>CAOLHI010001287.1:0-405305 GCA_948474755.1 Ctenosaura bakeri
GAACCCTGAACAGAATAGTAGCTTCTAATGTGTATGGTTTCTTCTTTAAAATTCACAGTAGTACACATGTCAGTTTGCCAACAAACAAAAAATAAGCAAGCATACAAACAAATTGTGTACAAAAACATTGGGGGTTTTGTGCAATTGTTTTCCAAAAAGGAAGGAAAGGAAAGGAAAGGAAAGGAAAGGAAAGGAAAGGAAAGGAAAGGAAAGGAAAGGAAAGGAAAGGAAAAGAAAGACACACATTGGTTGATCATGTGTGGAAGACCCCCTTTCTCAACAAGCACAAGAAAATCTGAGAGTATTCTTTACATCTTGTCCCTTGTGGTATGTATAAGAACCTTCCTCATAGACAGCATGCAAAGGGGACATATACCATATCATCCTAACTACAGTGAAAATAACATCTCAAAAGCCATTTATGTACTTCCAAGGCATGAAGCAACATCAGCTACTGATATGAATCAATCTTTGTTGTATGACAGAACAGCAGAATGGGTCTCTCCTTGTCCCAAATTTGAAATTTTCATTCACATACCTTTCTATAAATGCTGGCAATGCTGCATTGATTTCTCAACTAAAATGCCCTATCAAGTGGAGATGGATGAATGTCTATTAGATTTCATTTCTTAGAAAGAAATGATAGTAAATAAAGCCTTCTTCTTCCCAAAAAAAGACATAGTAAATAGAAGAGTGGAAAAAGACAGCTAAGCAGAGAATTCAAGGGGAACCAGACCCCAAAGTATGGAACCTCCTGTTTATCAATTTGATTTGTTAAAAAGAAAAATCACCGGAGCAGCCTTTGTCCTTGTCCAAAATATATTCTTAGAACCCTTGAAGTTGGGTTCTAAGAATATATTTTGGACAAGGACAAAGACTGCTCCAGTGATTTTTCTTTTTAACAAATCAAGATCTTTACAGATAGAGTAGGATTCTATTCAGGCATTCTAATCGATACATTGGAGGCTAGAAACAAAGCTTCAAAATAATACATTGCAAGTAATGCTGTCAATGATAAACCATTACTTTTCAGTAACCAGAGTGAGACAAAATTCCATCTGAAAAATAATGTAGCAAGTAAGATCCATGGTACTTTATTGGTATAACAAGAAACTATTTTTATGAATTTTCACTTGTCAGTTTAAAGCTATTTTAAAAAGCATGTTTTAAACACCATAATAAACAGAATAAATTTTCAACAGCTCTGCTCTCAATCAAAGTTCATTGGACATGCTTTAACATAGGGAGAAATCTTGTGGTGATCCAGACAGTGCTACATAGAAGAGAAGAAAATGGAGCAGTGTTTTCATCTTTGAGCTCCAATAAAGCAGCAGCATCTCCCTTAGCCAGGCATTTATTTTCTTTGACCAGTGGATCCAGCAATACAGGGGTGGCAGATATACTCTGTCTTTTATTCCTGCCCTTTCTGTAGTAGCTCTGTGTTTAATGGGAACTTGGTCAGTGTTAGATCCACCAGATTTCCTATTCCATTTGGAGCAGTTGCAGGAGAACTAGTGGAAAAATCCAGATAGATTTGTCACCCACACAGCAGTAGATCTGCTGGACACTTCAATTCTGACCTGGCTGTAAACCTTTCTAAATCAGGCCAGAATATTTACCTGGAGAGCAATCTAATTTAGACCCAGCCTAACTGGCTTTCTTTGATCCTGCATTAACTGCCTGACTGTCTGGCAGCCACATCCCATTCTTCATGGGCAAATAACTTGGCTTTGCTTCAACGAATTACTGAGTTTTCAATTGCACTTTCTGCATGGTATCTGGGATCTTTATGTCTTGGGTCTTCCTGGCAATATTGTACTCTAAGTAATGCAGTTAATGTGGAATACCTTTGGCTGCCAGTTAAGTATAATCACAAGAAGGATAAGTTGTCAAGAAACAGGACCTTTCATAAGAATTACATTTAGTCACGTATTTTGCAGCCTGGGGAATAAGTATTAAACTGGTGAAGCTATCTGCCTGGATGGGATTGCCTGGGAATTGGTAAAGGATCCTGCCATGGATGAGGTTGCATTCCTTCTGAAGTAGCAGGTACTTGACCTGGAAATACTCTTGAGAGCATTCCTGTCACTGGAGACCTAGGCAGACTCAGATTTGGTTTCTGGCTCCAGTTTTGGTTTCATTTGCCATTTAGATACAGTTTTTCTTGAACAGGGATAATCTATCCTAGATAAATTCATTCATTGGTAACTTCCCATTTTGGATACTGTTGTGTACTTTTCAGGAGACTGTTCTAGAAGATAAAGATTGGAAGGACTGTCTCCCCTATATCTTCCTGCCTAACCACTGAGATCTGCCAGGGATTCCTTTCTCTGTGTCCTACCAGTGGAAACAATCCATTATGTAAAAATAGATTGTCCATTATGTAAAAATGGAAGACAGCCTTTTTTCCTATGGTACCCAAGATGTGGAATGTGAACCCCTTGGAGACCGCATGAGTATCAGTGTTGGCCTCATTCTGGAACCAAGTTAAAAATCAGCTCTTCACCTCTGCTGTAAAGCTGAGCAATAATGGCTTGATTGATTTAGTGTTTGGTAAGTACACTATCTGAAATTGCTTTAAATTATCTAATGCTGTTTCATTATGTATACTCCTCCCTGGGCTGTTCAGATCTAGAGTAAGACAGAACTATTTTGATAACATACATCAAAATAAATGCATAAATAGGTAAGTAATCAGTCACCATCACTTTGTATATATTCTAGATAGTTTTTTTCCCCCAAAGATGAGACTCAAGACAGCTAGTACTCAAGGGGAATTTCAAGTAAATTGAAAGATTAAATCAATGCAAACATAGGCCATTTCCTCACTACACTATTATAGTGCTATTATTCCACTTTCAACATCTTATGGAATCCTGGAGTTTGCAGTTTAGAGAGGGGCATTTAGAATTCTCAGCCAGAGAACTATTTGACCTTAGTGAACTGCAAACCCCAGAATTCCACAGAATGTTGAAAGTGAAATAATAACACTATAACAGTGTAATACAGAAATGGCCATAGATACCACAGTGACAGTACTGAAGCAGCTCACTAAAGAACTTGGTAGACAACACTGGAGGCTATAAAGAGCTGTGGTATTCTTCTCTTGGGAAGAAACAGGAGAGCCAATAAAGCCTCAGTCAGCACTTACGTATGTGCATGATTGCTGCCTGAATAGATGCTCTTAGGGATATATGCAGCCCGTGCTAAAGGTGGCTAACCACTCTGAAACCATTTATTAATGCTGCGACGGTTTCTTCTAAGACCAGTGGTTGCTGTGCAGCATTGACAAGTGAATCTCTTTAGTGAAGGGGTGGGGAATAAGTGGGCCTGTAGATGTTGCTGAACTACAACTTTCATCAGCCATAGCCCCATAGCCAATGGTAACATGACTGCCATTTGGAAACATCTGGAAGGCCACATGTTCCCTGACCATGCTGTAGTGAACTACTCCAGCTATCTCATTGGACTCTGTAAAAAGCATCAGTTGGAGAAACAGCCTTGTAAAACAGCCACAGGAAGACTTATTGAACCAAACAAGTGGGTCAGAAATTATTTTGTTCCAGATTAACCTGCCTCAGACGGGGGGGGGGACACTCTTGGAAATCCCAGGTGATGCATTCCTAACAATCTAAAGAAGGAAGCTCCCTCCCGTCTTCTCTTTCTGTTTCCCCCATGAAAAGCTAATTTGTCAACAAGATCTTAGTTCTCTGTAAAGACTTCATATTGAAGAATAGTATACTTTTTTCTCTCTGTTATCTTTCCAGACAATTACTGTGGCAGTAAAATAGGCTTATCTGATGGTGAAAGTCACTGTTTTTTTTTGTTTTATTTTCTTTCATACAATCCATCACCCCAGGAGTTAACCTCTGCCATGAGGAGATATTTGGGAGAAATTAGTAAGAGCTATCACACATATTGCACAGGATGAGGTGTTTGTCTTCTGGACAGCACTTTTTCATTTTGCAGGTGTAGAGACACAGTCTTTGAATACCCCCTCCCAGCCTCTCAGTATATGCAGTTAAGTAGGACACCAGGAAGAAAAAGTATAACCGTCTCCTCAGCTTGATATGCTACCTTGCTACTTTCAGGGCAATTTCACAGGCTAATTGTCCATGTGACAGCACCTCACCTCACCACTTTCAAGGTCAGCCACACTGATGCCCCAAATCCCAGCCACTCCACATGAAGCAGTACTCTGAAGATATACCCCCTACGTACAATCTACACTAGGAATGAATGAGGGTTTCAGTCATTTCACTTATTAAATAAGAATTTTTCAAAATTCACAAATGTCTTCATGAACATGATGGAAAGATGAAAACAGTAATACCTTGAAAGTATTGAACTAATTGCTGAAATCCAGATCCAGAATCATGAGCACGAAAAACGAACATCAAAGTGAGGAAAAGGGAATGAGCAAGGTGGAAAGGCAACGGGAAAAGAAAGAAGGACAAAATCTAATCCAAACAGCTAACAATAAGAACACCAGCCAACAATTTTCTGTACAGTATTTTCATCCTCTATTTCAAAGACTTTGAGCTATATTTCTTCAAGGGAAGCAATGGTCTGATTTATAGCAAAAAGCTCTTTCTCCACAAATCCTGAATTATTCAGCTTCTGCCAGATGGAAATTTCAGGTTTTTCTTTTTGCCTTCTTTTTTTGCAGGATATCTTTGACCGCTACCTTGCCAATTTCTTGAGAAGGTTATATTAAATATCTTTCTGCCTCCTGACATATTTAAAAAAGCAGGACAAAAAGAGATCTGAACTAGGACACAGCTGACGGGAAGGGGCTCCTATTAAAAATTATCTCTATGAGTGATGTGGAGGGGCATGTGGAAGTGGGAGAAAGCATTTAGAGCTTGGAATGTGATCATATTTCCTTCCTACCACCCACTCAAATGGAGAAGACCATGCTCCTCTCCCTAGCACCCATGGCAGAGAGTCTATATGATCTAATACTCTTTCCCAGCACCATTTGGGCAGTGACAATGTTCATTCAGAGGCCATTTCCACACTAGATTGTTATAGTGCTATTATCCCCCTTTCAACATCCTATGGAATTCTGGGGTTTGCAAAGTAGGGAGGGGCCTCAAAGGCTCCTCCCTGAACTGGAAACCCCAGGATTCCATAGGATGTTGAAAGGGGAATAAGAGCACTATAACAATCTAGTGCGGAAATGGCCAGAGTAACAACAGTGTAATGCAAAAAGCATCACTTTCACTTCAAATTGGTTCCATTTTCTTTTCAGTACTATATTACACAGCCTCATTATTCTCTGATATTGTTTTTAAAAAAATCACAAATTGCATCTGTTCATCATGGAAGCAAACAGAAGCTAACATGCTAAGGATGTTTGAGCGGAATACATCCCATCCGAGAGACACTGTTGGATCATTTTTTTTCTTTTACCAATTTTAATGAGAGTGCATAGTGAAAAGCAGTTTTCAAACACTTCTAAAAAGTGTCTTCAAGTATCTAATAGAAAAAGTCTCTTAATTTTATGACGTCTGTCTGCCTGGGCAACAAGGTATTCCATTTTGTCTATTAAACTTTCCTTTGATTTGTGATCAGAATTTTTGATTTGTAGAGCATTTACCTTCTCTTCTTTACTATTGGATGGGGGTAGGAAGAGAAAATCTGTTTGTGGAACAAGTGCATCATCCCTTGCCCTAGCACTGTGTTTCAAACAGTGTTTTCTTAACCTCTCCCACTGTGATTAGTGGAACAGAACAAATTACACTGGCCCTTGAACTAGTATAGAATCCTATAATTTCCATTTGCTCCAAGTGAAGGAGCTTTAGATGCGAGACCTCCACACCTTTCTGAATATGCCCCTGACAAATCCTAGCTAGCATCTACTTGGTGACATACAGTATCAGTTATGCCTGTTGCTGAAGATATTCAACTTTTCCAGCTATAGAGACCTTGGTGCTCTTTCCTTAGGAGTTCTTCAGTGAGATCATTCCCTCCATGGCCCTTTAGTGGCCAGTGGAGGCAAGGAGACTGTGAACCAGGCAGCATTTAGCTGTGTTCCTGCAGCTGGGTGGACAGAATAACAGACATCCTCTGGGACCTCCCAGGGGCCCATGGGAGACCCAGCTGTAGAAATCAGATAGAGTGTGGGGGTGCAGCAGAGTTATGGCTGGTTGACCTGTATGTTCTATGAGGGCAGTAGAGGAACTTGGGCCTATTTTTCCCAGCATCACCAGCAAAATATCACCAGTAAAACATATACAATTAGGATATCTGGTGCTGAATAACTTTGGTGGTTCCAGGGACCAATTTTCTGCAGTATGACACTTCAGGACTGCACAGGCTACCAAACAAATGAATGCCAAATGAACACAAAAATTGCAGTGACTAGAAAAGAGGAAGAAGAGGAGGAGGAGGAAGAGGAGGAGGAGGAGGAGGAAGAGGAAGAGGAGAAAGAAGATTGTGGTTGTGGTTGTTGTTAAGGAGGCTTTGCATCCTATTTTGAAAAAGGATTACTATTCCTGATGACTTCCAAGTGAGGCAATTTACTTTTATTTTTATTTTTATTTTTTTGCCAGAAAAAGGACAATATGGGAATTGGGGAGGAACACAAAGGCCATTTCCGCACTAGCCTGTTACAGCGCTATTATTCCACTTTCAACATCCTATGGAATCCTGGGGATTGCAGTTTAGGGAGGGGCAGTTAGAATTCTCAGCCAGAGAGGTCTTTGGCCTCAGTAAACTACAAACTCCAGAATTCCACAGGATGTTGAAAGTAGAATAATAGCACTATAACAGGCTAGTGTGGAAATGGCCAAAATCAGCTCAGCAGGGCCACATGTGGCTCCAGTCTGCACTTGAGCATTTGTAGTATATTTGGTGTCCTGAGGGAGCCTTTCTGTATTTATCAGTAATGATGCTTTCATACTTTCCCAAGGCCCTCAGCTGGCATTTAGAATGAAATCCAACAAAGGCAGCTTGCAAAGAAGGAATAAAGCATAAAACTGCTATAAAATGCTGTCATTTAAAACAGCAGTTTAAAACATTTCACAATCCAATAACACACTTATATGAAACCAGTGTAACTAATTAAGAGAAAATAATCTTAAAACTACTATATAAATCATTTTGACTTAGAATTTCAATATTTCAGACACAAGCAGATA
Source organism: Ctenosaura bakeri (assembly GCA_948474755.1). Classification (NCBI taxonomy): domain Eukaryota; kingdom Metazoa; phylum Chordata; class Lepidosauria; order Squamata; family Iguanidae; genus Ctenosaura; species Ctenosaura bakeri. Next base: position 7,146 of record CAOLHI010001287.1, read on the forward strand.
AAAATAACAACAAGGTTTTCAATATGTGCTAAAAAGACAGCATTGATGGTGCCAAACATTTATTTCTTGGAACCCAGTTCACTGGATTTTGGGACACTAGCAAAAAGTCATGGTCTCTACTGTTCACAAATCTGAGTGATAACTGATAAGGCCAGTCTCAAAGCCTGGGCATGTTTACAAAGATGCAGGTCATTCAACCTGCAAATAACATTTCCTAGCCCCTTTTCACATGGCGTTCACGATGTGGAAGGACCTCTAGAGCGTCGTGCAATTCCGAGGAGCCGTCCACATGACGTCCTTGCAATTGTGCAATGCTGCCGGGGCCAGCAGGTGCCGATCGCGCACTATTTCATTTTTGGCTTCTAGCCGAAAATGGTGTGTGATCGCATATCACTCCAGGGCTCCGCATGCACTTACTGTGCGTGCAGAGCCTCCGGAGCCGCGGCACTCGTGCTTCCTGCCCCAGTGCAGTGGGGAAGAAAGAGGAGGAGCCCTCATGCTGCCTGCTCACTAGCAGACAGCAGCTGCAGAGCTGAAGCAACAGGGACGCAAGAGCCTCTCACAAAAGGCTGCTTGCGTGATCCCACACCCTAGTGCCATGAAAAGATAAGGTGTGAAAAGGGTCTTAAATAGTTTAGTACTTTAGGGGTTAAATACAGCTTTACCTATGATAATTTCAGTGAAAACATTGTGACTTTTATTGAAGAAACGGTCTGAATCTCTCAACCATAGACATTCTATTCATTTAGGACTGATATATATATATACTATACTATATATACTTGTATATAAGTTGACCTCATGCATAAGTCGAAGGCAGGTTTGGGGGGCAAAATTATAGGTGTTGATAAGACTCGTGGATAAGTTGAGGGTCATTCCACAAAGAGGGGAAAACGCCAGCACCATCTCAGTGGCCAACTACCTCTGGTCACTGCCACCACCACCACCACCATTTTCCCAGCAAGGCTTTCAGAAAGGCCTTCTGCCAGTCTACTCAGAGAAGGAGATGGTTCTTTTTATTTACAAACCTAAAGAAAGCACTGACGCACACCCCCACTACTCTCTCAGTGTTCCTTTGAGGAGAAGCACCAAATAGCAAATGTTGCCACTGCCATTTTCTCACCCAGGAATTCAAAAAGATCAGAAACAGTTCCATGGTGGACAGAATAGAGGGGTTCAATGCTTCTTTCAGGTTCTCCTGGGATGGCCTAGTCATTTGCTTTTTGCCACTCTACTCAGAGAAAGGGATGGTTTAGATAAGAGTTAAGGTACAGTATTTACATTGACCCATGGAGAAGTCAACACATGTTTTGGGGGTCAATATTTTGACTAAAATTTCTAGACTTATACATTCTAGGTCATACACCCCCATTCCATGATACGGTATAATTGACAAATATCATTTAATTGGTATAAAATATAAATCATACACTGAGATGATTATAGAGCTATGCTGGTGAAAAAGGACTGGCTGAACACATGCGATGTGATAGTACGTCAGATATGAGCTCAGAGCATGGCCAGGTCATAGTCAGTGATAATGAACTTGCAAATGTCCCTCAATGACTTGACCTTTGGAAACAATAGCACCTGAAACTGCCTCCATTTGTCTTTGACCCATTCCCTCTTCCCACCAAATTTATCCTTTGTTTCCTTGCCTACCCAGCCATTAAGGAACTATCACAATTCTCATCAAGTCCTTCGTCACCTAATGTTAAGTCTATAAGCCCATTCTGGACTCAATTGTTTACTCTGCCAGAGAGCCATTAACACCTTCCCCCTCAGGGCAGAAACAGAGTATTTAAACCCCAGCTCTGAGCCGATAGTGTGTAGGACTCTGGATGTAGGTCATCACTCTGCTGTTCCAATTTTTGTTCTTGTACTACCCTCGGACCCTTAGTCTGAATGACATCACTTCATTTTTTCTCTGCAGGATAAGTAAATGTCACCCACTTCACCCTAAATTCTTGCTGCCCAGTTTTTCCTCCTTTTTCCTTCAGTTAGCCTTGTGTGATTAGAGAGACTATTTGGAAGTTGTGTTTGTTTATTCCCCCAATAAAACAAAACATTCTCTGGATCCCCAACTGGTGTCCCTGCATTAGTACTGGTACACACAGGCTTAAAAGATCCTGTAAGGTTACCTCCTTCTCACAGGCCTTCCCTTTGAGCTAATATTCCCCACTGCTTCAAGGAGGCATTTGCATTGTGAGTAGACTTCTGAATCACCTACCTTTTGGAGTAAGACCATGAGCATATACAGTAATTGCCACCTAGGATCTGCTTTTATACTGTTGAATTCTAGTAGATTCAGGCCATTTCCACACTACACTCTTATAGTGCAATTATTCCACTTCCAACATCCTATGGAATCCTGGGGTTTGCAGTTTAGGGAGGGGACACCCTTAGACCTGCTATAAGAGTGTAGTGTGGAAATGGCTTTAATCACTGAATCATTCAGTCTCCAACAGGAACAGGGGGGATGATATGGATACTGCCCAGTAGATCCTAGTGATACTTTATAAGCCTGCATTTCAAACACTGCCAGACTGTAACCATATATGTTAATGCTAATGAATAAATTCCAACAAAGTCTATTCTATGTTTCATTTCTTGTATTATTTTTTTTTCAGGGCTGCATACCAAAACAAATCATTATGAATTCCAAAACATGGTGCTTTAAAAGAGTTTTCTATGTCCCTTTTCAAACATGACAGATTTATGGCTAACTTCTCACCAAGTCCTTTCTCTCTATGGAAAAATTAACTATTGTCTCCCCCCTTCACTCCTCCTCCTCCATTTCTCCTGTCTTCCTCTCACTTCCCAACATGACTCCCTCTCCAGATTGCAGCTATTAAGTCAAGGTGATAGTTCAGAATGTCTGGAATCTATTTGAAAGTTCCACAGTGAAAAATTTCCAATCCACAGTTCCCCAGCTGCCTTCAAGCAGATTTCTTACAAAAGAATAGGAGGAGGTTCGATAAATACTGATCTCTGCCTAGTACAACTTACAGTTTACTGGTGGTTTACAGTGCAGTCTAGCATAGGATACTAATGCATTTACAGAACAATCTACATTTCCTCTATTAGGGGATACATTCTTTAAGGGTACTGTTCTGGGATGTTGCTCACAGTAAAAGAAATGGTAGAAGAATAGTTCTGAAATTTTTAGGTATGCTGTCAGCTAAACATATGGTTGAGCATCAGCAGCCACCAACCTTGAACAGTTGTCACTACTTTAGCACTGTGGAAGGGCCTTCTAGCATTGACAAGGCCAAAAGGTTCAGTTGATGGTGGCAACATTAGTATCCATCTTCATTTCTCAAAATCCTCCTAAGCAAAACTATGTTGGAGACACTCTAGTGAATTAAAAGAGCAAGTCACTAAACACATGACTGAGATCTGATCATGGATTGCCTAAAGTTAACAGGCTACCCAAAGTATTGATAAACCACCACAATATATAGGGCACTCTTAGACTGTAAGGACACAAATGACACAAATAAGGTGAAGAAACTGAAAGTTGTATCAAATTTCACATACTGCAATTTTCATGACATCTGTGTCTGGGTGCCTACATAATTTTGAGGTAGACTCAGATGAGGCTTAAGCCATTTTTCCTAGAAACTTTCCCCAAAAGGATGCAGCCCTAACACCATCCTCATATTGAGAGGATAAGTCCCTACTATCTCCTCTGTCCTGAAGACTTCATAAATGCCAAAGGACAAAGAATCTGTCTTTACCTAGTTGGATCTGACCAGCTGGCTTAGCCAAGGTGTTCCCACTGTCTTCATCACCTTCATATTCAGCAGAATAAGGTGCCAATTCCAGAGTTAAGTTTCCTAGGCATCTTCCACATTGCATATGTATGAAGAAGACTTCATGCATTGAACAAGAACTAGGGTTACATCTCTGGCTTAGATATTAAGGGTTGTGAATTTCCCCAGCCCTATATCCTAACATCCAGTGTGGGTGTCTGTATTGGAAAGGCCTATGGATTAGACTCTAGGTTACAGTTTAGATAGAGGTCTATGCATATAAACTTCTCTAATGCAAACATTGGGCACTGTGACTGTGATGATGCACAACACTGGAGCAAATGACTTGGATTTCTTGGTCCTTTAACAGATGGAATCATTTCAAGCATAAAATGCTTTAGTTAGAGTTGAATACAGAGCGGTGCAACAATAAAGAATCATATAGGAGAAATGGTAAAGGCTTTAGCTCATGCTTTCCATGTAGAAGTAGACTAGATCAATCATTTTCCTCTTCAAACAGGGCTGCAAAACCTCCAGCTTGACACACTGAAGAATTTCTACTAGCCAATGTCAAAATGTCTGGGTAAGCAGAACTAATAAACACATGATCTGATTCATGTTTCCAAAGTTTTTATGTAAGCATCTCACTAGTAACAATGGCATTTCAGTTAGGTACAGAGTTTTCAGAAACATGGATGTTTAATTTATAGTTCATATCCCAAGTCAAACACCCAAAGCCTAGAGTGACAGCATCCACCTCAGACTATTTCTGCTTCTGTATCTGGTTCCAGGGATGAGCTATTGGGTAAGGAAAAAGTCACATGAAAGTTAGATGTATTTATTAATACAGACAATACAAATATGTAATTTAATAATGGAAATAAATAAAAGAGTTAAGCCAGCAGCAAAAATGATTAAAATCAATCAATACATAGGTAGCTATGTTCCCCCAACCTTTTCAATTGATGTGCTGCATTGATCACTATCCAGTGACTTTTGCCTCATCCTGTATATTATTGGTTTTAATCATTTCCACTGGAATTGACTTGGAAAAGGTTGCTATGATTAACTTGTACAATTTTATAATTAAATGTATGTTTTAAAGGTTTAATATGCCAGTTCACTGGGTCACAAGTTTTGATGGTGTGAAGCAATGTGTGATGATGCAATCTGAACTGACCATCAAAAGCTAGGAGGTCTTTAGAGCCAATTCAGGTATCTACGCGATCGTCATGCACATTGTTAAATTAGATATATTTTCTCTGCTTCCTCAATTAGTTTAGATTTCTGTTACATGCCTTTCAGAGATGCATTCACATTATGGAGACCAGAAAAACAATACACGTCCATGGCTCTCTGGTTTTCTATTCCATTAAAATCATCACATTACTTTCTTAACTTTCTCAACTTCTTATCAATCTTTATTTCTATCTCTTAAGTTCAAACACTGCCCAGCTTACTCATAAAAGTAGCCTCTTATGAGCAAATTTAGTTGGTTTCCAGTCTGGCAGTGAGATCCATTAAGTTTAATGCTTTCAGCTATATTTCCATTCCTGTTATAAATACTGTACATATTTGATGCAGCTGTTGTATATATGACCACAATAACTACATTCAGTTCATTATTTGCAGTTTTGGGCATCTTCCATCCTCCTCCTCCAACTTTAATTTGTAATATATACTGAATAATTTGAATCAGACTTAGATATTTGTAATATAGTATCCAACTGTTGAAGTCTGCATAACTTTATTTGCTTGCCAGGAGCTGGTTGGAGTACAGAGCTGAGCTGAAATTTCTCGGAAGGCCACTGTACTCTGTTCCACTTTAGGTCCTGGAATGATATTAATTCTAGGATATTCTGGACGATGCAAAATGATAGGCATGTTTGAAGTTTCTCCAGTAGCAGAGAAGATGAACAAAACTTAGGATGCATACTGTTGTCACTGCCTACAATGTGCTCATATCCCTGAAACACTATAGTGTAATAAGTTATTCTTCCTCTGGAGAAATTCAGTGAAAATGTACCTCTGATTTATTGTCCCAAAATATGGTGGATATTTTTGAAAGGTCATTCTGGGTAGCTTTAAGAAATAATGGCCTAATAATGGTGTTAATAGAATTCAGAACCAAACACTGAATACGAAAATATCTTCTGAAAGTCCAAATGACCTGTTAGAGAAGATTGCTTCTATATCTCTGTATGACACATTGTAATCAACCAAAGCAGTGTTAAGGAACTATATCTCCATGGCATGCCTACAGTGTTATTTAACCATTAGACAGAAGTCAGGGCCAAAGTACTAGTTTGTACTACCACCACCACCACTACTACTACTACTACTACTAAGTACTAGCCGAGGGATAAAACAGTAAGTAGGCGCAGACCACATAGACTGAGAGAATAGCTAAGGCAAGAGGAGGAAGATGTAGAGGTCATTATCATGCACAACTAGAACAGTAGATCCTCTTATGCCTTTTCCCGTCCCATGCATGGAATCACTTAGACACATGAACATAATTCAGGCCCTTTTCGCATGGCATTTTCAATGCGAAAGGGCCCCTTGAGCACATGTGAGGAGTGGTCTACACGATGCACTCACATTTGCATGATGCTCCAGGGCCCTGCAGGGACTTCTCACACATTTGTTCATTTTTGGCTTGAAGCCGAAAATGATGCGTGGTCGTGCATCACTCTGGGACCCCGCGCGCACTTACCTTGTATGCGGAGCCTTGGGAACTGGGCTGGTCGCGCTTCCTGTCTCAATGCAGCCCAGGAAGGTCCCAGGCTGCACTGTGAAAGGAAGAAGTGGGGCTCGAGCAGGAAGTTTGTGCGGAGACGAAGAAGCAGGGAAGGGAGAGCCTCTCTCCGGAGGCTGATCACACGAGCACCGCACCCCAGTGCCGAAAATAGGTGAGTTGCAGAAAGGGCCTCATTTCTATCACTTGCAGTTCTGGGGCTCACCAGATGGAGCATTTGGACAGAACCAACTACTTGTGGCACCTTTTCCTACTCAAACATATAATAACAAACTCAGCCTGTCCGGTTGCACTGCAACATGATTTGACAGGAAAACAATGTCTCAGTACCTGTCTTGTAGCAGTACAGAGAATATAAGACTGAACTTTAGCTAATATAATTAACATTAGACCATGTTGATAGTTAGGAACATTTAACCATAAATACTTTGACAGGTGACTTGAAGGCACATGAACACATTTTGCCCCTTTAATCCCTAGTCAGGATTCAAACCCACAGGTAACATTTGCTAACCTAAATTCTAAGTTCTTCTGAGTCAATAAATAATCGGATGATTAGCTATCATCATTATCAGATCCACTACATATGTGGTGGGAAAGTAACACACAAAGCAAGCTATAGTGTGATTTCTTCCCCCTCCCCCAAATTATTATGCTGTTCTTGCGACAACTATTCACGTTATTTGCTAAAACCAGCTTTACTAGTTTGCCTTTCTAAATTCAAATCCAAACATTCATTTTCTGTCCTTGGTTCATCTAAATGCCTTGCCTTTCTTACACTTTTTTTTCCAGTTTATGAGAAAGGGGGAGATTGTATGCACCACAGCCAACCATATTTTCCCTTCTCAGTAACAGAGGCTTAGTCAATGATACTGTTCATAAATAATTTCTAGGCTTTTTCATTTATTTAAAATCAACTGCTCACCTTCCTCTTTCCTGTTGGTGCCAAGGCCAGTCAATACCTATAGTGAAATTGAATATTCAGTACAGCAAATACATATTCTCATCCATTTACTGGGCTTATATTATTTTTCTGACCTAGTTAACGTGTGAAAACACATTGGCAAATATTGCTTAGAACACAGCTGTTTTCATCTTTTCTAATCTTCCAGCACCACAAGCAAACATAGGCTTATCAAGTTGAGAACTCAACTGTGTTTGGGTGAGGGAAGGGGGGTGTACAAAGGATTGCCTTCTTAAATTTGCCTTGAAATGTCTGAAAATCCAAATATCTCTGTGTTTACACTTGGAATCCGTTTGTTTGCTTTCATCTAAAGGAATGCTTTATTTTGAATGTAGCTTTCATCCTTTGGCACCTCTGTGTGCATGTTGGTGTGTGTGTTTAGATTTTGGCAATGTTTCATATAAAAAAAGGTAGTTTTGAAGATTTCAGAAGTTCTGATATAAAACACAAGCTCCTGGAGTAGAATATGCTAAATCTGAAGGTCTGGAGCAGGACTGGTGTTACTGACTTGCTTCAATAAGCACTAAAATATCCAGAGGTTGCTTTGGCCCCTTTATTAGCAATACCATCCCTCAAGACAACAATATTCTTTTTGGGAGGACCAATGGCATAAGGACAGGGGACAATGAGGGCAATGTACCTCCTGCAGCAATTTTTTAGGGGTGCCATGGCTCATTGCTTGCTCTCCCCTTTGCACTGTAGCCCTACCTTGTGTGCCATAGCCCCAACCCTGTGTGTTGTAGCCCCACCACGACACACCATAGCCCCTTCCCCATGTACCGTAGCCCTAAGTGGCAGTTGACGAATCAGAAGAGCTCCACCATTTAAATCTGTCTACAATTCCTCTAGGAGTCCAATGTAAGTGCTGGTTTGGAGTAATGCTATATCATGGCATTGGAGCAATGGATTCAAGCTGCAGGAAAGGAGATTCCACCTGCACCTCAGGAAGAACTTCCTGACAGTCAGGGCTGTCCGGCAGTGGGATCTGCTGCCTTGGAGTGTAGTGGAGGCTCCTTCCTTGGAGGTTTTTAAGCAGAGGCTTGATGGCCATCTGTCGGGATTGATTTGAGGGTGTTCCTGCATGGCAGGGGGTTGGACTGGATGGCCTGTGTGGTCTCTTCCAACTCTGAATTTCTATGATTCTATGATTCTATGGCCCCAAAGGCGTTGCTGGGAAATAAAATGGTGAGTATTAGCAGTAGCCCCCCCCAGGTATTCCATACCTAGGTGCCCCTGGGTGATATTTTGAGTCTGGAATCAGATTGGTATTGAATCCTCCTGTGAGTCTGAGCAATCACCAACTGCCTGTTGAGCCAGCTTACAAGTCTAGACCAGATCTGAAGGCAACCAAATAGTCATACAGGGTGAGTAGTCCATAAAAAGCCTTCTCTGACTAAATGATGAGAAGCTCAGACTAAGGATTCAGGCCAGAGCAATTATCTTTACAGAATAATCAGAATTCTGTTCATTTCCTGAGCCAGTAGATCCCAGTTGATTTGATAATTTCAAACTATAATATAAAATGTCCCCAGAACCATTTGGAAAATGGATAATGCTTGGAGAATTTATAAAAATACTGAGATATAGGCATTCCCCAAGGCCTTTTAGGCAGCATATATATTGCTGGGAAATATGCAGAATTCTCTCTTCAAGGACAGAGTAAATGAGGCATGAGGCATAGTGAATGTGCACAATGGCTAGTTGTTATGCACATTAACTGTTCAACTCAAATGACACCTAGCATAACGTGTGGTTTCTGAGCCTTTAGAAGTAATAGGCAACAAGACTAATGATGTGTACTCTGATCTAGGATAAGGAGGATATATGCAAAATATAATAAAGATTTGTATATCTTTATTTTTATTTAAAAAAAAATGTAGATCTGTTTTTTACAGACAAGTGTCCTGAATATGCAATGCCAGGAGTCAAAAAGGCAGAAATATCCACAAGAGTAAAGAAACAGGTTTCACATTTCTGTACTTCCTTCTAATCTCTGCCTCTTTAAGAATAAGAAAACCATTTTTGGGATCCTTGACTTGGGAAAGGTTTTATCAAAAAGAAGACCATAAGGGCAAATGCCAAAAGGAAATTATTTAATTAGACTTTCTCCCCTTTTGGAAAACTGTATTTAAGTCATAAAATAATAATTTGCATATTCCAGAGAAATGTTAAGCTGCGATAATGCAATCAAAAGTAGACTCCAAGCAATGATTTAATCCTTGGAATTTTAATTACAGATCTTATAAATCAATTTTTCTTCCCCCTTTTAAAAGTTTGGCATGGACAATGTTCATAGTTGATATAATTGATTGGAAAATTCTCTTACTGCTCACATATACCAGTGCCTTCTATGATAGACATTATTTATGGTTTTTTTTAAAAAAAAAAAGTTGTATATCTCATTATAAAAGTAGGCCTACAGGATGCTGTTTTACTAATTTACCAAGTGTCATTGTGAAGTATTATGTGCTGATCAATATATATTGGGTTACTGGTCAGTTAGAACTAGTGTTGTCTCCTCTAAATGGAGACAGTTTCTTGAGGAGAATCTTTTCCTCATCCTTAAAATCTGAGGTGTTATAAGTAGGTATACTGGTGATAGAACCTGAAGATTTCTGCATGCATGCAAAGCAATGAGCAATAAACCCTTCTTGTCTAATTAAGCTCTGCATGGAAGTGAACCAGAAACAGGACTCAGTGGTGGACAATCTTGCTATACTGGATGTTGTTGGATGCAAATTCCCACAATCCCTGAGCACTGATTATGTTGGAGGGTTGCTGGGAGTTGCAGACCAGCTATATCTGGAAGGTCATACATGCCCAACTCCCACTATAAGTTTTTGTCATTGTTGTTTCAAATCATCACCTAGATAATCCTCAGCTTTCTCAGAAGTTTAGCAGAGGTTCCAAAGTAATTAAAACTTTCAGTAATACTGACGTTTCTCTGTAAAAATAGCTTTACCTTCCACCTACTGCATTCCTCCATAATGTGAAATTATAAGATAGTGTTGAATGTATTCTAAGGTACAACATCATTTATAATTGAAATGGCATGTTGACTTGGACCCAGCAGGTTATGTTAGCACTCCCTACAATATGTTCTGCAATCCTTTGTCATACTTGAGCAGTTATTTGATACAACAAACCCTACATGGAAATCTATAATTCAAACTGTTTAACACCTTTATTGAGCCACTAAATTATCCTTAAGAATGCAAATGTTCAGATCTTCCATGAGTCTTAATCAGGCTGGGCGTGAACAGAGAAACAGAAAAGTTCAGAGGCTATCCTGGATAGATGTTGAATCCATAAGATCTGTAGTTAAAATGTTAAAATGAAGTGTTAAAATGGAGTCTGAAAATTTGAATAATCAATTTGAGGTTTTGATGGAATACAGATATATTGTTTGCTAACATTCCGTTATCCTTATCAGCTTGTTTGCTGTTATCTTATTATACTTATTAACTTGAAAAAACAGCTTTAGGAGATTGTCCCCATTAGAATCCAGAAGGGATATAATATCAGTAGACTGGAGAAGACTTTCAAGTACCTTAAGGAACCCTGGTGCTGTAGTGGTTAAATGACAGTATGGCACCCACAAGGTTGTGAGTTCGATCCTGCTGGGCTCCAGGTTGACTCAGCCTTCCATCCTTCCACAGGTCAGTAAAATAAGTACCCAGCTTTTGGGGGGCAATTAGCTAACACATTGTAAACTGCTCAGAGAGCACTTAGCTGATAAGCAGTATAGAAATACACATGTTATTGCTAGGAGATGAAGAATAAGAGATGTGGGCAAAGTCTGTTACCCCACTGGCATACCATGTCCCGTGGACTATAAATTTGATATCAGATATGCCCACCATGCCAAAGAGGTTGCCTGGATGGGCACTTGGGCAAAGAGGTCAAACAACTGAAAACAGGTCAAGACCAGAAAAATCCCCAGTCACGTAGCCCAAGGAGACCTTGGGCTGTGCAAATCTACATAAACAAAGGGTCCTCAGCCAGGAGTAGCCAACTTGAGGGGATTGTTGGGTTTTCCCCAAGTGAGCAACCATGACTTTGGAAAATCCTACAAGGCGAGGTCCATCTACATAAACTTACACTGCAACCCTTTGCAATTGCAACCCTGAACACTTGCAACCCAGCATAAACCAATCATGCAAATAACCAAGTTGCCATTGTTTGGCATTCCTTCCTTTGTTATGACCATTGTTCTCCCCAGTAGGGGCCTCCCTCAAGGTACGTTCTGCCCTATAAGTAGTCCTAATTTTTGAGAGTCTCTTCAAAGAACTCCCTGCCACGCTAGCAGGCACTCTGTTAGTTGAGTGATCCCCTCAGCCGTCTCTTTGCTAAGCTCCATTTTCTCGCCGCTTCCCAGACTGAAGACTTCAGGATAGGTGCAGTTTCATCACCTCTACATTCCCTTTACTATATCCCCTATCCATTTTTCACCTCTTTTCCTTTTCAATAGGCCTTGTGTGCATGAATTAGTGTGTTGATGCGTGAGAATATATTCATTCAATAAAATCCATTTATTTGGTATATTTGTCTGGCTTTTTGCCTGGCCTAACCCCATAAAGTTGGGTAAAAGATCCTGCTGGGTTATCCTGCCCCTCGTTTTGCTATTGCCAGTGTTCTGCTAATTTCCCCAACTTTTATAACTTGGAGTGAATCAAAGTGTTCCCCACAGGACCTCCAGAAGTCAGGGTAACAAGTCAACCTAACATCGTCCTTTCAGAATATCATCTTGAAATTTCATGCTTTTTCAGGTTTTATGCTTTTTCAGTTTGGACCATTATTCTATCTATCTCCATGTTAACTGCAGTGAGCATATATGAACAAACTGAGGCCCAGGTGAAATGAGAGAGAAGTTGTACCAGTTAAATACCAGTCAAAAAGTTCAGCTTGGCCTTGCAGTCCTCTGAAGGATCAGGGTTTGGGGATGTTCCTGGACATAGTATTCCTCCTGGAAGGCCAAGTGGGTGCTGTGGCCAGAAATGTTTTTACCCAGATTAGGCAGATGTGCCAGCTGTTGTAGTTTTTTAAAAGCAAGGTGGGTTTGACCAAAGTGAGCTATGCCTTAATTACCTCCTCATTAGACTATTGTAATGTGCTGCCATAGGGATACCTCTCAAAAATGTTCAGAAGCTATAGCTAGGGCAAAATGCAGCAGCCTGGCTGATGTCTGACATGTATTTTCAATACCATATATTGCAAATCCCAACTGATGATTTCCAATTTGTTTCTGAGCTCAGTTCAAGGAGCTGGTTTTCAGCTATAAAATGAACTTTTGCAAGATGGGTATTGTTTTCTTTGCTGGCTTGCTTGTTTCTTTGACTTTTGGTGCATTTTTTTTTTTATTTTGATGCCAAAAGCATGATCTCATACTTTGTGTCAGGGCACTAAACTCCCCTGTCATGGAAAATAATAACCTGTTAAATGTGTGCTCTTTGCTAACTGCTACCATGTATGTAACCGTTGGTAAAAGGGTCTACTGTGTATCCAGGCTTAAGTGCAGATAATTGCATCTCCATTGTAATCAAAAGGCCATTTTTTGTTACATTGTGATTCAAGTTAGGGAACAGCAGGCATAGGCTAGAAAACAAAAGTTAAGACTGATGGTGCTAGTATGTTATGACAACAGAGTGGTGTGGAGAAAGGGACAGAGAAATATGCGGGGGGGGTCACCTTGGTCAAGGACATGTGGGTTTGTGGAAGGTAGTAGCCTGGGTAGAAAAGGGGGGGTCAGACACATGAAGGGATTTATGGCTCTGCCTAATGAATGTTTTATATGCCCAACTAGTTATTATAAACCTATAAAAGACATATGCTCTATGTGCCCTTCAGTTTCAGTAACTTCTGTGGGAGTGTGATGTGCTGCTCATGCTTATCCATAAAAATAAACTCCTCTCTACTTCAGAGTGAGTTTTGTGGAGTGTGGGTTATCCAGTACATGACACTTTGTGGAATTTGGGGAGGGGATAAGAGAGTAATGGCAATGCCTCAAAAATACCTTTGGGTTGTAGTTGGTACATCAATGCATAACATACAAAATTTTTATTATCATTATTTTAAATTGCATGATATATCAATGTTGCTTTCTCATAGGGGGAACTAGAATATGGCAGTCCTAGGAGACATAAGAAGACAAACTCATCTTCAAAGGCATGGGGGGAGTAGTGTTAAGAAGGAAAAAGCTTCAATAAGCATAAGAGTGGATGGAAATACTAGTAAGAAAGAAAAATAATGGTGCTTCCCTCTTGAGAGGAGCAGAGCAGTGGTGTATGGACCTGAAAAGATATCCCAAGAGGTGATCTGTCTCCCAGAGTTGAAGATCCATGATGTAACAGAGTTTCCAAATTATGGTGAACTTATCATGGGGCTTTCTTGGCCAGATCCGCTCAGAGGAGTTTTTGCCATTGCCTTCATGCTTCCTCTGAGGCTGAGAGAGTATGACCTGCCCAAGGTCACCCAAAGTGTTCAAAACTTCCTTTGCCTCAGTCTTCTTCCAAAAGAAAACAGAGGCCTAACTGGTAAAAATAGAAAAAATGATATAGTAAGGGCACTGCAGCCCCTTATAGGTAAAAGTTAATTAGTGAAATACAAAGTCAGCTTGGTATTGTGGTTTGAGCACAACTCTGTTTCTTGCTCTTATGAATGATTTAGATGACAGAACAGAAGGCATTCTTCTCAAACTTTCCAATGACTCCAAATTAGGTGGGGTAGCTAAGCGGACAGGATCATAATTCAAACATGATCTTAGCAGATTAGAGACCTGGACCAAAACCAACAAAATTAATATCCAGAGGGATAAATGTAGAGTACTACACCTATATAAACTGTTGAGGAATATAGTCAGCCTTCCACATTTACAGGTTTAACTTTCATGGATTTATTTGCAAATTTCTCCAACTTCTCCCCCTTACCTCAGGCACTTCTTTTCTGGGGAACATTTACTCTTGGTGGCTCCAATGAAGTTGTGCAGCCCTTTAAAAACCTATCTCTGGTTCTGGTCCTCTGCCGTCTCCACCACCACCACCAGCAGCACTACCACCAGCCACTGCCTGGACAGCTAAGGATGGCTCACAGCCCAATTTTGCAGCATCCTTCCTGATGCCCTCACACCCAAGGAAGGAGATGATCAAGAAAGAGGACGCATGAGATCATAATGCCAACCCACTCCCTTCCCTGTCCTTCTCTGACCTGCTTGGGACCTTGGGTGCCTGTTCTCCACACCATGCCTCAGCCCCCTTCCCACAGACAAACACATTTTGATATTTGTGGTCCTAACCCTAGTGAATGTGGAAGGTCAACTGCATATTAACAAGTTAGAAGTATCCGGAGGAAGTTGACCAAGATGACTAAAGGTCTGGAAACCAAGTCCTATCAGGAATTGCTTAGGGGTGTGGGTTTGTTTAGGTTTGGGAAGAGGAGATTAGGAAGAATCATAGAATCACAGAGTTGGAAGATACCAAAAAGGCCATTGAGTCCAACCCCCTGCTATGCAGGAACACATATCAAAGCACTCTCAACAGATGGCCATCCAGCCTCTGCTTAAAAACCTCCAAAGAAGGAGACTCTGCCACACTCCAAGGCAGCATATTGCTTTGTTTTTAATGAAAGCTTGGAATCCAAGGAAGCTAATGATGCAAATTCTCATTAGATGTTGTGTCTAGATTGCAGTCAAAACCCATTGAAATTGTTAGTGTGCCAGGCCTGGCAGAATGGTAAGTGAGGCTACAGCCATCATCTGCTAGTGAGGCTACAGCCATCATCTGCTTTCATTTCCACAGAATACTTGTCAAACCTGCACAGGTCTGAAACTAACCCCCTTTCCACACCTTACCTTCTTTCGGCCCTGGGGTGTGGGGATCGTGTGAACAACCTCTGGTGAGAAGCTCTCACATCTGGGGTCCTTCAGCTCCACACAAGCTGCCTGTTTGCATGAGAGTCCTACCTCTTCCTTCCACAGCGCAGTCTGGGACCTTCCCAGGCTGCGCTGGGGAGGAAGTGCGACTGGTGTGGCTCCAGAGCCTCTGCACGCCAAGTAGGTGCTTCTAGCCACCTACTTGGCGTGCAGAGCCTCTGGAGCCACACCAGTCGTGCTTCCTCCCCCAGCGCAGCCTGGGAAGGTCCCAGGCTGCATTGCAGAAGGAAGAGGTAGGGCTCTCATGCAAACAGGCTTCTAGCCAAAAATGAAAAGGTGTGCAATCGGTGTCTGCTGGCCCCTGAAGCATCACATGATTGTGAGTGCATCTTGCAGATCACTCCTCACAATTGCCCACAGGCACCCTTTCACATGGAAAATGCCATGTGGAAAGGGCCTAACTATCCCCGTGTCTTAGAAAAATAAACAAATAAATAAAGCCATGTCCATAATGTTAACAGTAATGCCCAGTTAAACTAACCTTCAGCTTCCATTAAGTAATACACAAAATGCTGCAGTATTCTATTTCCCCTCCTAATAGTGAGAATATTTCTGCATAGTCTGTGCTTCTATATATTCTACATTGTGTCAAATAGACAATAGTTGAGCATGCATAAGAAGCCAAAGAAATACTGAGGATATGTACAACAGTGGGTTTCACTTTCTGAACACATAATGAAAATGCAGCAGTGGACATTTTGTATTTCCCTTAAGCTCATGAATGTCTTAAGCAGAACGTTAAAGAGAAGAACAACAATTTATTTTATCCATTTGAAGGAGGTTAAGAAAAAAAATCTGAGACTGAAACTTCAGCCTTTGATGACTACTGCATTATGGTAAAAAGGTAATTTTTCAGAGCAGCCATAAATCCTAAATCTCATTATAAAAAGAAAAGAGTGTTCTGATTTAGAATGGGGTGGTCTCTTGAAAACACCACTGACTTAGCCATTGTTTTGTTTTGTTTTTAGAATAGTCCCTGTGTTTAAAATATTGATCTTGGATTTGGGAATCACAATTGCCCTCTCAAAATGTTGTTTATAATAGCAATCAAATGTCAGTTCTTTTTCTAACCAGTTGGTGCTAATGCTAGACTCTGAACAGAGGCCTAGGTTCTCTTGCATCCTTAGTAGGAAGGACTCACTAGACATCCATCCCCAATGATCCCACCAACTATTTCTGCAACTGTCTTTGATCACCATTAGACACCAAAGATTCAATTGTCACTCTTTCCAAAACAACAACAACAACAACAACACTCATCATCTCCTTTACCTCATCAGCTTGTACTTCCAATCAGTGCCGCCCAAGCTTGGATACTCTCCAATTGTCTGTTTCCCAGATAGCATTTCTTCTACAAGTATTTCATAGGATGATATGGGGAGAGGAGGTGGAGCTAGAGCCAACAGGAAATGGGAAAAAGTGTACCAGACTGATATGCAAGAACTAACTCTAGGGCCCTTTCCACACCATACCTGGGTTCTGTGTCATCCTGTCACAATCATGGCAGTGCCACTGCCAGGATGGAAGCAGGACCCAAACGCTCCCCACTGCACTGGGCCAGCTCCTAGCAAATGAGTAGTATTCAGGACAAGCTCCTTCCTTCCGCAGTGCAGTCAGCTTCTTCCTGTGCTACACTAAGGAAAGAAGTACTTAATTGTGCTTCTACCATTTCTGCACAGTCACCAAAATGTGATTGTTGTGCAAAGCAGGCCATTACCAGATTGTTTTTTCTGGTGATGGTATACTACACAATCGTGACAGCTGGGGATGTGACAAGAGTGGGACCACAACACCGTTGTGAGATGACATGTGTTCCAGAACACCTTCAACACATCCCAATGCTGGAAATGGCCATTCTGCAGAAATGGCCTAGGGTTACACATTTGTATGTATTCTTTTGAGCAGGACACAGGGATCTATTCTCTGGCTGCTTATGACCCATTTGGCTCTAGAAGCTACCAAGCCTCAGGAGGCTTACCAGCCACAGAGAGAGAATAGATAAGCAACACAAAAAAGAAATGGTTGGTCTCAATTGTGAGGGAAGAGACCACTCTCGTTTTCCTTCACTTCACAGCTCAAGCCAACTGCTTCCTGCTATTGTGAGTTACCTCTCCCCTTCATCCCCTCTATGAGGTAGTAGTCATCATAAGCAGGACGCCCGCACCCCTACTGGGGCTTGACAGCTGCCAATGCAAGGAGAGGGCATAGAACTGATCCACAATCTAATCAAATGTCTTAACCAGTATACCTCAATATGTTTAAGTTATGTACTTTGTTCAAATAAATTGAGCTGCAGAATGTGCTTAAAAAGACAGAGAGGTAACACTATTAAAATGCTAGAGCATATTATTGTTGTTGTTGTTAATTCTGTGACACCTTAGGAGCTTAAAGAATATTTGAAGAATGCCACCTTTATTAAGGCATAAGATTTCATGGAGTGGAGTCCACTGAACCAGATCTTTCTATACTTGCAGGGGATTGTAAACAGTGAGGCCACAAGGGAATGAAATGTACAAAGCACAGACAGTGCTAGTTGCCACTGTTTATAGTGTAATTAGCACTGTCTGTACTTTCTGCATATCATTTTCCTCTGAGCTTATGGTTTATAACCCTCCTCCATTTTGAATATAATTGTATCTCAGGATAACACATGCTTTTCACTATTTTCTCTGGACATATATTGTAAGATTGTAAAAATGTCTCTCTCAGCTGATATAGAGTGATTTTCTTTCAGCCAAATCAAACGCAAAGCTGCACATACCCCATATCTTTTCTCCCTTAAGAAATATTTTACAAGATTTGCAAACTTGTTTGGGCTTACCTCTCTGAAAATAAACCAGGATGGTTATGTATGGTGCAGTAGATATCCAGGATGCCCAGCCTTTTCTTCTGTATCATGGGATCACAACCTATGGTCCTTGGCCCCTCCTATGGTCCCTCTGTGGTCCTTTAAAAGAGAGTCTTATCACTTTTCTCAAGAAACTAGTGAATCTTCTGGGCAAAAGGAATGGACAGTGTTAATGTCAATGGTAATCACTGCAGGATGGGAAAAATAATTGGGGTAGCCATGTTGGCCATGCAGCGAAATACAACAAAATCCAAAATCCACAAAACAGCAATACATTCATTGGACCAAACAAAATGCACAAAAAACATCAGGCAAGCTTTCGAAGCTTCATAGGCTTCTTCATCAGGCAAAGATGTTAAAAATGATACAGCAGAAGAAAAATGGCAATCATAGGCCCGTTTTTGCATGGCATTTGCCATACAAAATGGCCTCCAGCGTGTCGCAAGATTGCGAGGAGCATTTCACATGATGTCCTCTCAATCACATGACGCTGCCGAGGCTGGCAGGTGCCAATCACACACTATTTCATTTTTGCCTTGTAGCCAAAAATGGTGCACAATTGCACATCGCTTCAGGTCCCTGCATGCACTTATTGTGCGTGCAGAGCCTCCAGAGCCACAGTGCTCATGC
This sequence comes from Ctenosaura bakeri, assembly GCA_948474755.1. Lineage (NCBI taxonomy): Eukaryota > Metazoa > Chordata > Lepidosauria > Squamata > Iguanidae > Ctenosaura > Ctenosaura bakeri. The sequence continues at coordinate 26,028 of CAOLHI010001287.1, forward strand.
TTCCTCCCCCAGCACAGCCTGAGAAAATGCCCGGCTGTGCTACAGAAGGAAGAGATGGAGCCCTCATGTTGCTTGATGGCCGGCAGGCAACAACTATAGAACAGAAATAGCAGGGATGTGAAAGCCTCTTGCAAGAGGCTGCTCGCATGATCCCCGCAGCCCGGTGCCAAGAAAAGGTAAATTGCAGAAAAGGCCTTAGAGTTGTAGACTTTCATTTTGTCTCAGAAGTTTCTTCTGTTGTCATTTAAGATGATATGGAGGGATCTCAATACAGACAGAGGCCTCTCCCCTTCTTGACCATGTGGGGACATGGGAATAAAATTTCAAATCCATTAGCGGCAGCAAAGTAACTTCCATTGAGATCTAGCCTAACTTTGGCCATTTCCGCACAAGGCGAGGGAATTGTTCTGTGCCATTACTTACCGGATCTTCTGGGCACAGACCAACATGGACTGTCCTTTAAGCCCTTCCACAGGGTTCCTCCGTCTCATCCAGGGTGAATTGGAGCAGTGCGAGGTCTTAGATCCACACTGCTTCAGCTTCCAAAATGCAAGCTTCCAGTTGTTCGTGGGTCCCAACCAACCGCTGAAGCTCACCACGCCTAAAGCCTGCCCTCTGCAGATCACGGGCTCGCATTGGTGCAAGCCTGCGAATCTGCACAAGTGAGCAGGAACACAATGGTGTGCTCGAAAAAATTAAAGAATGTTTTTCTGCCGTTCTTCAATAAGCACGCTGGAGGACCAGGTGAGGGCGTTTCGGAGTGGACTGAGGTGTGGATTTCAGGTAAGTAGTCTGGACCTAGTCCGCTCCAAGGTGCAGACGACCTCCGTGAGAGGACGCACTGGGCTGTTTTAATTCTCTCATGCGGAAATGGCCTTTGTCCTGTGCAAACTACCTCTTTTGTAGACAAAGAATATTGAATTTCCTCAAGAAGTCTCTTTACTGTCACATATGGAAAAACTGATCAATAGGTAAAATTTGCCAATTGTAGTCCAAATGAAAATATTTTACATTTATTGTAGGTAGAAACTGGCAGTGTCTCTATGACAGGAATCCCCCTCTCCTGGCCATACCTTCCTGGGGACTATGGCTGACCATATAATGGCCACATCTGGTCATGAGGACTGAATAACCCCCCTATCTTTATCACTTGAATAATTCAACAATAATTCAACAATAATAATTCAGCAAACCTATGTCATTACCACCCAGATGAATGACCAGGACATGCAGTGGAGGCCCATGACACTCCCTAAACGGAATTGGCAGCAGGTCATGCCACAGTAGGTCCCTCTTCCCCAGTCACTCAAACACAGTTATGTTGCCCAATCCCAAGTGGGATCCAAAATGGCCATTTCAAGCCTGACCAACCACCCAATAGAAAAAAGCTATAGCCACAGATCGGGACGCAATGCCTTTCCAGCCATAGCCTAGAATCTGCAAGAGACAACAAGAACAATCAACACGTGTTAGTCCTGTAACAGTCGTGTGTACTCTTTATATGCCATAGATCTCCAGCACTCTATCCTCCTAATAGTTTGGGAATTTAAGCCCATCGCAGAAGCGGTTGAGGCTGTTCTGATTCTAAATGAATGAATGCCAAATTTTACCACCATTAAACCCAGCAAAGCTAGGGCCTTGGAGGTGATGGACTAGAACTGTATTTCATCAAAGGTGACTTTTCCACATGGCAGAATAGGGGGCTAAATGGTCACCCCTCCTTTGTACATGCTCCCTTAATGCTTTCACTGGGCAGAAATCCTGATCATTGCAAATCTGTAGCCTACTTGTGGAGCCCATTCCCTTTTTACCAGTGTTAGCTCTCCAAACCCTTAAAAGAACATACTGACTGTGGAATGCCAGGTCTCTAAATCCCAGTGCCACCATCAGAGGCCCTTTCCAAACCTTACCTTCTTCCAGAGCTGGGGTGCGGGGATCATGCGAGCAGCCTCTGGAGAGAGGCTCTCGCGTCCAGGGTCCTTCAACTTTGCACGAGCTGTCTGCCCCACTTCTTCCTTCCGCAGCACAGCCTGGGAGTTTCCCAGGCTGCGCTGGGACAGGAAGTGTGATCGACGCAGCTCCGGAGGCTTCACACACCAGGTAAGTGTGCGTTGGCCCCAGGAGCAATGCATGATCACGCACCATTTTTGGCTTCTAGCAGAAAATGAAAAGGTGCGCGATCAGCGCCTGCCAACCCCTGAAGCATCGCGCGATTGTGAGTGCATCATGCAGATCGCTCCTCACAATCATGCAACACTCCAGGTGCCCTTTCACATGGAAAATGCCATGCGGAAAGGGCCAGACTTGCCTCCCTTTAATTACAGTACCAGTTCACTTCTGCACAAAGTGCTGAAGAAGGCAGTCAAAGATGCAGCATGGAACAAAAGAGCTTCATAGGCAGAAATGCAAATGCCCAATCACAGCCCTCTTAAACCTTTAAGATTATTGATAGACAGGAGAACTTTACTATCTGCAACTTCTCTCCCTCACTTCTCAACCTTCCAAGTATCCATTGGCCTACTGGCATCGGGTCCAACGTAGTGGCTACTTCTGGAGCCAGATGTCTGAAACACTCCATCTGCAGGCAGGAAAGAGCACTTGCTAATCCGTTATCCAGGCTGCAATATGGAGCACTGTGAACAAAATTTTGTAGTGTAGGCACTGTGAAGTGAGTTCCCTAACCAGCTTCATCACCCTGACAGATTTAGGAAAATGGGAGTTAATGACCTGCAAAGTAGCCATGTTATCACACCAGAAATGGACCGAAGAGTTAGCCAGTTCCTAGGCTAAAATTTTAACTACAACTAGGATTGGGAAAAATTCTAGGAACCTCAAATCTGCTGTGACACCAGATTTGGTCCAGTCAGATGGCAAGGCTTGGACACAGCACTGGCCCCTAAAATATACACCAAAGCCCACAGGTTGAGCAGTGTCAGAAGAGACCCACAGTGTGTGCCTCAGCTTTATCTCTTCTCTCCAAAATGAAACTCAATTAAAATCAGCTATGAAGTCCTGCCACACACATAGGTCCTTCTGGACTCCTTGTGCAATTCTGATTCAGTGATGAGGCCTAGTAATGTCACAAATGGCATCACAAAGGCATTTAAGAAAAGCCATGCTAGATGCTACCACCCTACATGCAAAATTCAAGTGGCCGATAAGCTCCTGTAATTTCTTGAGTATAGCCTTCCTATGATTTACAAACCAAGCTATTCTATCTTTTAAATCTCTCAGTTTGTCCAGGGGCAACCTACACAGTTGATTCACAGTGTCTGTTTCAATGTCCAGAAACACCAATTAGTGAGGTGAGCCCTCAGTTTTTCACGTGCCGGGGAAATCTCAGCTCCTGAATTAGCAAGTTGAATTCTGACAGCAGGAAGACACAATATCCTGTTCCAAAGTCCACAATAAATAAATAAAAAGAATCATGTGGGTAATGGACTTCCCCTCTAGCTTCTTACCCACATGATTCTTTTTATTTAATTGCCCACTCCAGGAATTTACTGAAATTCTCAAAAGCCACACAAAAGGCACCTCATAGGAAGGGCGCAATCCATGTAAAACATGCCATCAAAATAGAAAAGCCTAGCAGTTCACAATCATTGGGGTGGACCATGAAAAGTCACAATGCAGACTGCATGTTGCATTTCACTAGCCTGGCACCTATACTGTGTCTACAGATCTGACTAACCACTGTATCAAAGGGAGGGTACCATAGGGTAGATAAGTCCACCAGGATAGTGTCATTGGCTGACTCTGCCTTTGTATAAGATAAGTGCCTAAAGGGGAAAGTGCCTAAAGGGGAAAGCCTCAGGGTGACAACTAGGAGTGAGGAGAAAAGTCCAACTCCTCTCCCTTCAGTGACTTCCTTCCTAATCTTGTCCCTAACTGTATGCTCTAAAGCATTCACAGACTTCAGTATCACCCATGTCCACAGTGATAATGTGTCCCCTGATATGGGATCCTAATATAAATATAATCAAACCAAGAGTCTCTCTAACTTATTTTGGCAAGATTTGTTGCTTTTGTCTTTCTCTGAGGCTGAGAGAATGTAACTTGCCTGATAAAACCCAGTGGGTTTCCACAGCCAAGTTGGGATTCAAACCTTGGTCTCCAGAGTCATAGGAGCTGGTTATTAAAGTCCTATGTGGCACAATGCCATGCCGCACAGTAGAGGTCTATGTCAACCCAGTAGGTCCTACTTGCAGGATCACAGCCTACTTGATGGGCCCAGTGCACCTAGCCCTTAAATTCTGCAAGTCAGAAAGCCAAATAGAGGTCTGTGAGTTTAGTTTCTTGATTGGAGCAGCCTGTATTTGCTCTCTACTTCCTCCTACTGTTTCACTTGCTCTAAGGCATCAAGACACTATGACCACATGGCTGAGTAGAGGCCTTGTTAGCAGCTTGTACACCCCACACTTTGATATGATTTATCTGACAAATATGAATTGGCATAAATATAAGTTATATCCTCCTATGGCTTTGTGGCCATGCTGGATAAGAGGAAAAAGCTGGCCAAACACATGTGTTTTGAATTAGGTCAGAAGAGGCCTTAGGAGTAGCCAGGTCATAGTCAAGAAATCACCAGGAAATTCCAGCGATAATAGACTTACTTAAGAGACAATAGTGTCCAGGATGTTGCCACAGGACATCTGATTGTCTTAACTCCTTGTCCTCTGACCAAGCACACTTCCTTTTTGTCCTCACATCTGCTCAACGTTAAAAGAGCTATCAATGCTACTAGAAGCCTTTTGTCACCTAACACTAGGTCATTAGCTCATTTCGGATCCCACTGTCCACTCTATTATTGTTTACTCTGCCAGAGAGCCATTAGCACTTTTGCCCTCCATGAAGAAAAATACTATTTAAACCCACCTTTTGGCTAGCCAACTCACAGTATACCTATTGCTGACCACCATTCTGCTCCTCTGATTCCCGTGTGTATACTGTCCTTAGACTTGCATCTAAGCCACATCACTGCTTCTTCACTGCTCCTCTGGATTGGTAAATATCACTCACTTCACCCTGAAATCATGCTACCCAAAAGTTTCCTCTCTTTTCCTTCAGTTAGCCTTGTGTGATTGTGTGACTGCTTGAATCTTGTGTGCATGATTGCAATTCTGTCCAATAAGATAACTAAGCTTACTTTGGATCTCCGACTGGTTCTTCCCTGCAGAAGAACAAGTAAACATAGATGTAAAAGATCTCTTTGAGCTAATATTTGAGCTAATATTCCCCACATTTTTGCAGAGGTACTGGCATCATGGGTGGACCCCTGAATTACCCACATTTTGGGGGAATATCCTAGTCCAGCCTGGTGAAACCTATTACCCAACGAGGGTCCGCTTGATGGTGGGGTAGTCCAGTTTGCTAAGGGAACATTTCATTAGAAGTCATCTCAAATGGGCTAACTAAAAATCAGGAGAATCAACTATGATGACTGGCTTCCTAATGTTGGGAGGAGCATTTCACCCAAGAGTGTGGGCCTGCTGGAGGATTCCCTAAACCATGGGATAGGATGCAGGGGTATCTATAAGGCTGCTGTCCTCTTCCCTAACCAGGAAATGTCCACCTCACCTCTCTACCTCCTGGGAGCACCCTGCAGCACCCACTAGGGAGACAGCTGAAGCCACAATGTCACCCAACCACTCCAAAGGCTCAGATGAGGTTTCACAATTCAACAAAGCAGCACAAAAAAAAAATGACACTACACTTCATAATGCCAAACACTCTTTTTGCACTTTCAAGCATACCAGGGAAAGGACTTTCCCCAGGGCAGTGAAGGCCATGTTACCACTGGTCCCGTAGCCCAATCAGGGCCTCTCACTCTCAGAAAATCAGCAAGACCACGGCACAAATCCATCCAAGAAAACACACACACACACACTCCAATTCAAATGAACCACACATCCAAGACAGAGTAGCAGCACCAGTTGCACAACATTGCCTTACAACCCAGGCCCTTTTTACATGGCATTTGTCATGCGAAAGGGCTCTGCAGCATTGTGCAATTCAGAGAAGCATTTCAGACAATGTCTTCGCAATCCCATGATGCTGTCAGGGCCAGCAGGGGCTGATCATGCACTATATCATTTTCCGTGCTGCAGAAGGAAGAGGTAGAGCCCTCATGCTGCCTGTTGGCTGGCAGGCAGCTCCTGAGAAGCAGAAGCAGAAGCAGCGGGATGCGAGAGCCTCACGGAAGAGGCTGCTCATGTGATCCCTCCACAACCATGCTGGACACAGGTTAAGTTTCAGAAAGGGCCCCAGTAGTGCACCGCACAAACTGTTGCTGAATAGAAGTCCTGCTGTAGGATCTGTTCATCACTGCTAGCACACATGTCAACTGAATATTAACAACAGGAAGAGGTGGGGGCAGCATGAATTTATAACTCCTCTAGCTCAGCCCCCAGACTCTTTTCATAATGGCACACAGCCCCATGACACATATTAACCTGGCCTGTCTCCCTGGGAGGCCAGTGAACACTTCACAATGCAGCGCTGCATTCGGCGGATCCAAAATTTATACTGAATATAGTGTTTTCTGTTCAAAAACATTGGAGGATTTTGAGCAAAATCCAAGAGGTTCCCCACACACACACAAATTAAACTTTCTCATACAAGGAAAGTTCTGAAATGTGAACAGTCTCACCATAGTTAACCAGTGTTTTGATTTGATCTGTATCTTGACCAAATTCAGCCACAATAGATGAATCCTGATGAACACATAGACTGGGTCTTATTCTCTGAGGTTTGCACTTCCAACAGAGGTAAAACAAGTTGAAATTCATGTTCATTGGTATGTTTTATTTTATATAGCACTTTCCTATGTGTCAGTACTGAGGTTTCACTATATTTTGCCTACAAAGGGCATGTAACCTCCTAGAGGACAGTTACAGGCTAAAGCTCAGAGGAATTGCCTTTGACATTTCATTCAGCTACAGTTGAGTGGGAACTGTAAGGGAACTGAGACAGCTATGAGAAGGCTTAGAAATGAAAAAATTCCAGAATTTTTGGATATTTTTTTTAAATATCTTGGTCCAAATTAAGTTGAGACTCCCAATCTGGACTAGCCTTCTCCAGTCATCCACTTTTGATAAAAAATAGACATGGAGGATCCCAAGCACAGGCTTCTATTCCACTTCTAAACTAAACTAGTATCAGAGAAGGGCAGAAAACACAAAACATAAACATATGCCCGCACAAAATTAGAATGTATGATAACTTTTCGGATTGTGGAAGAAGAAGGGAAGAGAACCAAGTCCAGTTTCTTGGTTTTGCTGAGAAACCACCTAATTTTAGATCCTCCTGTTCTTGACCTCTTTCCTTTCTAGTTACATGAAATATTATTACATTACCAGTATAATAGTGATTGGAAATTTTGTGTCCAACCACCATCAACCTGAACACAGTCCATGGTAAAGAATGCTGGAATCTAAAGGGCTACACTGTTCCCACCACTCCATTATAACAACAGTAACCTAAATTTAATTGATAGTCCCAGCTAGAGTAGATCTACTGAATTAATTACTGAATGATAAACCCACACTTATGCAAATCCATTTAATTCAATGAGTTAAATCTAGTTAGGAACTAGTAACTGGATTTAGTCTGCTATAACTAAGATGTAGTTACATGATAAAACTGAGGGTAGCAAACTTACCTTGTTAAGTTTCTGTTAGTCATTCTGGGAGTCTTTCCTGGCTGAGAAGCAAGGTTAAAACACTTTACTCAAATAAAAACCTGCTTTAAAGAAAAAGAAAATCACTTCCTGCTTGAGGGAGAAGAATCCTTCACAGCTGCTTAGATTTTGGTTGCAATAGACCACCTTGGCTCATGGAGATAGCCTATTGAGGATTTTCTGATCCCCACAAGAGTTCTTACCTCCAGCATGAGAACAAAACACAAAGCATGTTTCCCCATCATGTTTTCTGTATTTCTTTGTGAAAAACTAGTGTTATTTTTCTTTTTGAGGCTAAGCATGCACACACATACACACAGAGAAAGAATGTGTGATTGGTTACAAAAAAAAATTAGTGGGGAGAAAAACCCTGCTAGCCAATAACTACAAAGAGTCCAGAATTGGCCCTCTTGGACTCCTTTCATTAGTTATTTAGTAGGAACTACTGAACTGGTCATAACTGTGGAAAGATTTAAAGGAGATATCTCTGACAGCCTGGTGTAATAGGATGTGGCAATTAACTTTGATTGAAAAATTAACTAATAAACTCCAAAAAGCTAAAAGAGAGAAAGAAAAACACAATGCTCCTATGATTTGGAATTGTTATATTGACTATATGGAGAGAGAGAGAGAGAAATAAAGCTGGTCATTCAAGCACATCCAAGTTGACTGTATGAGAAAACACTTTTGGCATCTTTAATTTTTGTATTATGGCTGCATATTATGATATGAAAGTAACTTTAAATACTTTTGCCTTGGGGGCATGAGGGTTGGTGTTGTAATATATTACTGATAATAGTTCTAATTAAAAGAAGAAAGAACTTTCCCAATCCTACTACTTTCACTAGACTATATATCCAGACAACAGTTGCCATTGTTCTCATTTTTGTGCATTTTAGAGAAAGGTGAAAAAAAAAAAAGGTAAAATCTGACAAGAATGCAATTTGCAGCAAGGAATTTACAGCAGAGTCATGCAGCAGAAGCATGCTGGGCCCATAACCACTGTCGGGGGATGATAGGAGTTTCAGCCCCACGGAAATGCAGCAGAAAAGCCAGATTTCAGCAAGCCAACAGCAGCAACCTTGTTCCCCAATAAGGATACTCACACACAGAGGAGTTTCTTCCAAATAGGAGGCACTTTATCTTGCATCAAAGTTCCATTATATACAAAACATAGAGTAGACAGACAAAAGCTTGCACCAGGTTTGGTCAACAGACAATGCAGACTGGGGATTGTTTCCTTATGTACATATCTACAACCAATCAGGTAGAGGGTTTGCACACCACCCTGTACCTTTTGCACCCCACTCCATTTTCTGATGCAATGTACTGCAATCACACACAGCTGGAGCATGATGCAACATTTAGCAGTGGGCTGAACATTTTCCCAGGGTTCCCTGCTGAATCCCTGACAGCGTGTTTGTGCATATGTATGTCTGTTTGTCTGTTTGTCATGTGAAGATGCCCCAAGTCATGTTTACATCCTTAATGTTTCTTAGGAATGTGCCACATCATAGCACTGCATTATAGTTTGAAACAATTCATAATCAACAACACAGTAGATCATCTTGATTGGATTGTTATTAGTGACCTGAAGTTACATGTGTGTATAGTTTGTGTTAGATGGGACATAAGAGACTTCACCCAGGCAGTCTCCAAACCCTGGGAGGGGTTGCTTTGACCACCTAAATGTCTTAGAAAGGAAGGAGGGAGGTGTGATCAAACAGAGCAGATTACCTTTTGTCATCACTGCAGTTTCCTTGAGAGAAAAGAAGAGCAAAAACAACCACATTTCTCACTGGAGAACAGCAGCACAGTTGGAAAGCTATGCCTGTTGCTCAGTCACCTCCTCCCTAAGCCATTTGATGGCCATAGCAGCCCCACCTGGGGATGGGTAGGTGCTGGAGGTGAGGGATAGATGAAGCTGCACATGCCACTCCCATGCACACAACGCAGGATCTTAGTTTTTCTGATCAAATTTGCAGATGACACCAAATTGGGGAGGCTACTAATACACCAGAGGACAGGATCAAAATTTAAAATGACTTTAACAGATTGGAGAGCTGGGTCAAAGTTAATAAAATGAATTCCAACAGAGAGAAACATAAGGTCCTTCACTTATGCAGAAGAAATGGAATGCACAAATATAGGATGGGGGATGCATGGCTGGATAATAGTATGTGTGAAATGGATCTAGGAGTTTTGGTAGATCACAAGCTCAACATGAGTCAGTGGTGTGATGCGGCAGCCAAGAAAGCTAATGTGACTCTTGGTTGCATCAATAGGAATATTGTGTTTAGATCAAGGGAGGCAATGGTACCAATCTATTCTGCATTGGTTAGGCCTCATTTGGAATACTGTGTCTAATTCTGGGCACCTCAATTCAAGAAGTTACTTGAAAAGCTGGAATGTGTCCAGAGGAGGGCAACCAAAATGGTGAAGAGTCTGGAAGCCATGCCTTATGAAGAGCAAATTAGGGAGCTAGGTATGTTTAGTCTGCAGAAGAGACAGGACATAATAACCATGTTTAAATATTTGAAGGGATGTCATGTTGAGGAGAGAGCAGGCTTGTTTTCCGTTGCTCCAGAGATTAGGACAAGAAGCAATGGATTCAAGCTGCAGGAGAGGAGATTCCACCTGAACCTCAGGAAGAACTTCTTGATGGTCAGAGCTGTCCAGCAGTGGAATGTGCTGCCTTGGAGTGTGATGGAGTCTCCCTCTTTGGAGATTTTTAAAGCAAAGGCTGGATGGCCGTCTGTTGGGAGTGCTTTAATGTGTGTTCCTGCATAGCAGGGTGTTGGAATGGATGGCCCCTGTGGTCTCTTCCAATTTTATGATTCTACGATTCTATGATTTTTTTTTCATCACATATCCAGAAAATGAAATGGAAGAGACAGGAAATTTTGATATTTATCCTATTCTGATATAATTAACAAAACCAGCTTCTATTATTCTCTTCTGGGAATTGGGTAAGCAACCTACCATGGATGGGGTTGCATTTTCCCTAAAGGAGCAGGTAAGTAGCTTGGGAATATTTCTACACCTATCTCTGTTACTGGAGGTCCAAGTGGACTCCATAGCTCAGAGTGCTTGCTTTCACTTATGGTAGACCAGGTACAGTCTTTTCTGGACAGGGCTATTTTAGCCACAGTAGCCACACACTGGTAACTTAACAATTATAGTAGTATAATGTGCTTTATAAGAGAACCAGGGTAGTGTGGTGGTTTGAGTGTTGGAGTATGACTCTGGAGACCATGGTTAAAGTTCCTTCTCAGCTATGGAAACCCACTGGATTACCTTGGGCAAGTCATACTCTTTCAGCCTGAGAGGAAGGCAAAGGCAAACTCCCTCTGAACAAATCTTGACAAGAGAATCTGATGCTATGTTTTCCTTGGGATCATTGTAAGTTGGAAACAACTTGATGGCATACAACAACCAACCACAACAACAAATGTACCTTGGGTCACCTTGAGGATGACACAGAAGCTATAGCCAGTGCAAAAGGCAGCAGCAAGATTGCTGACTGGAGGATAGGCAACATATCTTGTTGAAATCTTGTTGAAATTATTTATTGTTTTAATCTGAAAGTGCTTGAAACTGTCTAGATTTTATGACACCATGAGATTCCCACAAGAAAGGATAGAATATAAATATTGTAATAAATAAATAAATTTTAAAAATAGCTAGTAAACACAGTCTTATTTCTCTCACATAATCAGTCCAAGATATTTTTTTTAAAAAAAGCAAAGCAACCTATTTAAACAGCATTTTAACTGTAACATTTGCTTGGTCAACACATCTTATTCCTTCAGGAAGAAACTTTCCCCATGTTTCAAGTAAATGAATGCAAATATTTCAAATATTTCAAATGCAGGGGATTCAAGTGCAAGAATTTCCAGCCCAGGTGGATCTTATGGGGCCTTGCTACTGGATACCTCAATTGGGGCTGTATTGGACTTAACAAAGTTGGAGGACTACAGGTTCACACACACACACACCACTGACTCTCTCTTCTATGTTAGTATCCTCGCCACTGTTCAAGAATGTTTGAACAAGGTGAGCAAGATGACCAAAGATCTGGAAACCAAGCCTTATGAGAAATGACTTAGAGAGCTAAGTGCTTTTAGCCTGGATCAGAAAAGACTGAGAAGTGGCATGATAGCCAACTTGAAATGTCTGAAACGATGTCATGTAGAACATGGAGTGAGCTTGTTTTTTTATTGCTTCAGAGACTAGAATACAACCCAATGGACTCAAATTACAAGAAAAGTAATTTAACCTCAGATCGGGAAGAGCTTCTTTACTCTAAGAGCTGCCTAACATTGGAATAGCTTACCTCAGAGAATAGCGGACTCTCCTCTAGTAGTCTGTAAACAGTTTAGTTGGCCATCTTTCAGGAGTTCTTTAGTTGTATACCCCAACATGGTGGGGGTTAGATTAGATGGCCTGTGCAGCTCCTTAAAGATCCAAGACTCTATGATACTGGCAAAGCATGTGGTAATTCAGTGCAGTGGCTTTACTTAGTGTGCTACATGACATCCTGGGGTCTTTATGCACAAGCATAAGCCCAGAATTTTCTCTTACTGACAGTTTCTATCAACAATGTGCAGTGGTTGCTAAGGAATGGAGCCTTAGAGGAACAGATTGACTTTGATATCAAGAAAACTAATGCATCTTTAGAAGCAGATTCATCCACAAATGTTAATATCTCCCTCCCTCCCCTCTTTTAAATTTCCAGTAGGCACTGTGTTTCATCCAATCTAATTATTTTATATTATCAGTCCATCTTCAAGTAAGTCTCTATGATCTATTGAGCAACACGTCACTTGCCATTTGTTTGACATGCAGACCTTTGGGAACTGGGCTCATTAGATGCAAGAAAACTGAATGCCACAATTAAACAACAATATTTCATTCTTCTCACCCATCTACCTCTTATCTCTTCTCATTATCTTCTCTCTCTCTCTCTCTCTTTTCTCTCTCTCTCTCTCTCTGCGATGCCACATGCAGTTTTTCCTACCCCTCACAGTGCCGATGGCACTAAATGTTGATAAGATTACATCTGATTCAGCTCTATCCAAGCAGATAGTTTAAGGCCAGCACTAAACATTACAGCGGACATGAGGAGATTGGAGACAGCAGCACATGCATTTTTCTCCCTCTCCTTCTCTCTACTAATATTTATTCACTGACAGTTGGTGGATTTGAATGGGGAGCTCAACCTGAAATAAGGGAGAGATACTCCAGTCTGTCTATGGGTCACCTATATTTTTGGATGAGAGAAAACATGCAAGCTGATGCCATGAGACTGCAGCTTTCACCACCTGCTCCCCCTTCCCACTACCCAGAAACTATGAGCTTTGGAACTCTGCTTGGATTATTTGCTGGAAAAGTACCAAGACTTTAGTCTGTAACTTCCACAGAGAGCTTATTATATCATTACCTTTCAGAGCAAGACTAGGAGTTATATAAGACCTTCCCGATTCAAAATAGCTGTCTTGGATCTCTCCATGTGCTACCCTTCTCTTGCATGGTACAATGATAGGGATAGCCTTGTGCAACCAAAAAGATGCTTTCTTTGAAGTTCTGTATCTCTTGTCTTCCTTGTCACTTCCTGAGGCAGCAATTCATTTTTGTTAGTCCTTGCCCAGCTCTCTAATCTGTTTGAGGTTGTTTGAATCCTGATCTTTTCTTCTGGGGTATTAACTAAATTTGATAAGCATGGCCTCTATTTCATTATTCAAATCATTGATAAAGATATTGAATAGCACTGGGCTTAGGACAGAACCCCATGGCTTTGTGCAAGGCACCATTCAGTTTTCAAAGCCTATTCACAATTTTGGACTCATTCTGTGCAAAATTGACACATGGTAGTTTTGCATAGAAGACAGCATTTTCTGCACAACATTTTCTGCGCAGAAAATTATTTCTGCACAGAAATAGTGTTTTCTGTGTAGAAAAATCAGTTTTCTCTGCAGAAAATGTTGTTTTCTATGCAAAGAACTCAACTGGAAATAATGTGCCAAATAAATCCTCAGTTACAGTATTTTCTGCTCAGGAGCACAGCTTTTTTCATCAGAAATTCTGTTTCCTGTACTAATATTGCTGTTCTTTATGTAAAACTGCTGCATGTGAATTTTGTGCAGAATAAGTCTCAAACTGTGAACATTCTCATTGGTCTAGGATTCCTCTTGTCAGGAATTATTGACACTCAGAAAATATGTTCTATGACATTATTTTTAAATATTTTCAAATATTTTTTCCATCCTTACTGCAAATTTTAGAGTTTTCTATAAAAATTATGTTTCATTTTCAAGCTCCATGTTACTCCATCAAGGCACCAGACTTGCTAAAATTCAGATAAGTATGCCAAAACATCCCCAACTATGATACATTTTTAGAAATCATAATTGTCTTGTGAGAGTATTCTCACAAAATAATCACAAAGAAAAATACCTATATATGAAGAGAAAGAAGCAGTGAACACCGTTGTTCTTTTCATTAGTGTTGTTTTAAAAAGATCCAGATATTTCCATATAAATAATTTTTGATAGTCACAACCTTTTTGCATTGTTTCACACAAATCCTGTTCAAACAGCAGACAGAAGAGGTGACACCTTCACGCACTTAATAGGTAAAAATTACATTAAATTGTCTCTTGTTAGTAAACTGCATTTCAATTTTTCCCCACTTTACCACTTTTTTATTGTAAAATCAGAGAATGGAGGTAAATTTTGCTTCTATTATTCATTTTCATAATGGCATGTTTGCTAATAATATCCTGAAGTAGAAACATCACACAAAGGGAAAGGGAATTATTTAAAGCTTGGGTGAGGGGGCACAAGGAAGCAATGGGAGAAGCTTCCTTGCATTAATGCAAAATTGTTTGATGGGTTGGCTGCAAAGGGATTCTTACTGGAAAGAAAGGCCTGTTAGAGTCTTTTCTACAGTAATAGCAGAGTGCCCACCTTAGAATGATGAGTTTGCAAGAACCAAGTGGAAGTAGAAAATAGGTTTTAGGGTTCACAAATGGAGTCATATTTTTTTAAAAAAATCCTTTCTTTAGATAGAACTGCCTGAACAATCCTGGAAGAGTAATGATAGTAAGCAGATATCCTCCAGTGTATCATGGCAGAGAGAGAGCACATGGCAGAGACCAAAAACAAAAGGGGAGTGTTCAGCTCTGGGTTAGGTTTTTTTGGTACAACAAAGGCCAGGAATTTGGGTAGCCCTTGCTGAACCAATTTGTCAGGGTTTTGAGATAGGTGGCAGACATAGGAAGCAAACAGGAAAAAAAAGGTCAGCTTCCTAATTGTTCTCTGTCTAAGCCATTTTATCCAGTGGCAGAGCTTGGACTGTGTGGAGGGGGAGTCGAAGGGGGTGGGGCTATGGTGTGGGGGGGCATGGCCACAGTGTGTGTGTGTGTGTGTGGCCACAGTGCATGGGGGCATGACCAGGACATACGGGGGCGTGGCTACAAGCTGGGAAGCCCCACAACCATTGCTGCCTGGGGCGAAGTGCCCCCCTGCCCCCCATTCCTAAGTGACTGATTTTATCCCCAGTGTATACAAGAGAATAGTAAGAACAGGTGCAGAAGCTGCTTCACTTTCCAACAAAAATAGCTTAAGATAATACTGAAATGTGACAGTTTGACTCTATTTGAGAAATGGTGAAATCTGAGGAAACTAAGGCCCAAATAGTTATAGCCCAAATAGGTGAAGTTTATGTGACTTCCATGGCTGAGCCTCCTCATATTTGTTTATTTATATTTTAAAACCCCTTTGGTGTGAGGGTCTCCTATTCTGATTAAAAGAGAAATGCTGGGGGCTTCGGATGCTTAACTCCTTTCCTACATCAAGGGCAGGACACTTGTAATCATTAAAGTGCCTGCTTGCTGGCAGTAGCCTGTTTGTATATGGAATCGGCTGGCCAAGCTGCTGTTGGCCGCAACTCCTCAAAGCCCTGGTCAGTATACCATAGCTGACAGTGATGGATGATGGGAATTGCAGCCCAACTATACCTGAAAAGCCACATGTTGCCTACCCTTTCCCTATATGTTCATTTTTCCAACCAACATTCTTCAGATATCTGTATCGTGCTCAGTTATCAGATCACCTTTCCAGATGCACGACCATACACAAAAGTCTGAGGGTTTGGAAAGACCTTTTTGATCCTAACAGGAGGAGGAGATGGAGTGACTTCAGGTGACTCAGAGGTGAAACTATCATAGGGTTTTCTTGGCAAGATTTATTCAGAAGAGGTTTGCCATTGCA
Source organism: Ctenosaura bakeri (assembly GCA_948474755.1). Taxonomy (NCBI): domain Eukaryota; kingdom Metazoa; phylum Chordata; class Lepidosauria; order Squamata; family Iguanidae; genus Ctenosaura; species Ctenosaura bakeri. The sequence goes on from CAOLHI010001287.1 coordinate 41,979, forward strand.
TTCCTTTGAGGCTAGGTTTATATGAATTCTGCAAGGTCACCCAATGAGTTTCCATGGACAAGCAGGGGTTTGATCCTGGTCTACACCGTCCAAGACTCAGACACTTTACCACACTGACTTAGCATATTAGTCCCAGTGATTCCCACTCTCATGAAAACTCTATTTCGGGGGCGGGGGAATGTTGTTGTCATTTGTCACAAAGTAGTGGTCTCTTCTGAGAATCATAACAGACATATAGGGATAAGATTCATATTGAAGAAATCAGTGCATCAGACAGGGATGGGCCATTAACTTTAGGAGCATGTTTAGTCTCTGAATAGAGAGCTCTTGAGCCTACTGAACTCAGCTGCAGTTTGTAGCTGCATACTTTTTAGCTACAGTCAAGCAAATACAGAGAGGAAACATGATGTGCATGCTCATCTTTTATCTTCTCTGTACTGTTGACAAAGCAGCTGTTGTATCTGGAAATTCACACCAAAAGATGCAAGTTAATTTTGTGATGAAATCTGTCCTTCAGTTTCCAAATAATTTTCTTCTGTGGTGACAGAAGTTTCAGTTTTTCTGATTCATTTTCCAAGTGGTTTAGAATCTTTTTCATTGTGTTTTTGACCTTCCCTTATTATTGAAATGCGGCTGACAGCACTGTATGTTTTCCTCTTTTTAACTGTTACACATCTTGCCATCACCTCCTGTTCTGACCCCACTCCAACCGTCAAAAGATGATATACCTTATGATGTCTTCTCCTGGGCTTTAACTGAAGTCAGAGCAATCTTGGGAGTCTGAAGACATTGGATATACGATTCTACACCTCAAAAATAAGATAATCACAAGAACTCAGTACCCCACTCATGAAAATTTAACTGAAATTCATTATCCTTTTGGAAAGAGAAAAATATCAAAAGGCACAGCACTAGCTACAACACTTCTGTGTTTTGTTTTATTTTATTTGTTCTCCCACCTTTTTGCTAGTTCTCTTGCTCCTACAAAACCTGAATTTAAGAGTTTTGTGTTGAGTACAGGCTGACATTCTAAGAATGACAAAAAGAAATATGTCATTTCACTACAAGTGTGATCCAAGAAAGTTGCTGTTGAAAAGCATAGAGAAAATACATTTGTGCAACTAAAATGTTCCTCAGGCAAGTGATTGGCAGAGGCACTGAACTGTGCAGTTGCTAGGTGATTTAAGAGGTTCATGAGTCTGGAATACTTTTGGAGGGTCACAGCTCCTTCCTTTCACCAGTAAGCAATGCTCAAAGATCTCATTATTTTTTAAATTTCCCTATCCACTTTTCACTCTGCTCTCAACTCTCCCAGCATTTTTCAGCCATTGTATCAACTCAGGGAAAGACTGAAGGAACAAGGAGGCTCCTTTTTCATTTTGATAACAAGGCAAGGTAAATTGATGAGGTCACAGACAGCTGGCTACATCCAAACAAAGCTGTTAACAATTTCTGGCAGCAGTCCTTATTAAACAACATTTATCTTGAGTGAAGCATAGACCAAGGAAATGAAATGATATTGTTTGATAAATTAACCTATTCTTCAAGACCTAGGCCATAATAATCCAGTGGTTCACATCCATGAGCACAATAGTTTTATACTGAGCAAAGTAACATCAGCAGTTATACACACATGCCCCACATCACCATCCTTGCTAAAAGTTTAAGAGTGCATTTTGAAGGCTTGGCCCAAGAGCAATTGACAGAGAGCAACTGATTGCTTCTTCTGTACATACATTTGCTACATGTGGTTCCTCCATCCAGTTGCACCAGATACAAAGGTTCTTCCTCATTGATGGTGGACACTGGATACACATTCAGTTGTGTGTGCACATCAACTCTCCACACCCATTGTCTTTGCTGGATCAAAGCACAACTCCCCAACCCCCTGCTCTGCTCTTTTTCAACAATGTTCAGGCCAATTCAGAAGAATCAGATGATACGGAGAAGTTAGGTAGTGCAAAAAAAAAAAAAAAATGCTTAGAATAACTTTATCATGCTGAAGCATCTGAAATGAAGCTCATGCTTAAAAAAATGTGCAAATCACCCTTGCAAGCCTCACAAAAACTGCTTTTAGCTTTCATCATAATTATTTGGATCTTTTGCAGGTGAACAGGGCCAAAAATGCATTGAATCTCTAATATTCCAACACGCTTATAGCATAGTGAGGTCGGCAGATTCTCTATACTGCTCCTTTAATTGAAGTTGTGTTGGACTCAGCTGCAGATCAAGTACAAGGAAAGCATTTCCCAATGAGCTGCATACTTTTGTACCAAGCTGTGAAGTCATTTTAAGAAGCAAAATGTACTGCCAAGAGTTACTCCCTACAGTTTGCCCCATATGTTTTATTCATTAGTTACATTTCTGTTCCACCGTCATAAGTTTGTGAGGAGAAGCTAAAAGAGATTGTTGTTGTTGTTATTGCACCATCATTGTATGTAGTACTTTAAAAGTCCCAGTTTTTTACCCAAACTACTACAATACACTGACTTACTTCATAGTTAAAGGCAAATTAGTATTGATACATTCGTCTACTATGATACATTTACCTATTATGAATTTGCAGTGATCCTTTGGAAAGCTGTATTATCAAATGGCTGCTAGTTATGGGCAAGAACTGAGCTCCCTGGACAAATGTTCTGGGATGTAGCAGAAGTCTTCAAAGCTGGCCCCACCACTAGGCAGAGTCAGCTGGTAAATTGTAGCAGAGGTGGAGTTGGCAGTATCAATAGCCTTACCAGCCATTCATTCTGATCTGTATCCCACCTGTTCATCTTGAGCCACCCTATGTTAGAGGAGAGCAATTGTGTGTCACCTGACCTAACCTGCATTCCATACCTAGCTTGCTACCTATACATGATGGATAAAACTCTCTTGTCATTGGCACTGATGTAAAATTCAAATTAAATCCAGTTTGCTTCTCTCAAATATTGAATTGAATGCAGAAAAATGTCTTGGGCCAGCCCTGGAACTGCCGATCTGTCCAGGTGCTCCAGAAACAGAAGAATAGTCTGAAGAAAATGGAGACACTTCCAAAGCAGCAAACAAAGGACAAAGGAAGTTGGTTGGTCAAAACCAAGCAAGGGTTACCCCAGGAATCAGAGGACCAGAAATGGGTATGTAGTCAAAGCAAGTCCATGTCCAAGATCAAAGACACAAACACATAAAAGCAGTGGCTTATAGACTGAAAGACAAGTGCTGAAGCCATGGCTTGACAGTTTATGATGCACAATGATTGAGTCTTCGGGTCCTCTGAAAGAATGGCTATATGGCACAGTTGAAGATCAGAACTCAGTTGATGATACAGGAAGGTAGGAATGGAAACAATATTTGAAAACAGTCAAATATTGTTGAAAACATGTTTTTCAGATTTTTAGAAACCCTAATGGAGAAGAATCCTGGACTGACAAGAGTCGTCACAGTTTGGACTAGTTCTGTGCAAAAATCTATAATTGGGAAAATGCTATAAATGAGGAATTATTCTGAGTAAAATTTCACATGATTGATTTGCATAGAAAACATTTTCTGCATTGAAATATTGCTTTCTACACAGAAAAATTATATTTTCTGTACACAAGATGCTATTTTCCTTTTTTTTAAAAATCCAGTTTTGCACATAATAAATCCTCAATTACAAATAGCCTTCAAAAATGGTGGGGGGTTTTGAAGTTTTTCTTTCAGTGGGAAGAATATTCCTCAGATTAAATTACTTGTTCTTCAAGAAGAAATTTAGTGAAGAATTTCATCCCTACTGGAAAGAGAGAGCTGGTTTCTCAAGATGAAAACATCAGAGTCTAAATTCTGAAATCTCCAGTTTAAAACTTCACTTGCTGCCTTATAGTAATCATACAAGTAACATACTTCATGTACCCTATCAATAAGTTCTTTCACATTCTTATTTTTATGACCTTCCTCAAAATCAAAGATGTGAATTTCAAGGGACTAAGAAGATTAGACATATTGGAGCTGTTAAACCTTCTTTTTGTTGATTCAATTTCCAGTTTTTGCTGTATCAATTTCCAGTTGTGCGTTATTTCAAATAGCTTGGGAAGTAATGTAATTGAGACCATAATAGTGGAAAGCAAATGATGCATTTGTATATGTCTGTCTGTGTGCATGCATGTACATGTCCATGTGTTTATGAGGGAGGAGAGATGACTATATTTTTTAAGAAAAAAAAATTGATGTAGAAGACATCCAGAAAAACAAACATGGTAGCCATCATCAGCTTCAAGAATTCTTAGAATTTGTTTTAATCATTGATCTTCTGTCAAATGCCAATTTGGCAACATATCACCTTAGACATGGTTGCTCCAAGTAAGAATGAAATCAGCAAAGAAAGAACATTTTCTTTCTGTCAGTCTTCAACTGTATCCTTTATAAAAGCCCAGGTTCATAATTTGTAACTCTTCTGCAGTCTTCTTGAATTCAGTACTCCATCACCAAGACAGGTTTCTTAAATACCAACATGGGTGACAACATATGGCTTGCCTTCAGCAAGGAGCACATTGACAGCAAAAAGAAAATCAAGCTCACCAAACCAGCAGCAGATTCCCTTTTTCTCACAATCTGTTGAAAAACAGAGAGAAAATGGGGTGTACGAGAGATAGTCAATGAATTAAGCGGCGGGGGGGGGAGAAAGCTGTGCTGTTTCATAAACATTTGTTACAAACAAATTTAAGTAACAGTATTGCAATAAACGTTTGACTTTCTGGCCCTTTCCGCACCTTACCTTGTTCCGCTGCTGGGATGCAGGGATCGTGCAAGCAGCCTCTGCTGAGAAGCTCTCCCTTGCCTACTGCTTCAGCTCTGCGCGAGCTGCCTGCTCACGTGAGAGCCCTACCTTTTCCTTCCGCAGTGCAGCTTGGGATCTTACCAAGCTGCACTGGGCAAGAAGTGCGACCAGCCCAGCTCCAGAGGCTCCACACGCCAGGTAAGTGCATGTGGGGCCCGGGAGCAATGTGCGATCACACACCATTTTCAGCTTCTAGCCGAAAATAAAAAGGTGCACAATCGGCCCCTGCCGGTGCCTGGAGTGCCACGCAATTGTGAGTGCATCATGCAGATCGCTCCTCGCAATTGCGTGACGCTCCAGGCCCTCTTTCGTATGGAAAATGCCATGAGAAAAGGGCCTAAGTTTTCCCTAAAAGAAAAAAGAAAAAGAAAAAAGAAAAACAGAAAGAAAAGAGATTATCCAACTAGAACTGTGAGAAGATCCTAGCACTATTTACCTTTATGGACAGAGATAATGAAGGAAATATGAGGAGGGGGCTACCCAATATTGATTATGAGACTTTATAATACCATAACTTCGACCTCATAACTTTGACCTCAGAAACTTCCTATGTCCAGGTCCAGTTTTACTATTTGATATTTCATTTATTTACTCATTGGAGTTATGTTCTACATTTCTCCTAAGATGGGATCAAGGAATAATTTAAAAAGATCAAGCTAAAACATTAAGTTATAAAGTTAAAAAAATTAAACAAGGACATTTAAAAAAAAAAAGAAACAGTTAAAAACTCTTTATTTAAGCAATGTCTTGGTAAGCTGACATAACTACCTTGATAAGCTGAGTACAATCAGCTCTCCACATTCATGGGCACTAAGGGTGCAGGAGCCCTACAAAAGTGTAAAAAGTGTGAAAAGCCACAGCTTCTATATCAGCCACCTGGTTTTGCCTATGAGATGGTGGGGTTCCTCCACAAGGCACAAACAGGCAACTGGTGGAGTTTGTCACCACCTCCAGTGTTGGTCTACACTATTTAATAAGAACTTACAAACCTCTCACATTCCCTTGTAGTCTTGCAAGGCTTGCAGAGAAACTGCAAACCTGAGGTGCGACTTACAAGCCCCTATTTAAAATGGCATAGGGTAGCAGCAGAGACAGCAGCAAATGATCCTAGAACAATAAAATCAGTGAATTTAAAACCCACAGATGTGAAGGATCAACAGCATCCCCCCAACTGTTCCTCCTGAGTATCCTGGACTTTCTTTTGAAGGACAGAGTTTTGTGTGGCTGTCTTAAATTCCCTTATTTGTTACCCACTCAGCTTTGATGGAGCACATTATTCCATTGCCAGAACTGAATTAGGGTTCAACTGTCATCGCAGTTAGCTTTTGCACATAGAAGGTGAGAGGGCACAATTGTGTTCTTTACCTCAAATTGAAAAATGTCTAGAGCTTTCCTACCTGTGCCACTGTGACATCCACTTTCTGTGGGCAGCACCCTCTAGGAAAGGGTATAACAAGGGATTGATGACAATGTGAAACATGATTCTGAATTGGGTAGGTCTTTCACATGATCCAGTGGAGGAGGGGAGGTCTTCCTATATTCACTTCAAATGTAGCCAGTGCCACTAGTGTATATATCTGGTGTTGCCTGGAATTTTATTTTCTCAAAAGCAATACTTGTTAGAAAGATTTGAGATCCCGTGTTTCTAATTCCCCAAAGTGTCTTGTCCAGTACCTGTAACTTTTCCCCATAGTCCCCCATCCAATCCGTACGCAGAGTTATTAACATAAAGAGGTTGTGCTCCCAAAGTAATAGACTGCCCTCCTCCTTGCTCTTAGGCCTTATCTCCATAGCAACTGGCCAGGCCCAAGAGCTCTCTGGCTGAGAATTCTAAAGCCCCTTCCCTAAACTGCAAACCCCAGGATTCCATAGAATCTTTACAGGCAGCCAATCCTATGAGGTCTTCACATGACACAGACAAACAAACATACAAAATTTGACTTTGACTTTTAGATAGATAGATATAGATATAGATATAGATAGATATAGATATACATGCCTCTTAAATTATAGTAGCAGAATGGCATCAATATAATTAAACATCCAACCATGTGATGGTGTATGAAAAAAATGACAAATTGGTTACTTAGGGTTCAGAATACGCCCAAGGATTCTTGTAGCCTACTTATGGTTTGCTACAGCTTTCCTCCCATATTTTGCTTAGGTAAATACTTATGGTTCCTGCAGTCCAACGACTCTTAACAGCCTGGAAGAATTCACTATTGAAAAGATGAGAAATCCTGCTAGTCAATAATCCTTTGTCTTACATCTCATGAAAATTGTTTGCTCTAGTTAGGCTTGAGTAGCATGAATAGGGTGGGAAGATTAATTCCTCTGTATATTTTTTCATAGACATATAGATATACACTTATCTCTACAACTAGATAGGAAGGAAGGCATGTCGAATAAAGGCCATTTCTGCACCTTACCTTCTTCTGGTGCTGGGATGCAGGGATCGCACAAGCAGCCTCCAGCGAGAGGCTCTTATGTCCGGGGTCCTTTGGCTCCGCATAAGCTTCCTGCTCACATGAGAGCCCCGCCTCTTCCTTCCACAGCACAGCCTGGGAGTTTCCCAGGCTCTGCTGGGACAGGAAGCACGACTGGCATGGCTCTGGAGGCTCCGCACACCAGGTAAGTGTGCCTAGGGCCCAAGAGCAATGCACAATCATGCACCATTTTTGGCTTATAGCCGAAAATGAGAAAGTGTGCGATTGGCACCTGCCGGCCCCTGGAGCATCACGTGATTGTGAGTGCATCATGCACATTGCTCCTCACAATCGTGCGATGCTTCAGGCGCCCTTTTGCGTGGAAAATGCCATGCGAAAAGGGCCAAAGGCTTATTCAAGGTGCAAGTCATTCTGCATTCCATTTCAAGTTGGGCTTTCATGAGTAGTAGAATATTTGGCACTGTTATCTTTAAGACTAGTCATACTACTAGTTAAGTAGAATACTACTGTTAGTAATATTATTGTCATTATTGTTATTTTTAGTGATCAAGAAATGGCCAACTAAGGGATTATGGCCATTTCTGCACTAGACTGTTATAGTGCGATTATTCCACTTGCAAAGGCCCCTCCTTAAACTGCAAACCCCAGAATCCCATAGGATGTTGAAAGGGAATAATAGCACTATGACAGTCTAGTGCGGAAATCGCCTGTGAGATCTGCTCTTGAAAAGACAACTCTTGATTCCATATTGGCACCATTAAGTTTTTAGAGAAAAAATAATCTAATGAATCTTTCACTCAGACTGCAATTTAGCATCAAAACATCTCTTGGGCTTCACCTCCTTTATGATTGTGTATTTTGACCAATGGATTGACAGTATTGGGCTTGGCTTTCTCACCATCCATGATGAGTTCTTCAATTTTTGGTGGAAGCCATATCATCAGGATCTTCTTAAATCTTTCCATTTACTTCTTACCTGATCCCTTGCAACATCCCTTACAAAAAATATAGATAGGATTTTGAGGAAGAACATATGGATTTCCTTAACCTTATATGTAATTGTTCTGAAACATTGTATCTGCAGCATATTTAAGCATAAAGTATTAAATTAAGTTTCAATAAATTTAAGGCTGTGGGGAGAATTCAAGTGAAAATAAGAAAGGGGAAAAAAGGTATTTTCTTACTTTGTAGGACATGTCTGTAAATCGAATGAATGAAAAAGAAGCTTCAGATAATAAAAAGAGGAAAAGTTTTGTTTTTGTCTCTACCGTGGTGCAAGAAATCCCAGAACAATAATCTTTGAGAAATTGTACAATACAGGAGATGAGTTTGTGGACTGGGCAAAGGAAATGCAGAGTTTATCCTTCCCTCTGCACCTCCAAAGTCACAAAGGGAGTTGATAGTAGCACAGAAAATTATAGGCAGTGGTAAGCTTGCAAGGAGAGAACCTCAAATCATGCTAAGAGGAATTTAAAAAAAAAAAAAAGAGGGAAATTATAACATAGTTTTGTACTTTAAGGATGAGATATCATGACCTGAATCTTGTTTTTAGTCCCAACTAGGGTAGACTTACTGAATCAATGGGCTTACCTACATCTTGGCTCACTAATCAATAATTATATCAGTGGGCCTACTCTAGTTGGGACTAACCAGCAGCATTCAGGCCCATGTTTTATAGTATATCTCTATTTGAGATTTTCTATGCAATGTCCTAACTAGCATTTATTGAGGTCTTGCTGTTCTATCTGTCTATCCAAAACAAGAGTCAAGGAGAATAAGAATAATTGTATCAATATCTATATCTAGATTTGAAAACCACATAATTTCAATTAAAACATTAAATCGATTAAAAAATTTAAAATGTGTCAAAGAAAAGAATCAGACAACTGCCACCAAGTTAATACTTATTCAGTAACAAATTAGTGTAAATGCCAATTGTCTGTCTGAATAAAAATGTGTTTTCCCGACAGCAGAAGGTCAACAAAGACTGCCAAAATATTCTCACATGGGAATTCTAGAGCCCAAGACCAACCACTAGAGAGGTGAAAAGAACATTTCGAAATGTTCTCCTGCACAATAAGAAATGCTATATTGACATTTTGAGACAGCATGTCAACAACAACAACAATAGTAAAAAGGCTGACACCCTGTCTATGAATTATAAAAGTGTAGATCTGCTCACACCATGGCAATTCACTTTTACACTCATTGTGTATGTCACACAAAGACCAAAAGTCCCGCAGCCCCAACTTGCCTTTTTAAGCATTGTAGCCCCCAACAACATGGTTATTTCTGTGTTTCTGGAAAGTCGGGACATAAGTGAGTGTGGATCGAGATCATTTCCAGTAGCTGGACAGATACTTGTTCATTCCCTTGCTCTCCAACAACATAGAAAAGGGTTTGCTAGGGGGGTGTAGTGCAATTTTTAAAAAGTAGGTTTCAGGGAGCACCATTGGGAGACGTAGTTAAAGAGATGCAGCTATGGCTCCAATAGCTACATTGTCCAAAGTAGGTTCTCAGTTCTTGTATTTTGTATATGTTGCATGTCCGGTTTTCTGATGAAATTTTGAGCAGAGGTTGCAAGTCTTAAAAATCATAAATAAAGGCCTAAAGAAGGACCATCCATTAAATCCAGGCAAAACACTTCTGATGATGGTGGGACATAAAGGCCTAAAAGAAAATCCCTGGGGATGCACTTATGCAGCCCATGAGTAGTACTTTTCTTTTATAGCATAGGTGGAATACACGCACACATACACACACACACACACACATATATATATACACACACGCGCATATACATAAACACACACATATATCAGATTCATCAGCTTATAAGTAGTTCTACAGAGGATTTTTGTCTTTTCGCATATACAGACCCCACTTGTATGCAGATTATTATATCAATGTGGAATGTCTGGGCATGCAGAGGTAAGAAAGAGGGTGTGGCAGAGATACTTCTATTCTTCCTCTCGACGTATTCGTCTTCGTATATAAAAATGGAATCAGAAGAGGGTTGATCTCCAGAACTCTCTACAATATTTTCAGGATAAGCTGAGCCATCTATTCTCAACTGAAAAGCTTCAGTGTGAATTAAAACATCAAGACTAATGGATTAAAATCTCCGAGCAAGCTTTAATAGAACGGAAGGTACAGTTGGCAGTGTGATGTGATATCATCCTACAGCAATTGTTATACATTTGCAGGAACATTGCAGCTGCTAGAAGAGGAGCTCCCAATTCTTCTTAATACAGGATTCTGTTGTAGTGCAGTATTACTTAAGAGATCTTGTTGTGGGTGGGAGATAATAATCACCAGGAGAGAAGCCATGGGAGCAGCAAGAAATTTGGGATGGATACGCTTCCAAGTTCCACTACACCAAAAAAGTACCCAGAATGATTCCTTTCTGTTTTGCCATATGAAAGGAGTAGGGAAATTAATAGTGGCATATTACTGTGACCTTATAACGTGTTACCAATCATGAGGAAATAATCAAGTTAAGGCTTGTGGAATAAACATTTAAGAAAAGGACATCTTGATTCTTGTCATATAACGAGAATTACCAGGAAGAAAGAAAAAGAAGATATGATTATGTGCAAACTCAACAAGCCCAAGCAATTAAACGTCAAAGTTGACCCCTCAGGTTTCCAGCTATTGAGTACTTGGGGGCTTTCCAAGTAATCAACAACAAAGTAAGCATATTTTCAATTCAGCATCTTACTATCAGAACTTTGACCAGCAGGAAGAGGCTTTTTGGTGACCTATGAATGAGCAGCAAAACTAATCTTCTACAAACAGAGATCAACAAAGCAATCAGCAGGTTGCAGGAATAAAATTACAGCCTACACTCCATACCCTGTGGCAAATATAATAGTGGCTGCCTCTACTCACTTCTTGAAGAGGGGAACTATTTGTTTCCCCATGTTAGCATCCCTTTTCAGAAGAAAAATAAATCATAATAGCAGAGGAAGAGGCTTTATTGAAAAGTGTATGTGAACTCCAGGGATTTGTAGAATGAAGACATCTTCAAGAAATGTTCTTGAACAAAAACTCTCACCACTTATGAATCTTTGAGGAAAAAACAGAAGAATTTAGAGTATTTTCCTCTCTAAAAATTGTCTCTTATTTAGTCTTTCTAACCCAGAGAAAACTGTGCCAGTTACATTTGAAGAAACAATTCTGTATGCTGGGAAATGCAATGGTTGTTTGGCTGGTTGACCTGGTGTGTGTCTAAATTTTTCCCTGACATCAGTTAGGGCTTAAAGGTTTCAGCAATGGCTGGATTGTGCCTCTAGTGTAAAAATCCTAATTAAAATATCATCATCATCATCATCATCATCATCATCATCATCATCATCACCACTATCATCACCACTATCACCACCACCACCATCACCACCTTCAAAAACTACTACATGAATAAAGCCTGCCAAGAAAACCTAGTGATAGCTTCACCTTAGGGTTATGATAAAATCAGCTCTCTATACATTCCTTAAAAAGAAACAATGTTTATGTATTGTTAGAAAAAATGTCTCAAATACACTAGCCTGGCTTGAGAAATGTGGAACTTCTTTTGACATTCTTAGAAATTCCTGAAATACTTGCACTCAGCTAAGAATCCTCTGAATTCATGAAAAAATGTTGATAACATAGGAATATATGGAAGTCCCTGTAATAATTCTGCCAGTCTTATTAATGGATTTTTTGGGCTTCCTTCAGTGTTTGGATAGTATTATTAACATGAATATTTGGAGACATTAATACTTGGTGATGTGGCTTCCACATCAGTGGGAGGGTGAGTCTGCTCTGACGTTCAGTCTGAAATTTAAGGGAGTCAGTTCTATTGCTGAGTGCTTTCTCCATTGGATTGCTCCTTTAAGGTGTGAAATAAAATCAGGAGTCACAGAAGCAGTGAACTGGCTCCAAGCAGAGCAAATAAGTCTTACCATTTATTTACAGTGTGAAGGAATGCCTGTGTAAGGAGAAATGCCAATTGCATGGCCCTTCCATACTGCTGCAAGTAAGGCAGGAAAGGAGGAAGGGGTTGTTGTTGTTGTTGTCGTCGTCATTCCTATTATAATGAGAGAAAATTAACTGTTCTAGAAATTAACCCAAGTACTTTGAAAGTTTCAGTTTTCTGCCTGAATGTCTAGGGAAGTTGTTCACAATCACATAGGTGTCATCCATCTCTAGGCCTCCCTTTTATTTTTGCTATTTCTTGAGGACCCTCAAACAAATTTTGCCAGAAGTTCATGTCATTCCCTTCATTATATATGACTGGAATGAAGAATCTCCTATTGCTGTTGCTGTTCTTGCCTATGTGACAAATGATGAATTACCTGTCAAGCTTCCTTCTGCGTTGTCCTTCAAGATGTCAGGAATTTCTCAAATCCTTTATACAAAGAGAACTCCTAAATTCATTTCCAATCTCACTGTTAGGCCAAATTTTGGTGGTAAATGTACTTATACAGACTAGTCAATAAAGAATTCTAAAGTATAGGCACATCCTCAAAAAGAAGCTCTGGGCATTTCCTCACTACGCTGTTACGGTACTATTATTCCACTTTCAACATCCTATGGCATCCTAGTGTTTGCAGTTTACGAAGGGCCATTTAGAATTCTCATCCAGAATGCTCTTGGGCCTCAGTAAACTACAGAATTCCATAGGATGTTGAAAGTGGAATAATAGCACTATAACGGTGTAGTGCAGAAATGGCCTCTATTTCTTCAAGTTAACAATCTTGGTTCTGCTGCAGGCCCATAACCAGAAGTTCTGAGATGAGACCAGGTACATTGCTGGTGGGGTTGAGGCACGGGTTAGTTCCCTTACCCACCTTGATCACAATAATGAAATGAAGAGACTAAAATGTTTATACCTTATTGAAAAATAGAAATGAAAGTTCAAAATTCAGGAAAAAAGTCGGGAAATTAAGGGGGAATCCATGCATGGCTCCTGCTATAACTTCCTCTCTGGTATGAAGGGACAAAGAGAAGCCTAGGGCCAGATTTGAATAACTGCAAAAGCAATAGAGAAAAAAATGTTGGGATTGTATTCCAGCATTTAATGTTTTAACTACATTTGGGCCCAAGGTCTCTACTTAGAACCTCTGGCTCAAAACTGAGGGAGTGAGCAACTCTGCTGCTAGTTTTTGTAGCATTAGTGACAAGGAAAGATCTTCTCAAAGAGCAATGGCTTGTGGCCATGTGAGAATAAGGAAATATGATGACAGAGTATTATTTGCAGAAACCTCTGGCTGAAAATGACTGTCACCGGTCAACAGCTATTTGGAAAAGCTCTGACTGACAGCAATGCTGAATTGCATTTCACCTAACATTTAAATATCATCCAAATGCCTCCATATTTTCCCACCTGCAAATAAGATGGGAACATAAGAGGGATAAATTTTGCTTGGTTGTGGCTGAAGCAGAGTTAATACATGCAAATATAAACTCAAGCAATCCATATTTAATTCTATGCTGAAGTCACCTGCGGAAGGAATAAAATATGGATTGTTTGTGCTTATTGTTTTCCTAGCGTATTTCCCCGACATTGCCCACAGTTTTTATTTTCCTCTTAAGAACTCACCAAACTGTCTTCTCCCTTTCATGTAACTTTGCTCCATATTTCCCAATGCAACCTGTATTTACAGTTACTTACATACACAGTTTGAATTCCTGAGGGAATACACTGTCCTCCTCCTTGCTGCTAGGCCTCATGTCCATAGCAACTGGCCTATTCCTGTACCTATAAATTTTCCCCATATTCCCCAATCCAGTCTGCATTCAGAGTTGTTAACATACAGAAGTTAAGTACCTGTGGGAATACACTGTCTTCCTCCTAGCAACCCTCCTATTCTAGTACCTGTAACTTTTCCCCATGGTCCACAGTCCAATCTGTGTTCTCTGGTGACGTTAATGTACTGGCTCTTGATTTATTTATTTTTTATTTTATTTTTATTTTTATTTTTTTCTGTTGAATTTGTGCAATGGCTTTATGTTTTTCTAGAAGCATTTTTTGTTTTGAATTTCAACTTTAAGATTCATAACATATGGAACCATACAATCTACTGTGTGAAATGAGAAGACCTTGTAACTATGACCCTTTTCACACCTTCCCCTTTCGTGGAGCTGGAGTGCGGGGCTAGCACAAGAAGCCTGAGGAGGAAGGCTCTTGCGTCCCTGCTGCTTCGGTTCCACAGTGGCTTCCTGGTCATGTGAATGCCTCACCTTTTCCTTTCGCAGTGCAGCCTGGGACCTTTCCCAGGCTGCACTGCACAGGAAGCGCAACTGGCCCAGCTCCCAAGGCTCCACATGCCAAATAAGTGCACGCAGGGCCCTGGAGCGATGCACAACCATGCAGTATTTTCAGCTTTAAGCCAAAAATGGAAAAATGCATGTGCGGACTGCGTCAGGCCCTTAAGCACTGCGCAAATGTGAGTGTGTCATGTAGGCTGCTCCTCACATTTATGCAACACTCAAGGGGCCCTTTCACTTCGGAAATGCCATGTGAAAAGAGCCTATGTTGTGTATGTCACCTTACTTTTTTTTTTTCTCACACATGACTCCCAAAAATTTTCTGCCGTCCTTATTGATGATAGGCCTCATGTCCATAGCAACCAGCCTGAGGCCCAAGAGCTCTCTGGCTGGGAATTCTAAAGGTCCCTCCCTGAACTGCCAACCCCAGGAATCCATGGAATCTTTACAGCCAGCAGATCATATGAGGTCTTCTTGCTTAACACAGCCAATCATATGTGGACACGGTCAAACAGACAAACACAGAGACAAACATTCACTTTTACGTAGTAGGTATGTGTGTTTATGAAATTGTACGTAGCATTCATAGTATGAAGCACAGGAAGGAGTATTCTGTCCATTAGAAAGCATATTAACAGGTCTTTCCATTGAAATGGCCTTGAATCACGTAGTAAACAATATTCTAGTGGCAAAGGCACAGCGATTAACTTCAGTGTTGATCCTGTTGGATCTTTCTGCAGCCTTTAACACTTTGAACCATCAGATCTTACTATTGTGGCTGGCATCACTAGGAATAACAGTGAATACTCTGTCCTGGTTTAAATCCTTCTTGTGTGACTGTTCCTTTCTGTTTCATTTCAGGGACTCACGTCAAAAGCTTTCCCTGTAACAGTAGAGGTTCCACAAGGATCAGTCTTGGGCCCTCTTCTTTTTTCATTGAATACACTCCCCCTTGGATTTCTCATCTCTAAATTGGGTTTTCAGTATCATATTTATGCAGATGACACTCAGATTTTTCAGAGTTTCAAATCAATTGATGCCATTGTGTGGAAGTCAGTGACAAACTATCTTTCAACTGTTTATTCACAGATGACCACTCACCGTCTTAAGCTGAACATGGAAAAAACAGAGATCTTGGTGTTTCAGCCCAATCACCCAGCAACCCCTCTCTCATGTCCCCCACTGGATTTACAGGGTTGCCAGGAACCTGTCTCAGTTGCCAGTTGGAGTCCTGCTGGATGATCATCTATTATTACACCCCTTTATCTGGGCTACAACAAAGGCATGCAACTTCTATCTTTTGAACATCTGCAGGTTCTGGAGGTTCCTGACTGCAGAGACTGCCCGTCTGCTTGTCCAGGCCTTGGTTATCTCACACCTGGATTATTGTAACAATTTACTGGAAGGTTTCCCTTCCTGCTCCCTTCTTCTCTGGTTTTAATTCAGAACAATGCTGTCTAGGTTGTTTTAAATCTGCCAAAATACAAAATATTCACCCATTTCTTCTCCCCTTAGATCCCTTCACAGTCTACCGGTTGAGGCCAGGGCCTGTTTCAAACTTTTGGTCCTGGTATTTAAAGTTTTGAATTTTAGCCTCCCTCAGTACCTTGCAGCTCAGCTTGTTTGGTATGTTCCATCCAGGAATTTGAGATCTGCAGGTAAAGAATTATTGTCTGTTCCACTAATGTGTATGGCTCTGTCAAGTGTGTGAGCCTTTCAAGATCTGACTCAGCATTTGTAGAACAGTCTTCCTTTGGACCTCTGTCTGGAGGAGGATCTCACCCATTTTCATAAACAGTTGAAGACGTTCCTCTTTGACTGTCCATCTTAAGTCATTGGCCATTTCCGCACCTTACCTTCTTCCAGCGCTGGGGTGTGGGGATCATGCGAGCAGGCTCTGGCAAGAGGCTCTCACATCCGGGGTCCTTCGGCTCCACACAAGCTGCCTGCTCACGTGAGAGCCCCGCCTCTTTCTTCTGCAGTGCAGCCTGGGATCTTCCCAGGGGGGAGGAAACGTGACTGGTGCGGCTCTGGAGGCTCCACACGGCAAGTAAGTGCGCACAGAGCCCGGGAGCAATGTACAACCACACAAGATTTTTGGCTTATAGCTGAAAATGAAAAGGTGCCTGATCAGCACCTGCTGGCCCCTGGAGCATCACGCAATTGTGAGTGCATTGTGAAGATCACTCCTCACAATCACGCAATCATGCAGAAAGGGCCATTGAGACGTGTTTGAGGTGCTGAGATAGGTAGCAATTGGTGGAGTGTTGGGGATTCCGTGCCATGTATTATATATTGTTGTGGTTTTCTATTTTAATGTCCTTGCCTCTTATTTTATATGTTGTTGTTCCATCCTTGGTGGAAAGAGTGTTATAAATAAATGTTGTTGTTGTTATTGTTATTAACCTTATCAATGTTTATACATATGACACATCTTTTGAGTTTTTGCTAAACAGTTTGAAGCTTTGAAATTTCTTCCAAAATGCAGTACTTTTCTAGAGTAAAAATAAGTAAAATATTGGCAATGTGTGTCAAATGAAACATTTTCTTTCATTCAAAAAAACCCCCCAGAAAACCCACAAGACTGAGAAGCCAGGTTATTGAGTACCTTTGGAAGGACTTTCTCTATAGTGGTGCCTTGACTTTCTCTGTAATATCACTTCAGTTTCCCTGGAAAAATCAGGTTGTTTTCATACCTTGTGGGCGTCAGATAGGCAGGTTAGACTATGGCTCTTTTCACATTCAGTTTCTTTTGCGAGAGGGCCCCTTGAGCGTCGTGTAAATGGGAGTGGCGGTCCGTATGATGCACTCCCATTTACGCGACCCTCACGAGATTAAAGTGGGCCGCTCATGGATTTTTTTATTTTCGGCTCTAAGCCGAAATGCTGCGCGGTTGTGCAATGCTCCCGGGGCCCTCGTGCACTTACCTGCCCTGCGGTGCATCGAGCGAGCCGGGCTGGTCGCACTTCCTCCCCCAGCACAGCCTAGAGCTCCCAGGCTGCACTGTGGAAGGAAGGGGCGGGGCATTCATGCGAAGGCGGCGCAACTGGCAGCCCAGCTGTGGGAGAATGGAGGAGCGATGCGAGTGCCTCACGGAAGAGGCTGCTTTAGTGAATGGCACCCCCCACCTCTGCGAGCAGGTAACGTGCGGAAAGGGCCTATATTATTATACATGGCAATTGTTCCTTAAAATTTGGTATGATTTCTTTGACTGTTTTAACTGTGTGTAGTTTTAAAATTATTTTTTCCAAAAATGTTTTGGTCCGTTTTTAAAACATTTTTAGCTGATTATATTTAATTATTTAAATAGTATTATCTGTTTCACATCAAGTTGGGAGACCCTAGAGACTGAGATTTGATAAATAAATGCTTTAAATCATTTAATTAATGAATATATAAGGATGACCATGCCCTCCCACTTATTTCTTTTCCTAATGGGATGTGTTAGAAAGTGCACTTTCTCAACATTTTTCATTTCTCTACAAATGAAGTTCACCATTTCATTATTCTCTTTGTCCCCGGGAAATCTCAAATGTAGATATCACAGATGAAAACATACTTTGGGGGCAATTCTTGGATGGTGGAGAAAATTCCAATTAACAAAAGGAGGCATGAGTTTTCTTGACATTGGATCTGTGGGAATATACTTGCAAAACTCGAAGGCTCTTTTCACACAGCATTTTCCTTGTGAAAAGGGTGCCTGGATCATCGCGCGATTGTGAGGAGAGATCTGCACAATGCACTCACAATCATGCAACACTCCGGGGGCCAGCAGGCAGTGATCGTGCACCTTTTCATTTTCAGCTAGAAGCCAAAAAAGGTGCATGATCATGCATTGCTCCAGGGTCCCACGCACACTTACCTGGTGTGCAGAGCCTCTGGAGCCGCACCAGTCACGCTTCCTACCCCAGTGCAGCCTGGGAAACTCCCAGGATGTACTGCGGAAGGAAGATGCAGGGCTCTCACATGAGCAGGCAGCTCGTGTAGAGCCAAAGGACCCCGGACATGAGAGCCTCTCATCAGAAGCTGCTTGCACGATCCCCGCACCCCAGCACCAGAAGAAGGTAGGGTGCGGAAAAGGCCAAAATCATCCAAATATTTCAAACTTGCCTTTGCATCAGTTCCCAAAATCACAGACGGATTATTTGGAGGTGGGGCTGAAACTATATATTATTGAAGATTTTTCGTAGCAACATATATTCATTTTTTTAAAAAAATGATTGCTAACCTAGACCTGCACAGTGAACCACACTGCCACAAAAGATAACTATTTGAAGGTCTCCATGATAGAGATCAGTGTGATTGGTGATGGGAGCCAGATCTCAACAGTGGCCCTTTTCGCACCTTACTTTTTCACAGTGCTGGGAAGCGGGGATCTCATGAGCAGCCTCTTGAGAGAGGTTCTCATGTCCCTGCTGCATCAGCTCCTCAGCTGCTGCCAGCTAGTGAGCAGAAAGCATGAGGGCTCCTCCTCTTCCTTCTGCAGTTCAGCCTGGGATTTTCCCAGGCTGCGCTGGGGAAGGAAGCATGAGCGCTGTGGCTCTGGAAGCCCTGCACGCATGGTAAGTGAGCATGGGGCTCTTCAGTGATGCGTGATCATGCACCATTTTTGGTTAGAAGCCAAAAATGAAATAGTGTGCGATCAGTGTCTGCTGGACCTGACAGCATCACACAACTGGAAGGACATCATGTGGACAGCTCCTCGCAATTGCGTGATGCTCCAGAGGCCCTTTTGCATGGCGAATACCATGCGAAAAGGGCCAGTGATAAGAGTGGGACAAGAGGTCATTTAGTCTGCTGCTGCTTCATGTGCCTGCTTTGATCTTTACAGAACAACCCATCCCCCTTCACTCAGTGTAGTCTGACATTTGTCTGGTTGTTTTGGGGCTTTCTCATTTACCTGTTTTGTTTGTTTGTTTTGGGGCTTTCTCATTTACCTGTTTTGTTTGTTTGTTTTCTTTTCCTATCCCATATTGGATCTGCTGAGACTTGGACAATTGGTTTTGAGTGGTGCCTTTAAATACGTCTTCCTCTGGGAGGTGGTGGGAGGAGAATATAGCGGTAATACTTTGATGATTACCTTTGGTGAAGAATAGGGCTCTGGAACTCCCTCTTTAGGGAACTACATCCCAGGAGGCCAACCTGGGGTTCAGGCTCTCACTTATAGGGCCCTGAGGCTTGGTGGGACTTCTCTGGTTGCTCCCTGGTCTGGCATAGATCTTCCATTTATGCCATACCAGGGAGCAACTGAAGTGTTTTGAATTGCCCTTAAGTAATTCACCCGGGGGAAAGCTAAAGAAGTAGTCACGGAGTGACACCGAGTCTCAGCAGGACCCACATCAGGTTCCTCCTTGACTCATCCTCCTTTTCTAGGCTAGGAAATAGGCCAGGTCAAATAAAGTGCCCATTATTCAACACAGTTTTCTGTATCTGGTATCATTATTTCATGTTTAACTATCAATAGCAATATCTAAGGGCCTTTTTGCACTATACTGTTACAGTACTAATATTCCACTTTCAACTTCCTGTGGAATTCTGGAGTTTGTAGTTTCCTGAGGTCCAAGAGCTCTCTGGCTGAGGATTCTAAAGGCCCCTCCCTAACCCAAGGATTCCATAAGATGTTGAAAATGAAATATAGCACTGTAACAGTGTTGTGCAAAAGAGCCCTAAGGCTTTCTAGCACTAAGGAAATAGAAATCTGTTCCTCTATTGAGCAATATCGGAAGGTCATTTTGGAAATGTTCAGGATGGCATGAAGAAAGATGAAGTCAGTAGAAAGAATGGACAATAGGCCGCTCCAGTTCTCCTCTTCTCAAGATTCTCTGGCACTTAGCATTCTCTAAATAGCATCAGAATGATGCCACCTGTAAGAGAAGATGGGAAGAGGAGAATTTAAAATAGGTAGTATTCAGACCCAGCTGTTCACTGTAGCAGGAAGGGCAGGACCAGTATGAGCTTGACCCCAATGGGATGTCGTTTCATTTTGATATTTAGTAGAGCTCTGTCCAAAACTGATGTGTATGTTAGAAATCATTTTAATGGGGTGCTTAGCACAAGGTGCATCTTTGCCCTCAGGTGTTTTTTTTTTTTTCCTTCTGTATCTCGTTATCAACCACATACTTTAGGAAGGATGTAAGAGACTGACTTCAAGCAAGTATCTTAATTAGTCCTGGCAAAGGATGTCTGCCCAGAGAAGGTCATTTTCTGTGTGTACTTTTCCAGTAACTGAATGCTATTTAGCGAGTAATGCATTAGCTTTGCAGTGCATTATGTAACAGGAAAGCAAACAAAACCTGACTTTCAAGAGGCTGGGGCAGAGAGAGAAGGGAAAAGTTCCAGGCCTTGGTGTTAACATTAGTATAATATGTGGATGTTGTTTATAACCTTCCAGACAGATATCATTTGATAGCAACTTTTAAAGAGAGGTACAAGTTCTACATGCAATCTGTTGTTGACCATTCAGGCCTCCTTTTAGAAGGTGACCTTTGTGACATTCTGTACTGTCTCTGTTGAAAAAATAAGAACTAAAAACTGTATGTTTATATAAATGTCTCATAATTATTTTAATTGCCAAGACTCTCTTTTTTAAAAGAAGAAGATGACATTTTGAAGAAAGTATTAATAAAAATTAAATCACCAGGAATCTTTTCCATCTGGAAACTAGGCATCCTTTGGTATTTGTTGACATCATGATAAATTTTTGTGAATGCACAAGATTAGAGTTCTGTAACTTATAAAAAGTGTGCATTGAAGGAAGGATGGATCTTGCCCACTTGATGTGCATGGCTAGCATGATAGTGTCAGTTAGGTTTGGAGGGGAAATGGCATTCCACATTTTTAAGTAGATTTATCAGATTCGTGATCTATTTGGTTTCCTATCATTGGAGAGAAATTGTATTGATAATATGTCCCCCTCCTTTTTTTTTCTTTTTCCAAATTATATATAAATGAATGTGCACCACAAAAAAATGTATACTCTGAAAAATGCACACAAAAACACTTTAGTAAATGAGGAAATAAAAATGCACGTGCTAGGGAAAGCGTGTGTCATAATATAAATAAATTTTCACCTAGGGCCTTTTCATGGCTCACAATTCCAGTCCTATAATTCCACTTTAACTGCCATGGCAATATTCTACAGAATCCTGGAATTTTTTATTTAAGGAGAGATATTTATGATTCTCAATCAAAGAGCCCTGGTGCTTCAGCAAACTGCAAATCCCAGGATTCCATCAGATTCAGGCATGATAGTTAAACATGGCAGTTATAGTGCTATCACTGTGTCAGAAAGGCCCTTAATTTCATATTCATAAGCTGTCATGATAGCCCCAATTAAATATTTTAAAGGGATGTCATATGGAGGATGGAGCAAGTTTATTTTCTGCTGCTCCAGATACTAGGGCATGAAGCAATGGCTTCAAGTTACAGGAACTGAGATTTCACTTAAATATTAGGAAGATCTTCCTGATGGTAATAACAGCTTGACAGTGGAATATGCTGCCTTATTATGGTCTTTCCCAAAATGTCTGTTCTCTTGTTCTTATGTCTAAAGAGAAACTCACAAAGAAAACATTGCAGCATAGTGAATTGTGGAAAATAAAACAATGAAAAGCTTCACAATAGTCCTAGTTTTGTATACTTTGTCAATAATTCTTCTAAACGTAAATTAGGTTATCTGTGTAAACAGGATCAATAATGTGGTTTGATTCTCTGTCCCAGAATCCACAATTGCTTTATATTTTCCTGTAAAGTAACTCTCAATTTCACATATTAATCGACTCAGACTTGGCATTGATTTGAATGGGAAGGCAAAGAATTCAAAGAATTCTGCCAGTCACATCTAGTAGGCAGTTTGGAACAATTTTCTAGGACAATCTCGGGATAGCACAAAGATTTGAACAAGAATATAAAACTATCTTTCCTGTTAATACATTCCTTTTATTACTATGGCAGGAAATGTGTTCAGGATACCATCCATCATTCTTCTTTGGTCCCACCAGTGACAAAACATCAGTTCATCACTCTTATGATTGTCACAGATTCTCATTTGCATTGTTGCTTTGAACACCTCGCAGCAAGTCCCATTGAACATAGTGCGACATCATAAAACCTGTGGATTTTTGTCAGATATAAAATGTTATTGAATGCAGGGCTGGAATGAAAATTCATAATTAATTGCTTCCAGGTCAAAAAAACAGGTTTCTTGACACTCAGGAAACTTTGAGTCTAACTAGAATTTTGGGAAATTTGCGCATCATCCTCAAGTTTGATTTGTGTGTGTGTTTTTAATGAAATGAGCCCTGTTTTATGCAGAGAAAACATGGAGCTTTTTGCATCTCAAACACACACACAAACACACACACACACCACCTTTTTCTTCTGCAGAGTGATCTCTCCTAACACTTCAGGACCATTTCTGCATGAGACTGTTATAGTGCTATGATTCCACTTTCAACATCCTATGGAATCCTGGGAATCCTGCAAACCCTATGATTCCATAGGATGTTGAAAGTGGAATCATAGTGCTATAACAGTCTCATGCAAAAATGGTCCAGGATATTTCAATATAGGAAGAACATATACAGAGTGCCTACCAATCCCCTGATGGCAACTCCATGAATTTCATAAGCAAGGAATATTTAGAGGTGGTTTGTATGACTCTTTGTGTGTGTGTGTGTGTGTGTGTGTGAGAGAGAGAGAGAGAGAGAGTTGCCAAATGAATGAGACCACTACCCCTCATCTCAACAACATTAATGCATATTCTGTGCTTTTGTGTATGGAGTCAAGTTCCCTGTTGACTTATGGCAACCTATGAGTTTCAGAGGATTTTCTAAGGCAAGGAATACTCACAGATGATTTTGTAATTTCGTTCCTCTGTATCTAGCCTACAGTGCCTGGTAGCCCTTGGCAGTCTCTCATCCAAGTTCCAACCAGGACTGACCCTCTTTAGCTTCCAAGATCAGATGGGACCTGATTTAGGCCACCACAAGGAGAATACTTTGAGGGAATACTTGTTTTCTTTTATAACGGAAAAAAACAACAATTAGTGTAAGTATTTGTCCTTGCATACAAGAACAAAATAGTTGAGGATTTGCACACCTAATTGAATGTCAATGTTGGAAACACCTTTCTTGTTTATGTATTTTACCTATCACCTTTGTATTTTGTCCTTTCTTGAAGAAACTCAAGGTTGCGTACATGGAGGTTCCGCCAGGTAGGTTAGATCAGTTACAAGGTAGGTTAGATCAGTTATTCTTAACCTTTTCTTTACCAGGGACCCCACCAATATAATATTTTGCTGGAGACCCCCAAGATTGAATATTTAGATTTAAATTTAGATTTAAATATGTATGTAGGTATTTATTTATTTAAGGCTTCTGGAGACTAGGATTCAAATTCCCATCAGACACTGGGTGATCTTGGGCAAGTCATGTTCTTTCAGCCTCAGAAGAAAGCAAAGGCAAACATTCTCTGAACAAATCTCGCCTCCCCCCCCAAAAAAAAAACTGTGATGGGTTCACTTTAGGGCTGCCATAAGTCAAAAATGACATGAATGCACACAGCAATGAAATGCTACTAATGGGGGGATGTTCTTTCTAGCCATCATGTCTCCCCCCTTTGAAAACTTACTTGCAGTGATCCTAAGCCAAACCTATCATGTGGGTTTTCTTGGCAAGATTTACTGCTTTTGCTTCTCTCTGTGGCTGAGAGAATGTGACTTGTCTGAGGATTCAAACCCTGGTCTCCAGAGACATAGTCTGGATGTGTGCACATGCTTCCCACTATGTTCCTTTTGCAGGGATGTGACAATGGGAGTATGTGTGGATGTGCCTTGTTCCCTCGCTTGCAAATAAGGGAGCAGTTTCAGCATCCACAAAGTCCCCCACTGCCATATCCCTATTGGTACTGCTGATGCATGTGTCCAGCAGCAGGGCTTTGTGGACCCTTTGTGAGAGCTCTTCAGATCCTCAGGAGTCCCTGGACCCTCAGTTAAGAAGCACTGGGTTAGAGTAAAGCACACTTATTTGCCCAAGCCCACATAATGAAATGAGCCAGAATTTGAAATAAGATCTCCTAGGGGTCAAATCTTTAAAAATACCCAATTCACTGCACTGATGCAATATATATTCTTGGACAAACTTGCTGCAGCCAGTGAGTATGTGAAGTTCTGTCCATTGTCAAACCAGATTCCTCCATTCTCTTTTGTAGAAGAGCCAATGTTTTTCACATCTGCTTTGGGTGCATTGTCAGTGGAACTGTTGCTTGTGCAATTGAGCAGTATATTTGTGATATGAACCATACTATGATGAGTCCAAATGCATTTTCACTTGTCTCTTGCTCCTCAATATGATCCTCTATTAGCACTCAAGGGATGCAGAGTTAGAACAATCTAGCATGATACCTGCCTAGGCTATAAACAAAAGATTATTAAGAGATACTTTATATGTCCTCTCTTCCATTTCTCTCAGGCAAGCTGTTGGTCAACATAGAAAATAATCTGGACCATTGCTACTTCTTCTCCATCAAAAGGTACTGACTCCAAAAGAGTTATTTCACAAGATTATTGGGTAAGAGGACACCAAAGGATGTCTATCTCACCATCTTTTAAAATGAGCCCACCCTGTCTACTACAACTCTGTCCTTTTTTATGCTTGCTCACGGTAGTGCGAGGATATAGCATCCATGCAAAGAGAAATTGAAGAGCATAACCTATTGGCAGGATTATGTATTTTCAGGGAAAAGGTGTTGCTTAAAAGAGGTTCTTTATCCATGAGAATTCTCACTTTGCTTGTGGATAGTCCTGCGAATGGCTGCCAACATACTGGGTATTTACTGAGGGTCTTTAGGTCTAGAATGAAAAAGTGCCTACAAAATGAATATTTACATGTATGAAAATGTGCAGCTATGGCCCTTTCCACATGAGGCCAGTGAATCGCTCCGTGATGTTACTTACTGGTTCTTCTTGCCTCAAAGCAACGCGGACTTTCCCTTAAGCCCTTCCTCAAGGCTCCTCTGTTTGTTCCAGGGCAATTCGGAGCAGTGCAAGGTCTTTAGATCCACACTGGTGAGGCTGACAAAATGGCAGCTTCTGGTTGTTTGTGGGTTCAGAACAACCGCTGAAGCTGACCACGCCCACAGCCTGCCGTCCGCTGATCACAGGCTCACATTGGTGCGAATCTGTGCATCTGCACAACTGAGCAGGAATTAATTGGTGCGTTCTAGAAAACTGAAAGACCGTTTTTTTCCTGGTCTTCACATAGTGCACTGGAGGACCACTTGGGGGCATTTTGGATCAGACTTAGGTGCAGAACTAAGGTACATAGTCCGAACCTAGTCCGATCCAAGGTGCACACGACCTCCATGACAGGACGCCTTGGCCCGTCTTAGCTTCCTCGTGCGGAAAGGGCCTAAATATAGACCCATTTGTTGTGGACTTGTAAAAAAAAAAAAGAACTTATGTAGCAATGGGATGGAATGAATTTGTTCCTGGAAAAAAAAATGCATTATACAAAGTGAAACAGACACCCCTGATAGTAAGTGACAAATTTTTCCTTCATGTATGTGTTGAATCCCAAAATTTTAAAAATTGATGATAAAGTATATGGTATTATGTGAAGAAGTATTTCCATTTTTTTGTCCTACATTTCCTGCCAGCTAGTTAATAGTATCATCCAAGGAAGACACATCATACAATCAGATGACAGAAAATTAGGCCTGAAACCAGCATATGCTAATACTTTTGTTGGTGGGGGATGTCCATTGTTTAGCCATGGGGTGCTCCCAAGCACATTCAGGATATTTTACCACATCTAGCACAGAAGGAGTAGTCTCTCCCCAGTAGGTGCTTGATATTAGTAATGGAATGAATATTTAAAAAAATTGAAAGTAGTTGAAAAAGATGAGGGCTTTTTTTGAGTGTGAGAAGAATCCTTGAACTTTGGAACTTACATTGAACAAAATTGGCACATTGTGGTTTTGCACAGAAACCCAAATTATCTGAATAGGAAACAACTTTTTCTGCACAAAGAAACAATACATGGTAAAAAGGAACTGTTGGTTTCTGTTACTGCGGTCCAGGCCTACCCGGAGATAGCACTCGATATCACTTTGATATGAAACAATTCGGCCTTCCTCTGCCACCCTGCTTCATGTGTTTGCGAGGCCACCGGACAAGCACGCAAACAGGCACGACCAATAATTGCTGGACATTCCATTCTCCTCCCAGGCAGGCCAGATACAGCCGGTTTGTCGCTTCAGGGACCTCTCCAGCAAACACCTCATTGCATATGCACAATACTAACAAAGGCTCCCCTGCCCCGGGCAGGCAACCTGACAAAGCTGTACTAAGCACTCCGTATTTGCATACTGGCTACACTATTGTTAGTTCAGCTCTGATTCAATCATGCTGACCTGATTCAACCATTCTGACCTTTCCAAAGCTTTGTCCCACTCCTAAAACGCATTGTTCTTACCAAGTAAGGCATGGCCTGCAGTCATGATTCACCCTATAAAAACCCCTTATTCTGAGACCTTCCTCGGATCACTCCTGAGTTCCATCCAGCCTTGCCGCCGCTCTGCCTGGTGAGCCTTCCCCTCAATTATAGTGGCTGAGACTGCTCAACCCCGGATTGCTCAGACCGCTCTATTGTGCCAAGTTTCTTCATCATACCCCAACTTCTCTCTCAAGGTCCAGGACTACGAGACAGGTGTCGTATCACCCATTTCCCTCTAAAAATCCCTATTCCAAGTCAATCTCTGATTCCTTAGTTATCTGTGTGACTGTGGTGTCTTTAATATTTGTCTGTACTTAATAAACATCCATTTTTATTATTTTAACCCATCTGACTGCTTGACTGACCTGACCCCGTAGATGCTGGGTTGCAAGATCCTGCTAAGTTACCCTGCCTCTCGCTAGCTTTAGTGAATGCTCCAGCTAATTTTCCCCAAAGTTGTGTTGTTGTTTGGTTATTTAGGTGTCCCTCCCAGGACCCCCAGAAATCAGGGTAACATTTCCGTGCAAAACAATGATGTGCCATCTTTATGCAGAATAAGTCTGAATGGAAAACTGTGTGCATTTCAAATACTTTCTTACAGCAGGGAGAAAATTACCAAAATTTCTCATTTTTTTTCCTTTGAATCCAAACAAAATATGTTCGAGTACAGTCCTACACCAAATCAGTGGCCAGAGTCATGCTTGGAAACCACCTGGCTGCTCCTGTACACTGTGGGCAATGATGTTCTCCAAGGAAACAGGAAGAATGAAGCAGATTCCTCAGGTGAACAATACTGGATGGACCCTGGCTATTCCTGTCTGTCCTGCACCTCTAAAAAAGCATTTAGAAGTAAGGGCAACACCTTCCCATTTCGACACTATTGAAGTACGATTCGATGGCCAATCCAGTTTTCTTCTCAGTGGGGGAAGGGGGTTTTCTTGTCTTTCTCTTCTGGGAAGATGAGATCAAGAGATAAATATATGAAGGTGTATTGATTGAAGAATAATTCTTCTCACACACTCTCATTTCAAACATAAGCAAAACTTTTTCACTGAGATTTCCAAATGAAAACATTAAGGGAGAGAGGACACAAAGGAACAAACAGCTAAGCACCCTCACCTCAAAAGGACAATTATCATGTCATTTTGGCAGCCTCTTTGTTTTGTCAAACTCACATACTTATGTTCTTCTTTACCAAATTCGGTTCTCTTTCTAAAAACATTGTTTTACCTGCTTTCAGTTTCTCCAAGATTTGCACTGAAAGCAAAGTGCTTAAAAGAGAGAGAGAGGAGAGAAAGAGAGATCAATTCATTTCCTCATTTTTGTCTTCCCAGAATTTCTTAGCAGTAAGACAGTGGCCCATGGGGAGCTCAAGACTGGAACTTCTTTCCCAAACTGATGGTAGCATTTTGTGCTTCATCTTATTCTCAGTTTTGCTTCAAGGATCCAAGACCCTGACCTGACCCCAGCCAAATTTAAATGGCAGTCTTAAGAAGATGAGAAGCTAGTGCATTCAGCAAATAGATCACTAGATGCCTGCAGTCTCCTTTTGAATCTTTCCTGTGAACTACCTTCATTTCAGCAACTTTCATGTGCCTTAATAAGCAGTGTGGCTCAGTTCGGCCTTGAAATATCACCATCTGACGGTTCACACCTAACTCTTTGGGACAAAGGCAGACATTCTGCTCTCTTCACTGTGTGAGAACTTCAGCTTCCTCTTACTGGTTAGACTGAAGTTCAGAGTCATAGCTGAACTATAGCCTGGCATTAAAAATAGGATTCCATGACTGCAAAGAAAGTGCTATGTGAATTTTTAAGATCCTTTTGAAAAGACAAAGGTCAGTTGCAGATCAAAAGGAGAAGCTGCATGGACACATGTGAGATTGTTAATTAAATAGGAGGTTCACATATGTTCCTTGTGTGTGTGGATAGACATTTACACCTGAATATGAAAGGTGATATATGTGAGAAGTAAATGTCAATTTATATTTAAAACACACTTATTAATTCTGTTTCATTCTAATATATAAAACGTAATTCTAAGAGCTGTGACTACATGCATTTGGCTTTCTGGCTCAACTCCACTGTGATGGGAAATCCAAAAGAGAAAGCACCCAGAGGTTACAGGGAGCCATAACTCCCATTTTATTCTAACAGTTCCACTGGCTGCTGATCTGTTTCTGGGACAATTTAAAATGGTATGTGCCAAAGAACACTTTACAGCTTGGGTCTGTCTCTCTTGTCTGTTTGATCATGTTTTCTCATAGCAATCTGCCTAGGCTTTGAGAGTTTGGGGGGAAGTCCTTCTCTTGGTCCCACTGCCATCAAAGGTACATTTGACAGGAAGTAATGACCCAGTAGAAGAGTATGTGCTTTGCCTAAAGACATTTCAGGTTCAGTTCCCAGCATCTCTGATAAAAGGTTCCAATAGAGGATAATGGGAAAGACTCACTCTTGATGTGACCCTGCTGAGGCCCTTTTCGCATTGAGGCGGCTCACGCGAGAAGGCTCCTCCGGGAGGCTGCCGTTTCTCCCCTCCTTCCTTCCGCAGGTGAAGGAACCGGGGGGAAGCGGCAGCCTCACGCAAGCCGCCCTCCCCCCAGGCGAAGCAGGAGGTGTCGCGTCCGTCCCCCCCCTCGCGCGAAGCAGGAGGTGTCGCATCCGTCCGTCCCCCGTCGGGTGTCCTCCATATTTTATTGCTTTAGTATGGCAGTAGCCTGAGGGAATAGTGATAGTAGAATGTTAGGTTATTCCCAGGTGCCGAACATTCCTTCCGGCTGGAATTTCACAGGAACCGTTTGGCCAGATAGTAGTCATAGTGACTGGGGTCGTTTGTCCTTTTTACAACTATCTCAGGAGAAACTGTCTGTTTAAGTGTAGAGTGTGGGAAACAAATCCCATTCTTGAGCTTTGACGTCTGTAAGACAGCATCCCTTATTATGTTTCAATAAATCTTCTATCAAGTTTATTGATTACGTGTGAGCATGAATCTGTTCCTGACACCCCCGCTCGCGCGAAGCAGGAGTTGTCACGTCCGTTCCCCCCGCTCGCGTGAAGAAGGAGATGTCGCGTCCGTCTCCCCCACTCGCGCGAAGCAGGTGGTGTTGCGTCTGTCACGCTAGCACCCCGCCCCGCCCCTTCCTTCCACAGGGGCGGAGGGAAGGAAGCATGACCCGGCCGCCTCCCCGACGCTCCACACAGGAGATAAGTGCGCGTGGGCGCCGGGAGTGTTGCGCGAGCGCGGGTGATTTTCGCTTTGAGGCGAAAATCAAAAAACCCACAATCGCACCGCTGCAGCCCCGTGAGCGCGGCAGAAGTGGGAGTGCGTCGTGCAGAGTGACGCTCCCACTCCTGCGAGGCTCACGGGGCTGTCGCGCGACAGAAAGCCCGTGCGAAAAGGGCCTGAGACATTGGCAGTTAGATGGGACAATACTGTCATCGGAACCAGATGGATAAATAGTCTACTCCATTACAATGCAGCTTCCAAACTTCTTTGCCCAAAGAGATTAACTTAAGGATAGGGAAAATTCAGCAGGATATCCAAATAACTAGTAGAAGTGACATTTCTTGCAGGTGAAGTTTGTTTCTCCAAGTAGAATATAGTTAATACTATATGGCTTCAAAGTAGACCTTGACTTATGGTGTCACTATCCTAGAGTCATTTGCCATTGCTTTCTTCTTGGGTTGAGAAAGTCACTTGCTCAAGTTCACCCACTAAGTTTCTCATGCCTGAGTGGGGATTCAAACCATGGTCTCCAGGTGCCCTAGTAATGCTCAAATGACCCATTTTGTAGAAATAAAGAATCCAAACAGTAGTGACCAAAGAACAAATAGCGTAACAATGTAAGACCTCCAATGAATTCTATGTTTCATATTATAATAGGTATTTAAAGGCATTTCTACAGAAAACCATATGAAATAGACAATTTCTTTTTACTATGATGTATATGACAGGAAAGACATCAAATGCATTAAAGTTTATATAAATCAGGACTGATCAAGTGTGATGGAGTCTCCTTCTTTGGAGGCTTATAAACAGAGGCTGGATGGACATCTATTGGAAAGGCTTTATATTCCTACATGTCAGGGAGTAGGGCTTTATGACCTTTGTGTTCTTTTCTAACTCTATGATTCTATAAAAAAGCCCAGTTCTTACTGAGATGACATCTTCATCTGGGACGTTTGGTACAGAAATTGCAAATTGCTTTCTGAAACCCTTATCCCCAACTAACACAACTGTTTTGTCTATTTATTTGTTTGCTTGTTACATATTTATGGACTGAACCAAAATATGGACTTCACATCATCATTTATTTACTTTGCACATTTATTTATTTTGCCTGCTAACCAGAATTTTCTGGTTAGTGTAGTGCATATCAAAATTAACAAAATACAACAATTCACCAATAATGCAACAATAAAACAATGACTAGAGACAATTGAATATAAAGACAAAGTAAAAGCAGCAAGGAATAAAAAATAAAGGATATATAAAACCAAATTAAACCCAGAAGCGAGATAGGAGTATAAACATATAAAGTGGAAAAACAGTTCTTAAAATGCTAAGGAGAAACATAGCATTAGTCAAATACACAGTCACTTTAACTTTATTGTGTATAGCTAAAGGCCTTTGCAAACCAGATATTGACATATAGAATTAAGTGCAATAGTTAAGTTAGCTTCTCCTCATGGTCCAGTGGCTATAGGGAAAATGTTGTTTATGAGGAGCTCAAAGCATCCTCAAGTAACTCTGTTGTCCTTGTATTTGTTATAGGATTGTGTCCAGTGATTGAAAAGGAATAGCAGAGATTCACCTCACAAGTAACAGTGGTGGACTCACAGGCCCTTTTGGCATTTACCACGCGAAAGGGCGCCTGGGGCGTTGCATGTTTATGAGGAGCGATCTGCACAACACACTCACAATTGCGCAACACTCCAGGGCCTGGCAGGTGCCGCTCACACACTTTTTCATTTTCAGCTTTCAGTCAAAAATGGTACACAATTGTGCATTGCTCCAGTGCCTCACGCACACTTGCCATGTATGTGGAGCTTCTGGAGCCGTGGCAGCCACGCTTCCTGCCCCAGCGCAGCCTGGGAAACTCCCCGGTTGTGCTGAGGAAGGAAGAGGCTGGGATCTTGTGCTACCTGCTCAGGAGCAGGCAGCCTGTGTGGAGCTGAAGCAGCAGGGATGCAAGAGCCTGTTGCTGGAGGCTGCTCGCACAAACCCCGCACCCCAGAGCTGAAAAAGGTAAGGTGCGGAAAGGGCCATAGTCTTGGAAATGGCACTGGCAAAGCCAGGTGGCTGAGAAGAACTATTGTACACACACACACACACACAGAAGTTTTGACACATGAAACATTTTGAAAAACTGAAAGCCAACTATAATGACATGTCCAGTATTTTAAAAAATTGTCCGTTAGTTTTAAAAGGGGACCTGACAAGTTCAAGCTAACAGTGCCTACTAGTCATGTCATGATGGATTCATATTTCTTCAAGTATATCAACTGCTGAGTAGCACAAGTGGGTTAGTGCTGGTATTGCATGCAGCTCCTGCCTCTAGGCTCCCCATGGTCATTTGGATGGTTCCTGTGAGAACAGAATGCTGGAAAACAAAAAAGCCTCTGGTCTAGTCCAGCTGGACTGTTATGTTTTTATGCTTTCAAATATTCAAAAGGTTGAGGCCAAACCTCTGCAAAACAAATGCTCAATCTCTGAGAAGAAAAAAAGGAAAAAGAAA
This sequence comes from Ctenosaura bakeri, assembly GCA_948474755.1. Classification (NCBI taxonomy): domain Eukaryota; kingdom Metazoa; phylum Chordata; class Lepidosauria; order Squamata; family Iguanidae; genus Ctenosaura; species Ctenosaura bakeri. The sequence continues at coordinate 74,707 of CAOLHI010001287.1, forward strand.
ACAGGTTGACCATGTTTGGTTAACATTTTACTCCATTATCTGAGAGCTGACATCTTCTCAGTAATTATTGCAGATGATTCCACCCCTGGTGTAATTAAAAAACAATTACTTAGAGAATGTAGGGAGCCAAGCTCATCCTTGTTCTCCATTCAGGCCAAACATGGGGGGGGGAGAGTTGTCAGGGAAAATAGATGTTTTATGTTAGGAAGCAAAAGGTAGGGGATTCATTTAAGGAGGCAGGTAATTTGACAGGCAAACACAGCCTTGGAATTTGTTTAATATGCTCAATATGGTCACTTCCATGTGAAGTAATATTGGACATATGGGTATGGCAGGCTCTGTATTTCCAATGCCTTTGCATTAGTGAATCAGTACTTACAAAACAAACCTCAGATAACTGTTGGCTCTCATCCCAGGTAGCTTGAAAGATGAGATGTGAGAATACATTTACTGCTCCAACAAAGCTACATACTTTGTAACCCCTCTGAAGCAAGTCCCTTTCAACAGGCTCCACTGTCCACCAACCAAAACATCTCCACCACCATCATAATACCACAAGCCTATCAGTGGGTTTTGGATGTAATGGTTAAGCAATAATGAGCAGCACCTGAAGGAAACTGCTTTACTTCTAAACAAACATTAATGAGGGGGAGTTTGATGCATTTCTTGTTTTAGTTGCTCCCTGCAATTAATTAGATGTTTCACTCAGAGCACAAATGGAATGTATGAAAGAAATATTTAGCCAAAGAACAGAATTAATGAATGCTTTCTCTTAGACCCAGCTAGGTAAAAGATCGCAGTGGCCCCAAAACATGCATTTCCTCCTAATGCACTTGAGTTCAGCATTTAAACTGTAAAGGTTATATTTAGTCACTTGGAAATAATAGTAAGTGGGCTCTAAGTAGAAGAAGGGGAAAAGGAGAGATGATGCAGAATTTCTTTCTCTTTCTCCCTTTCTCTGTTTTGCCAAGTTTTCCTAAGGATTTGTGACAAGTTTGTCCTGGAAGGTTGCCTTAACCCTGTTCCAAAGAAAAACAGAAGTTGAATTTTACTGTATAATGTGTGCTGGAATAACCATCAACCATTTACTCATTCATCTCTGGCCTGTTTCAAAGGTTTAATTCATTGCTGATGCCAAATCAAGAAGAGTGAGGGAGAGGACATTAGCCCAAACAATGTACGGACACCAGGAAAGGTACAACCAACTTACGGCAGTGGTGGACCAATTGTGGTCTAAAGGTCTACAGATCACATGTGGCCTCAAGGCCATTTTTGTGCCCCTCCCCTACTAAGGATGCTTTATGCCTCCCAGGACATTTCTTCTCATGAAAGAAAGATGTTTTATCCCACTGAATCCCCAGGTCCCCTCTGAAAAAAAAAACTCTAGAAATATACTTCTGTGAAGAAAAATCAGTCCTCCACACAGAAAGTGCTATAACTGAGGTTTCTTCTGCACAGAATTCATACCTCTTTTTTTCTTTTTGCACAGAAATCAATACTTTTTGTGCAGAAAGCAGCATTTTCTACATATAAAATGAGATTTCTGTGCAGAAAATGCTGTTCTTTGTGCAGAAAACCATGAGTGAATTTTGCTTACAAAGTCTCAAACTGCAAAGATTCTCATCAGTCCAGGATTCTTCTCTTCAGGACTTCCCAATGTTAAAGAAACTTGTCTTTTGACAATTTTTCAAACATTTACAAATATTCTTTCCATCCCTAGTCAAATCTAATTTTAATTGATATTAATTTTAATTCTTTGATGGGAGAGGTGGAGTTTACTGAAAGTAGGAGAAAAAACATTATGAATTAACTGGAGGATAAAGTAAACTCTCCACACATGTATATAAAACTCTTGCTCTATCTTGCTGCTCAGCTTTTACTTGAATTAACATGAAGTTTTCAGGGAAATATCGGCCTTGTTACTGTAGCTTTCAAAACAGACCACTGCAGAGACGAATTATTATTGTAGTAAGCAAAATCATTGTGGTTAAAGTTCAGGACTTTAGACCAGAGTTAAAAACACATTAAAATGATAATTTCTGCTTTTAAAAAAGCTCTCAGACGTTAACATATAATGGCCTAGATGCAAAAAGACTGGAAAACCTTCACCTTGTTCTCTTCCTGTCCTACTGTCTGAATCCAAACTAAAGAGGCAACTTTATTTGTACATGCATTTAAAAAATGTGGCTGATTTTACAGAGTTCTAGATCACATAGAGAGCTTCCATATATAGTGAAAGCTTTCCTCTTCCTAAAAAGAAACAGAAGACACACCTCAAGATGCTTAGAGAAAAGTTAGATGCATTTTGACTTGTGTACACTCTTCAGGCTTTCTCAAGGGGGCTATTTAGAACTAAATTTAGAAATATCTGAATCAAGAATTTTCAAACTGTTCACCGGATCAGTGAAAACCACTCAATATTCCCCAGTTTCTGCCAGTGATGTAGACTCAAGTCAATTGACTCGGACTCAAGTCAGACTTAAGTCATTTCAGTGACTCGACTTAGACTCAACTTGGTATTAAATGACACACCAACTCAACTTAACTGGACTTGTGACTTGTATATTTTTAGTGACCAGCTTGCTGCCCTTGGTTCAGTAAGATAATGCATTCATCCAGAAGCCTTACAACTTTGAACAACACTTCCATCTATTTTTGCCTACAGGTCACATGATGATCTGTCTCAAGCCCAAAGATGGTGTGCATTTCTTAGAAAGGAACAGCAAATAGGTTAGGCAATGGGCTTGATCCTTCCCTCTAAAGCTTCTGAAGCTTCACTAGTGGGAGAATAAGGAGGATCTTATTCCCCACATCCAAAAAAGCCCCCAGCTTCAGAAATGGGAAGCAAGAAGGATCCTATTCCTCACTTCCAAAGCTGCAGACCCTCGCATGTCCATTGACACAAAAGCCTCCAGTGTTGGGAAAGGGAATAAGAATGATCCTATTCCCCATCTCAGAATCTGCAGACTCTTCCACCCATTGACACAAAACTTCCAGCTTTGGGAGGGGAGACTAAGAAGGATCCTGTTACTTCTGAAGCTTCAGACGGTAAGCTCACAAATGTGGAGGGCTGAATCTACTTAAATCATTGAAACTGACTTTATTCAACTCTGTCTGGAAATTCTGCAATATAGGTTGGGGTATAAAGTTGGCTCCCAGACTTGAGACTTGAGTTCAGACTTAACTTGAAAGTATCTTGCAAGGACTTGAGAATCGACTTGAAGGTAGAGACTTGAGACTCAGAGTAAAAGACTCCAAGTTTCTGCTTCATTTATTTTTCCTCTTCTTAAAGTCACCATCCACATGTAGAATTCAAGTGAAAAAGAGAAGAGAAAAAGGCTAGGACCTTCCCACTCTCACATATGTGCTTTATTTAGGTTTCAGAATATCTGATAGTGAGATGATGATGCTATCCCATCTTTGGCCCACTTTGGGACTCAAAGCAGCTCACAACAGCTACAACTGACATATCTAAAAATTAACAGCATATAAAAGTTAAAAAGTCCTTAAGTCACAATTGAATCCAGTTAAAATAAATTAAAACAACAAGAAGAACAAGAACAAATAAAGTGCAGCACATTACATTAGGCCTGTTTACTCCGAAAAATAAATTCTCAAAGGCCAACTGGAATAAAATGTGTTTAACCTGGTTTGGAAGAATAACAAAGAGGGTGCCACTCTAGCATCTTTGGGAAGAAAACTACTCTCCAAAACAATCTGGCCTTAGATCTTAAATAAAGTAGTTAGAACAGGAGAGTTCTAGAGTTCTAGGAGGGGGAAAAAGCTCTGATTCATGTGCCACTTTCTGAAATACACAGGAGTAGAATTTGAACCCTGCTTTCCAGAGTCATAACAATGCTCAGACCACTACACTGCACTGAATATCCCTTTAATTTTAGCCCTCTTCCCCCTAAAAAAATCAGGTGGAACTTTTGACAGCAGAAACGGAAATGGAAAGCTATAATTACGTCCAACTTCTGAACAGTCTGTTTGTAGCAACAACTAGTCAAACATCCTGAGAAAACTCAAAAATAGAGCATGATGAAGATATCCCTGTAGTGTGCTAGTGATAAGAAGTTCAGCATCTGGCCATCAGAGTTATTTTTTTTTAGGTCTTACTTTAATAAAGTGTAAGTCTAAGACAAAGTCAACAAAAGCTTATGCTAGAAATTTCTTCTTCCCACTTAGAACCAAAGGTGCTACTGGATTCCTTTCTGTCTTATTATTGATAGACATGCTCTTCCTGCACCGAGTCATTACTGCGGGTTACTGCATTGTAGTGCTGTATTTTCTGCATATGGGAGTGAATGAGCCTTGTGTTATTTCCCATCATTCTGCATGGAATCCACTGTTAATGTACCACCATGAGGTGGGAAAGCATGGTATTTGAAAACCAGAAAAAATCCAATTCACATTCTGACATCAAAGTAAATTCAAGTTTTTGCAGTGATATGGAAACATATATCCGCAGCAACGTGCACTGATGGGTAGCTGTAAAACTGGAAGTGGGCACGTAGTACATACCTACATAGGTACATACAAAGGGAACCATCCAAAAACAAACAAAAACAAAAAGCCAGTCACAGTCTCTAGGGTGGGGTGAGGAGAGCACGGGGAATGGCTAGCAAGGAAGTAGTGTGGATGCACAAACTCACAATCCTCCACAGGAAAACGCTTTAAATCAGGGGGTGTGCAGAAAACAATGAAGGAAAATTGTGTTATTTAAATACACCATGAAACAGCATGAACTGCTTCTTGAGCCTCATGTGGAAAAGGCCATAGAGAGGCATAGTTGCCATATATGTCTCTTTATGCATATTTTAAAATCCCTTACCTCTGGAAGGCACATTATATGTTCCCTCCTGGCTTAACAGTTTTGCTTAGGTTTGTACCTGTCCCTCATCCTTTTTCTCAGCAGCTGTGGCCATGGAAATTCATATGGAATTATCTGAGGTTTGTTCAAACCCCCCTCCCTGCTGCACCACTATGTAAGAGAACTGCAGCACAATCATTCTGTAAAAGTACACGTCTCACATTGTACATGCTACAACCCTTACCCTGTAGGTATAACAAGCCTTTGACAGCTGTGAGTTTCGGGCAGCTGGAAAACATTTTTCAAAAGCAGGGATATATGTTGTCACACATTGCAGCAAACAGCACTGTCAGGCTGAGTTGTTATGACAACGTTGCAGGTGTCAGAAACCTCACCCAGCATAAACAGACTTGGAGAAACTCATTGGACAGAAGGACAAAAGAGGTGCAATGTGGCCATAAGTCACAGTATGAGGGAAGGACTTGATGGAATCTGAAGTCAGGCAGCAGAGAAGATGAACTGGATTCCAATTGATGAAGAAGTATTTCTTCTATCCTTAATCTGCACTACACCATCTCAGCCATTGAGAATATATCTGTAGCCTTATTCACACATTACTTATCCAGTTTCATTCAATCAAATCATGAAGGGTAGAGTGCCTGGCTCTTTCTTACTCTCTCATCACCTCTTTTTTTCCTCATTGAAAGAAGTAAGACTGAAGAGGAAAAACTCCTGTTTTCGTGGGGAGTCTCACTGTGAGCAAGGGTTCCCATTTTCCAGCATTCCTTTTTGGGTGGAGACATCCATGTAAACAAGAACTTTGCTCTACAGACATGGCACCTCCCACAAGAGGAAAATAATGATGGAGGAGGAAGGACTAGTTATACTTCCTTCATTTGCTGTCTGAAACTGCATTACTGCTGCCTGAGCAGGGCTTATCAAGTGCAGTAAGCAGGGTATCACTATTACCAGGCAGATGTTCAGCTAGGGGACCGTGAGAGTTGGAAAGCAGAAAGCATCACTGAAATGCCACACATTCTTTCCTCTCTCCTTTCAGCAGGTTTGCTGCATCTTGTCCACTGCTCAGTTGCTGGGGGTGAAATAAGTTTATGTGCCAATCCATTCAGCTTCTGTGTGCAGAGTGAACCATGGGTGTGTAAGGGGAGTAATCTTGTCCTTCACCTCAGACAGCAAGATTTATGGGATCATTATGACTTTTAGCCCTGATGCTTCACTGGATCTTCACATCTAGAGACCATCTGACTGAAGGAGAAAGCCACAGCCAGCTCAGCTTTAGAAATAGATGGGATTAACTAGCTGTTGTGTGCCTTGAAGTCATTTCCAACTTATGGCAACCCTCAATTGACCCTCTCACAGGGTTTTCTGGGAGCTAGGAGTGTGTGATGTGTACAAGGTCACCCAGTGGGTTCCCATGGCCAAGCAGAGAATTAAACCTGGTCTCCAGGGTCATATAGTCCAATGTGCAAACCACTACACCATGCTGGCTCTCATGAACTATTACAACCTCTCTTTCAAAGGGAATTTCATAAGTTCATTGGTGTCCCGACCCCAGAATAAAGAGTCCAAACACCAGAACTTGGGTTAACTAAGGGCCACCTTTATTTATTTTAATATTTAGTTAGTTAGTTAGTTAGTTAGTTAGTTTACTATATACACATTATGGGCTTGGAGGAAGCAGCAAGAGGAAAATTGCGGGACCAGCTGAGGTCAGGTGACAAGCCACTGTCAACACCCCCACCTTCCCTTGGGCAATCCACCTGAGTCCTTTAAGCCACCCAGTTGCTACTGGTTGCCCGCTGGCTGCTCTATAGTGTGGGGAGGTACTCCAAGGGTAACTCCCGCTGAAGTCACAGGGCCCTTCCGACAGGAGTTAAATCCAGGTGTTACCTCAAGGGTGTGCCCCTTTCCTCACCCTCTAGATCACACAACTCAAGAGATGGATTCAGAGGCTTCCCTCAGCACCCAAAATGGGTGCCCAAGGCAGTCACCAGAGCTGTTATTTTTCCCCTTACCTGCCATGGACAAGGGACAAGCATCCGCTTAGTCCCTTTCCCCCAACAGGCCAACCAGGATGGCCTTCCACCCCTTTCTGCCATTCCTCCACAAACAACCAATTACCTTCCTCTGACAAATGCACACCATCAGGTCTGTAAAGACTTTCTTGGCTAAACACAATGGCGGGGTGAGGAATGAAATGTCCCAGACCCTTAGTGAGTGCCTTATGGATTTCCCGGTTAGCCCTCCTGTGGGCAATGTCTACTCACTTTGGGTTTTCTTCTGCTGGACATACCCTTCATGGCTAAATCGCTGAAAAAAGAATTGTGACATCTGGCCAGGACATTTTGATGTAGCAGAAGTCCTTGATGGCTTGGAGAATAAGAGCCTTGCCCTTGAGCAAAATCAAATCATTACCACCCAAATGGATAACCAGTACATTCAATATCAGCTGAGGAGGTCCCTCAAACAAGAGGGGCAGAAGGCCGCTCCACTGCAGTCCCCTCCTGCCCAGCCACTTGATCGTCGCCATCCTTCTGAGCCTGAGCTGGGATCCTGCAGAAGACTTTCTAGCATACCGCTCTGCCCAATAAATTATACTGTGACTGCAGATGGCAACTTGGAGCCTGCCCCCACCGGACCTGCTAGCTTAACAGAAGATAACAAAGAAGGGGGGGGGAATTGTCAGTACCCTCGATAGTCAAAATCTAATAGGGCGGATATACTGTAAGGCTGAGGAAGACTTCCATCACCGAATGCGTCTTACAGCATGGTGCCGCATTCCCATCACAAATGCCGTTGAAGCTGAACCTATAAGAAAGGAGTGAGTTCCAAATTTACATCCCTCCAAACCAAGGATAGACAAGACCCTGGTGGTAATGCTCCAAAATTGATACCTGGTCAACAGAGTAAGGTTATGATGGCAAAATAGGGGTCCAGGGCTAACCCCCCTAAGTGACAGGTATCTGTGCAGGGCTGCCACAGGACAAAGGGTGCTGTCATCACACTTGCCCAGATCTATGGTAGCATCTACTCCCATCTGATCCGTCTTGGAACACCAGACCCTGATAACTGCCCTATTGGCAGATAATGACATCAAACCAGAGTGCCTGGTTGCCCTTGTCTGTCCTAGACATGCACACCGATTCACTAACCCTGAGGGCTCCAAAAAAGCTATCAAGGCTGCAGCATGAAAAAGGGCAGCTTCGTACTAAGCACCGCATACTGCTGGCCACAACCTGGCCAGCCCTTTGAGAATATGTGGTGACAGAGGTTCCCTGGCATCCCATGAGGGGCTCCTCTCTTGCCCCCATCCCTCTAGGGCTTTTCGGATCCTGAAATCCCCTGTGTTGTCCTGCATGCCCCTTGCCTTAGACACAAAGGACAACACTGCCAGCCTGGTGCAGATGGTGGCTTCTCTTTCAGGAAAATGCAATACTGCAATATGTGATCGATAGGTACTGGCCATTTGTGGTATAACCCCTTATTTGCCCTAAATCTTTCAAAATCCTGCCCCGCACTTCTATAACTCCTGTTGGTGCTGGAGGCTAATGACAAGGCACTAGTCCTGTCTACCTCAGTTCTCTAAGACTCCATAATTCCCTTGGCATCGGGACAGGCTGGGCATCTGCCTCCAGTGCAAGCTCTCTGACACAGTCCATCTGTTGACGTGAGACAGCGTTGGCTATCCCATTGTCCGCACCAGGCAGATGAAGTGCTCTAAACAAGATGTTAAACAGTAAACACTGCAACATAAAATTCCTGACCAGGCACATAATTCCACGAGACTTGGATGACATGGAATTGATAACACTCACTGTGCCCATATTATCACACCAGAAGTGGACTGCAGAATCGGCGAGCTCGTTAGCCCAGATATGCACAGCCACGATGATTGGAAAAAAACTCCAAAAAGGTCAGATCAGTAAGTAGCCCATTCTCCGCCCATTATTTTGGCCACATCTGAGCACACCACTGACCACGGTAATAAACCCCAAAGCCAATAGAGCCCACCGTATCTGAATATACTTTAAGAGCATCATGCATATGAAGCTCATCCCTCCAAAATGATATACTATTGTGCTCACTGGTGAAATGCCGCCAAACCTGCAAGTTCTGCTTAATATCCATGGTTATCCTGATCCTCTGATGAGGATCCTGGACTCCCCCGTAGCCTCACACAGGTGCCTTAGGAATGCCCTATGTGGAGCCACAACCCTACACAAAAAATTAAGGTGACCGACTAGTTCCTGGAATTCCTTCAGTGTGGCCTTCTTACTGGCCAGGAAACTGAATAGCCTTGAGAGCAAGTCCTGCAGCTTGGAACTAGGGAGCCTGCAGTATTGCTGCACCATGTCAATTTCAATGCCTAGAAAGACTAGGGATGTGGTGGGACCCTCAGTTTTTTCCTCCGCTAACAGTACCCCAACTCTAACACCAGGGTGTGGAATTCCTCCAAAAGCTTGCCACATTGCCCAGATCCAGCCCTGCCAACAAACAAAAAATCATCTCGATAATGCACCACCCTAGTTTGGCCTGACCTAAACTTCAGTGCCCTCTCCAAAAAGGTGCTGAACTTCTTGAAGGCAGAACATAGGACACTGCACCCCATTGGCATAGCTCTATCAATAAAATGGGCACTGTCAAAAAAGAAACCTAACAACGACATGTCTGCTGGATGGACAGGAAGCAGGCAGAAAGCCAATTTAATGTCACATTTGGCCTTCTTGGCCCCAATACCCCTCCTGCACACTGACCTGATCACTGTGTCAAAGGAAGTGTACCGCACCAAGTGTACCGCTTGGGCGGTATGGCATCATTGACTGACTCACCTTTAGCATATGATAAATGATGGATTAGGCGATATTCCCCAGGTGTCTTCTTTGGCACCACTCCCAGCAGGGAAATCCTCAGGTCCCTAACTGAGGGTGAAGTGAATTCGCAAAACCTTGCCTTCACTGACTTCCTTCCTGACTTTATCTTTAACAATATCCTCCATACCCACAACAGATCTCAGGTTCTTAGCAAAGTATGCCCTCCGTGCTCCTTGAAATGGAATACAGAAACCATACTTAAAACCTCCCCTCAAATACACAGCAGCTGCTCTGTCGGGGTAAGCAAGGAGCAGTGCCTCAAGCCTGTCCACTTTAATTGGACTGGGGCCCTTTTGGAAAGGCCTGGCCATTCTGTCCACACTTGGCACACTGCTGAGCGCCTGCCTGCTCCCTGGGACCTCTGGCACTTTTTCCTGTGGAGCATCTAAGAAAGGAGTGCTGCCCACTGCAAACTGAGTATGCATGCTGGTACGAACACTGGCGCCGACTACATGAACCCCGAGTTCTGAACTCCCAACACATATTGTCTTGTGCGCCAGCCTGATTGGGCAGCGGTGGCCTGGCTGGACTGCTGACCTGGGCCCGTTGCACTATGTGACCACTATGAGACCTCTCCCTTTGGATAGGCCTGACGGGGGTCATCAAGTTGACCCAAAGCTGTGGTTGGACCTGATCCCATCTAAGGGTCAGATTCGCAGCAGCCCTCATCCTGAATGCCTTATATTGTAACCAAGCAGGGCCCGTGAAATCCGCATAGACCCTGTGAATGATGTCCAGATAATGCACTAAGGCGTATGCTCTGTAGGGCTGTGCCCTGGTAATTAAGCCCGTGTAAATATAGAAACCTGAGAACCAATTGCTCCAAGTCCTTTCAACCTTCCTCATCCTGTTTTCCCTATCCTTATTGTCCATTTCCTGCCATTCCTTCCTCTCAGGCTCTCTGAAGAGCAGTGTGAAAACATCCACATACTCACTCTTGAGGATCTTCTCCACTGTGGCCTGAGACAAATGGTCACCCAATGGTACATCCATGACAGCAAAGGGGATGGCACTATATGGCACCCGCCCCATGCACATCGTGTTGGTTTGGGGTGGCCAACCCTGCCACTGAGGCCCCGCCGGAGGCCAAATGTTGGCCAAAGGGGAGAGATTGGTAAACCACGTTCCTGCGCATTCTGTTGGAGCCATATCTAGTCTGGGCATTCCAGACCCTCCCAGGGCCAACCTTGACCTGACAAATCACTGCACCCCCCTGAATCAATACTGTTACAACCATATTGATCTGACTCACCCAACTGAGCTGGAAGACCATCCAATGAGCCCACGCAGGTGAGATCGATGGAGGTAGAAGGCCCCGCTTTTGATCTAGATCCTTCCCCACTGACATGAAGATGCTTTCCCAAGGCCTCTAGATGAGTTGGTATCATTTGGTGAAAGGAATCCACTGCACCCTCATGCACCTTGCCAGTCCTTTGGTGCTTAGCCTTGCGCTTCTCAAATTCCTCCAATTGTGCCATAATGGAGGCCCTCGCTGCTCTCTCTCCTCCTTGTTGTCCAAGGACGCCATGGATGTCACTGAAGGACTCTTAGTAGGGAGCTTCTTAGCATGGGCCTTACCCTTTGATGTCCCAGTTCCATTTTTGAAAGGCATGATACAAATCAGCAGAAATTCCAATACTTATAAGGTGTGATGTAATCAATTTACTGAATGTTAGAACCACTCTGCTAATCTATTTAGCTCCAACAATCAATTGCTCTAGCTGTTTGTCACTTTAAACAGGCAACCCGGCAATGTGCAAATGGCTCCCAGGCCTACTTAATTCCGTGTGTGCTAAAATTATCTACCCTCCACTCAAACTGGGTTTTATGAGATTCCCACCAATGCCAACGAGTGCCCGTCCAAAGTGACGCACAGGCACCCACACAGCCTGGGCACACAGCAGCTACAGGCAACCTATTGCCCAGGCCAAGATGAAGGGGCAAGGCAGCAGGCAGTCCAAGCCAGTGAGTGGCAGCCACGGCAGACAAGCACTCACATGATGCACATGGAGAGACATGAGACAACCTGGGCTGGCCCCCAACAATCCCGTGTGAGCTGATAACTCCCCCACAACCTGGCACGACCTGGAAGCTGAAAGATGAGGGCATCCTCTTTTTTTAATATATATATATATATATCCCCTACCACACAGGATACGGGGGGGGGAAAGGGAGGGGGATGAACGGAAGCACTCCCAACTACACCCGAACCACAAGGTTAAAAGAAAGGGGGGGGCGAATGGAAACAGTCCCTACGAGATACCCATGCTAAAGGCCAGCCACCCCCACCAAACCCAACCAAGCAGCCCAGCAAATGAACTGTTCTGCCAGCTTCTCCATTGTCCGTCTCCATCGCTCATCCATCCATCATTCGTGCCACTGATTCAAAGAGACCACGTGTGGGGCAAGTTGAGGAATAAATGGCCTCTGCCCAGCCCCCAACATATGATGCAGACTGGCGCCACCCACGCCATCTGCTATTGGCTGCCTTTTCCAGGGAGGGCATCAAACTCCTGCCCTCCAAGCAGTGCAGGCTGTGCATGTTTGAGGAGGCCTTCTAAGTCCATCAAGGTCTAGGGCTCATGGTGGTTATAGAGCACTGATATGCTATCTCCCTCTGAATACCAATGATTGGAGAATTACAAGAGGAGAGGGTCTCTTGACTCCATGTCTTGTTGAAGGATTTCCTGTATGCATCTAATCAGCTATTGTGGAAAACAGGCTGGTAGGCCAACTAAAACGTTGGTCTGATCCGGAAAGGTATTTTGCCCAGTTCATAATTAAATCATTCATTTTATGGTTTTTTCACCAGAATGGGGACTACCAGTGTAATAGATTCAGAGGTCTGACATGACAAGACTTTATAAACAGCAGAGGTAATGATATTATCTGCCACCTCCTCACCCTCTTCATAACAATAGGGGCCAAAAGTGATTTTTCCAGCAATATTTTGTTGCTGTGAGCTTTACCTCTTGTGATGTATTTTGGAGGAACTTGATCATGACTGGGTATCTAGGACACATTTGCTTTCCTAAACAGCTGCTTCTAGGTAAAATGAAAACTCCAAAAAGTGCCTTTTAATGTGTACCAATACAGCTCCTCACATTTTTGTGTTCTAGGGGCTGGTGGTGTGGGCATATGTTTTACACCTGTACTTGTACACAAAAATGCCTCTTGCACATGTTTGGCAAAGCATACATATTTTGGACGGTAAGCCTGTGTCATTTGTGGCTATGTAGATATCAGGAAGAAGGCCAGTTTTCATCTCATCATCTGTGTATTCACCAGACATGAGAAGAGAGCACCTGAAGGGATCTTGTGCCAAACTTTTTTGACTGCATGGCATTTGGATGGAGGTGCTCTTGCAAAATATTCAGAAAGTACAGTTAATGCAATGTACAGTAACCCAACTGTTGGCAAATATGAATTTTAGATATCATACATTATGAGTCTTGAAAGAACTCACTGGTTTCCTTTTTGATTCCAAGCTAAATTCGAGATGCTAGATTTAACCTTGTTGTTGTGTGCCTTCAAGCAGCTTCTGACTTAGAGTGATCCTAAGGTGATCACAGGGTTTTCTTTGCAAGATTTTTTCCAAGGAGGGTTGTCTTTGCCTCTCTCTAAGACTGAGACAGTCTGATTTGCCCAAGTGGTTTCTATGGCTGAGCAGGAATTTGAACCTTAGTGTCCAGAGTCATAATCCTGTGTTCAGACCAGTACACCACATTGGCACTTTCTCTGGTTTTAACCTAACTATTCTCTAGCCTTTGTATGCTGTTAGCAACCTCCCCAAAGGTATTGTTCAACCCTGGGAAAGGGCACTACTGCTTAGTGATGGGGAAAAGAGGGAGGGAGGAAGCAATTCAGACAATCGAGCTGTGACTACTCTGGACTTCCAGTTGAAGGGGTGAAAAAAAATGAACATGCTTTCCATCTGTGAAAGCATCTTTGTTTCTTCCCTCTCTGAGCTGAGACCAGTTGCTTCTTTATCATTTGAATTGCTTTCCCCTACTCTACCCACATACCAATAAGAAGCAGCAGCATCTCCTACAGTGATTGGAGTGCTGCCTGGGGCAAGTGGATCAAGACACAGAACTGTGTGACAAAGCAGTACACTCTACCACTTCAGTGTAAGACCTCAGTCACTATTGCCATGGACCTCCATCTTTTAATAACACTGATTTATTTCATTGGGATTGATAAATTAATTGAAGTAATTAGTCCCTTACGCTGGTGCTTCCTCAGGGATGGGTGAGGTCCTCTTCCTTCCACCTAGTGTCCCAGGGACTATCATCACATTTTGTACCCGTTGACTGCAATGGTTTCTTTCTTTCCTGGAAACTCACTTGGGACTCATAGACAATAGTTCCTGGACCAACTCTGGTCCACAAACCACCATTTTGACCTCTATCTTAGATCCTTTTGACATCCACATTTTGTCCTGCATAAATTCCTATGAAAAGGGCCTAAATACAACTGCTGGTAGCAAATAGAGTAAACCCATTGAATCAATGGAACTTTTCCAAGTGTTGACTTACAAGTTGCCATTGACTCAATGGATATTCTCTAGTTGGGGCTAACAACTGGATTTGGGATGAGGACTTAATTGTCCTCTCACATCACCAGTAGTCTTGTCTTGGCTGACTGTTGTTTGACAAGCTGGAAAGGATATTCAAAAATATGCAAAAAATGGGCTAAAAATGTGTTTATTGGGTGCCGAGAAATCCTGATGAGGAGAATCCTGCCCAGATGAGAAACTTCGTAGTCCAGGACTTATTCTGTATAAAATTAATACTTTTTTTTCTGCAGAATTAACCCATTTTTGTGCAGAAACATGAATCTGAGAAATGTGAATCTGAGCAGAAACTGCACAAAAGAAATCTTGTGCAAATTTTGCACAGACTGCAAACAGTAGACTTTTTTTTACAGCAGGGAAAAATTGCCTAACCTGCTCATTGGTTTCTTCTAGAACAACATTAGCAAAAATTACATCTGTAGCTGGGACAGATGGGTTTATGCAAGTATGGTTGTGTGCGGGGAGGGGGGACTCATCTTTGACCACCTAGAGTTTTGATGTAGCAGGTATTGCAAGATCTGGAACTGCTGTGATTGTGGTCTTTGCAGGATCCAGCCACCTTGGGTGATTTGGGAGGGGCCCATGGGCTTCAAAGATGGCTTTGAGAGCTTCATATGGTCCATGGGTCACACTTCTTCCACTCCATTAGAGATAGAGTTTCTGGGCTACCTGGCTCAGGTTTGCCAAACATCCACTCCAACTGGTCTAAAAGTTGAAGAGAACTGTTGTCTTTTCTTTTATTCAGCATGCTGACTGGGCAACCAGCCTGCTGCCTGCCCTGATTTTAGATGGCATTCTTAGAAACATAATTTCTGAGTCATAGGAAATAATAATGATATTCTACGCTTAATTTACCTAGTGTACTGTGTTCAATCCTACAAAAACATTTCAGCACTATGATTCAAAATTACCAATATGATAGTAATGTGTGCTATGAACTGGTTAGACAATGGATAAAGTACTCTCTCAGCTGCAGTCCACTCAATCCCTATCTGAAGTACAGGTTTAATAACAATGTCCTACCTTGTAAACCTGAAGTACAGGTTTAATAACAATGTTCTACCTTGTAGAAGATAACAGATTGGATACAGACTAGGTCACATTTCAGTTAGGCCCACTGGAATCGATGGCACATAAGTCAGTCATAGCTAACTTTAGTCCCACTACTTTTAATAAATGCAATAACAGTGTGACTGTGACTCAGGTCTCCTTGATTTTAAAAAAGGCTACTTGAAATATGACTGAGACTCTGAATCCAACCCCTAGCATGTGAAACACATATGTGAATTTTGAAAAGCATGATATAAATCTTAGGTGACATTATTGTTAACTTGTTAGCAACTGCGTGAATCTATTTTAAAAATATGCTATAACACATTAATTCTGGCTTGAAACCTGTAAGTTTTGCCCCAAGGCAAATTATCTGCCTGACTTACAGAGAAGACTGTAATGGAAACACTGACAGACAAATACAGCAATGCTTGCGGCACTGGTACCATTCTACTAATATATTTTTGTCACTTTACTTTAACGTATTACACTTGTTTTGAAGGAGAGGCTATTATGCACCATGACAATAATTTCCATTTGCTCATTATAAGCTCTTACAGCACTATATTCTGAAGTGTGTTTTAACTCATTTTGTCTGCTACATGGCTTCCATTTTGGTCCTATTATTCAGAGGTAGAGAAAATATTCAGAAGTATTTTCCTACTTAGAAGCAAGCCACACTGAGTGCAATGGAGGTTACTCCCTGTTCAGTGTCTCTGTTCGGAATGTCCCTGAACAGAATTTCACTACTCATGTTCTTCATTACATAGAATAAAGGGTTTATGTTTTTAAGGAAACAGTGCTCCATTTTAAGAAAGATATGTATTTATTTATTCATTTATTTACTTACTTAATAAATCACACTGTCCAAAGAAATGGACCTCCAGGAAACTAGTGCTAAAGTCAACAAAAGAGTTAAAATTGGGGGAAAATATTTTTTTTAATTTTTTTTTTAAAAAAATTGGAAAAATCAGTTAAAATAAAAGGGAACAAGGGACAGAACCTGTCTGGATTAAAAACCGCTCTCAAAACATCTCAGCCCATCTGAATAAAAAATGTTTCCCTGGCAGCAGAAGGAGAAAGGGAGAGGGCTGACCTCCCTTCCCATGATACTGAGTTCCACAGCTTGGAAGAGCCACTGAGAGAGTCAGAGGAAGATAAGACAAATAATGAAGTCACCAGAGATGAGCAACCAAAGATTAGCCTAGTTAGTTCAAATTTATATGTGAAATTCAGCATCTCCCACCATCTGTTACTCTGGCCTATCATTTCCCCTATCTCAAAGTCTCATTGCTTCCTTTCTTATTACCAATTGCACACAGCCTCTTCTGTTTTCAGTTGTGAAGTCTTTGCCCATACTCTCTCTCCAAAGCCTCCAAAATTTTATAGATGAAAATACAGCAAGACTGTTAAAATTCTTGTTTTTGTGCCAAGCCTAGTTCCAGATATCTTGCTTTTGGAGGCAAAGGAGATACAGAGGCTGGGTGAACTGAGTAAGGAAGATGCGGTCCCCTGTAGTCCTTAACTCTAGAAAATTCTGCTATATTCAATACATTGTATTTAAGAAACAGAACCAGGGACAAACTGGGTGGAAGAGTTTTGCAAGGAATGATATCCAACAAAATAGAATAGTCTCTACCCCTATTTTCTTGGGACAGCTGGCATTCTGCTTACCCTGAAATGTCTGAATCTCCTGTCTTTCCTTCCTTTCCTTCCACTATTATGCCAACAGGAATTTTCCCTTAATTAGAAAAATAGGAAGTACTTCTTCTTTCCCCACTTACATGCACTGAACACAGATTGTTTCCAGCAGAGGTTGGAAATCTGGTGATCTCCACTATGCACCTCTTTGAGAAGGTGAAACATAACTTTATAGTCATTAAATTACACAGTAGTGGAACAAAGTGCCCTCGTTACTGAATGTCGTACAAGTAAATGTGTAGCCAAATGTGCATTGTGCATCTGTATGTGTGTTGCACAATGCACTTCCAGCATGAACACATGTTCATCCATGTGCAACCATGAATACATTCAACCCTATGATTGTATTGAATGTGCAACTCTGCTTTTGCAACCTTGAACTGAACCATTCAAGCAACCATTCTGCATTGGACAAAAATGTCTATCACATCTATAGGCAAACTCACACAGGCATACGACACCAGCAAGATTCCAGCCATAGTGCCCCATGCTTCTCTCTGCATGGAAGAAAAGACTTGACTGGCCATCAGAGGATCAGCAAATACTATCCAAGTCATGTGCCTGCATCATTTGGCACTTGTTTTAATTTCACTAACAACCAGAGTGTGAAAGAAACCTTTTAGTATTTGTGAATTCATTGAGAAGAAAAAAGACACAACAGCTGGGTAACTAAGGTCACATTTCATTCACTATTGAGAAAGGTCTGCAGAAGGGCTGAAAAGTGTCAGCACATGATGAGTTTGGGGTCACTTCTCCTATCATCAGCAAACAATCCATTGGGTCAGTGCTAAGCCACCAGCCAACCACAAGCTAGCTATTGCTTCAAAAGGAGAATGCACACCAGATATCCAGCAACCGAGACCTTACAACCTAGAGAAAATCAATGAATTCCCTATCACCATAGGAGTGTCTTTCTTGCTACGCTGTTATTCTCTGTGTTGAAGTTTTTCCGTACTACCCTGTCAGTCCTCCTGCCCCAATTTCTATACAAATCAGTGCAAGACAGGTGAAAATCTGTCAGAATGGAAGGCAAACAGTTCCTACCTGGCCATGAAGGAGGTAGATGCTGCCAGAACAGAACAGAACAGAACAGAACAGAGGGTGGGGAGCCCATCCCGAAGAAAATGAATCCAAACTAGTGGCAGCACCAGCCTTTATATTGTTGTAGAGAGGGATGTTCAATTGTATTTTTTTTAAAAAAGTCAAATGTGTTTCTCAAACGTTGGGAAACTCTGATGAAGAGAGTTCTCATCAGAGTTCTGTTCTCTGCAAAGTCTGCACTTTCTATTTTGTGCAGAAAGTGGCATGTTATGCACCTTAAATAATATTTCTACTCAGAAAGTGTGGCTTCCTGCAAGAAATTGTTGTTTCCTCTAGGACTGCCCTGCAAATTTTCTTCAAATTTTGTACAGAATAACTCCCAAACTATGACTTTTTCTGTGCAGGAAATATTATTTTCTGCACAGAAACAATATTTTTGTGCAGCAAATGTTGTTTTCTGTGATAGATATATATATATATATATATATATATATATATATATATCATATCTATATCATATATATACATGAAATCTTGCACAGAATAAATTCTGAACTGGGTGCAGTCTTCAAAATTGCAGTTTCCAAAGACTTCCTCATAGTAGTAAGAAAACTGCTAAAATTATTAATGAACAATTGCATCTCTATATTGGTGTTTTCCTACCTCAGGCTTCAGTGTTATGATACCTGCACTATGATATACCTGGGCTGCCTTACTCCTATGGGGATTGAAAATGGCAGCCCTGCACATCTACTGACAGGATTTCTGATGTTAACTCTTTAGTGGGTGTGTTCTGACTCCATCTGAGAAAAATAAGAAGGAGGAGGAGTGGGGAGGAGGAGGAAAGTCTGATGAGTATGCTATCTCTTTGTGAGGTGGTATAGCTGATGAGAAGCAAAGGAGCCAGCAACAAGGAAGGAGTGGATGGGTAAGAAAGAGGGAAGAGACACCCTGAAAAAAGTTAAATTGGATTTTTTAAAAAAGAGCCTGCCATTTTCATCCTTCTTTCATTAACTCCAAATGAAAGAGATCTCTTCTGTTGCTGAACAATAAAAGACAGAATCGGTGTGAGTACATAAAGTGTGTGTGTGTGAGGAGAGAAGACTTGCCAGACTGCCTGCTCCAGATGCAAGGACAGGGTGTGCACTTGGACTGGGTGCATTGGTGGGAGCTTTGAGAAAGTCTAGAGAAGGAAGAGGTGTTTCTTCATACATGTGAGGCTGATTTAGGCATGATATTGGAGCAACTATTGTGGAGGACAAGGTGATGAGGAAGGAATGAGTGATAACCTCACTGTACTGCCCAAAGCACCTATGTGCAACACATATTGCATCACATTGCCTGCTACTCTGTGCCTATATTGCAGGGAGTATCCAAGCAGAGCAGTCCACTCAGAATTATAATGATCATAGATGGGGAAAACAGAGAACATTTTCCTGTATTTTTCAATGGCATAGTAATAACTGTAATAGCAACATATGAGTAACAAGTAATCTAGTGACAGAACATCTCTAGCTGTCACCTGAAGTCCCCAACTGATGCCACTCAAATGCACCATCAATGAGCTACAACCAATTCTGGAGAAAAATACTGTCCTCTCATCAGCTCAGGCAGGGGGATAGATCTTTACTGGCCCACAGACATCCTCCATATCTTAAACAGCTGCTCAGTTACACTATGCATAACTTGGATGGTAATAAGGGGGGCAAGAACCTGCCAGAAACCAGATGCCAACTCTGTGCCACAACATCAGAGGTACAGTTACTTGTTCTGCTTCCAATGTGATATATGCCATCTTATGACAGGTACACCTCCACTACACTCTACATTGGACAAACAGGACAGTCTCTATGCAGAAATATAAATGGACACATGTCTTATATTAGAAATTGCAATCCCCCAAAAAAGCAAACAAACAAAAAACAGACGTAGAACATTTTAACCTTCCTGGATTAACCATATAGGATTTACAGGCCACAGTCCTTGAGCAGGGAAATTACAAAGAAAGACTAGAAAGAGAAATGACTGAACTGAATTATATTCACAAATGTCAATCCATTAACAGAAGCACAAATAATGGCAATGGCTTCATGGCACACTACATATATTGATACAGTTGTACATACAGCAAAACAAATCTTGTCAGAGTAAGTTTTGAACCCAAGGAAACTGACTTTTGTTAAAGGTATTGTTATATCCCCATCTTTTTTTTCCCTCATCTTTTATCCCCCTCTCTTACTCTTTTTTATACTGCAACAGAATAGCACAACTGCTTCTATGAAAAGTAATCCAGTGAATTCACTGGACCTTTTTAGACCAGATAGTGAATCTCTGGAAGCTGTGTTACCCTGTTTACTGGGGGTCCTGGGAGGGACACCGAAATAACCTTACAATTATACAAGATGGTGGAAATTAGCCAAGAGCACTGGTTGGCACTACAAAGAGGCAGGGTAACACAGCAGGATCTTGTAACCCAATGTTTACAGGGTTAGGCCAAGTCAAGAAGCAAAGCATGTTGGAAATAATGAATGATCTTTATTAAATACAGGCACACAATGTAAGCAACACATGCACACAGATAACTAAGGAAAATGAAGGTGTGAGGATGATAGCGGGATTTTCAGAGGGATAGTTGATTCGGGTGATACAAAACCTGTTCCTGAAGCCCAGAAAGAAGATAGAGAGAGATGCTGGGGTGTGATGTATCTCAGCATGTGGAGCTGAGAGGAAGCTCGCCAAGCAAAGCAGCAGCAAGGCGGTCTGGAACTCGGGAGCAATCCGAGGATGGTCTCGGAATCAGGGGTTTTTATAGGGAGAAATGTAACTGCAGACTATGCCGCTACTTGGGGAAGACAATGAGTTTTAGAAGCAGGACAAAGCTTTGGAAAGGTCAGGATTTAGCATGATTGAGTTAAGTCCAAATTGACAAAGAGTTAGCCAGTATGCAAATGCTCAGTGCTTGGCAGTTGAGTATTCAGCTTGCCAGGTTGCCTGCTCGGGGCAGGGAGTTCTTTGTAAACAGCATGCATATATAATGAGGGTGTTTGCAGAGAGGTCTCCTAAAGCAAGGATCTGGCTATTTCTGGCCTGCCTGGGTGGAGAATGGAATGCTCAGCAATTAGTGGCCGAGCCTAGTTCTGTGCTTGTCTGGGGGCCTCACAAACACATAGAGAGGGGTGGTGGAAGAAAACCAAATTATGATATCAAAAAGATATCTAGGGGCATCTCCAAGGAGGCCTAAACTGCAGTAACAACTGGATTAGACTTGAAATCTGGTGATTCCAAAGCAATGCAATAAAAAATTGAGAGAGTATAAGACATTGTTTTTCATTTCACAATTTTATCAAAAAATGATAAATTAAAACTGATTCCGGTGTGACTGAAATGGATTGCAAATGATCATTATTACTTTGACCCAACTCTGTTTTAATTTCTATGCAACACTACAAGCCTGATTTCTTTATCACATTTATGTACCATCTTCTTTCCAAGGAACTCCAGCAGAATGTATGTCCCATCAGCCCTGTGAAATAGATTGTAAGACAGCAACTTTCTTAAAATAAAATCCAGATATTAGCAAAGATTTAAACACTAATCTATTTACTATCTTTATTTCTTCATCTTGGAAGTAAAACTTTTTATTACCATTCATTTAGTATTCTCTGGTCAGCTGGACAACATGCTTGCATTTTTCTTCTGCTCTTTGTACTGGGACTGGTATTACAGGAAACAAATATATGGTTTTTGCACATTCATCATGGCTGGTCACTGTGATACAAATGACAATAAATGACCTAGAAGAGAAATTATTGTGCTGGTTGAACAACACAGTTTCCTCTTGTGACATCTACCCTCTCCTCCTTTCTTATTCTTACAGGAAGCTGCAATACATCTCCTTGCTTTATATTCTCTTCCCCATACTGGAACTGGAATGGCATTTTTCTTTTCTTATTTGATGAGCTCTCAATCTTGGTTCTTTTCTGTTTTCCTTTTCATCTCTTGATATCCTTCACACTAAGACACCCAGGCTGTCTGTACCGGGACATGTACCAGGAGTTCAGCAAACCGGAAAACTTCACAATAAGGAATTGCAACATACTGATTGGGAAAAGAGCGATCCCTCCACATACAGTAAAGGCAACTCCTTCTAGCCCAGTGGGTACATTTCAAGCCTTAACATTAAACATTGCCCCAGTCTCAAGCAGGTGGTCTACACCCCTGAAGAGCTATCTAGGAACTGTAGCCATCTGTTCCATGTGTGGGTGATTGCTTTCTTTTAACTGTGGTCAGTTAAATGATCGTGAGTAGGAAATTACAAGAGACTGCTTAACAGAAATAAATGACACAATTTTGTTCAAACTGTGCATTAAATTGCAATGCACTATTCACCAACAAATAGGTAGGTTCTGTCATGGTGAGACAAGAAGCCTCCCATCCGTGGTTGTATTAACTCACCTACAAGCACAGTAACACACACACATAATAAAAAATAAATCCTAATAATTGTTACCTTTATATATGTATGTAGTCACTAAAATTTTATTAGACTATGTGCACGCATGCACACGCACACACACACACACACAGCATCTTCAGTAAATATAAAGCTGCACTTTACAATAGAATGATACTGGTGTACGCATGCAGATGTTTTAAAGTTCTTAGAACATATCTTTGGGAGAAAGCTCATGGTTCTTGTTTCTATATCACTGGTACCTTATTAATCGCCCCTCAGTGTTTCAATAATAATAATAATAATAATAATAATAATAATAATAATAATAATAATAGGGACCATTCTGTCATTCACTTCTAGAGCTCTCATTTCTAGAGTTCTGAGGGCTGGATGGGAGTCAGTTAGTTTACCTTCCAATTATAGCTGCTGAGCGAACAGCCCAAATTCTAGATTGCCCAAGGGAAGACTGAGAAGGTAGTAATGGAATGGCACCTTGGTCTAGGCAGACCTGAAGCAGATTGCTCCCGCCTTTTGATCCATTTCCAGGCCAACAGAACTTATTTAACCCAACTTTCTATGTCTGGTCTTGTTATTCCATGGTTGGTCATCAACAAGGTTTCATGACACACAGGAAACTCCATTAGCAAGAATAGAAGTAGTCACAAGGCTGCTGGGAAATTTTTTTGTCTCTAGCAAGTATTCCTCTGCACAGAAACACCCATAGTTTTTCTGTGCTTAAATGTGCTTCCTGCACAGGAAAAAAAAATCTGTTTCCACACAGAAAATAAATCTCTATTTCTGCAGAGAAAATGTATTTTTACACAAAAAATGTGCTTTCTACACAGGAAGGCCAAATAATATCTGAATGAATATATATATATATATATATATATATATATATATATATATTTCTCAATAAAAAAAAGTTTTATTTTGGCACAGAAAACAAAAACACATGTGTTTCTGCACGGAGTGCAGGTTTTCTGCACAGAAAATATGTTTTTATCTTGGAAGTTTTCTTTACAGATGTGCATTTCTTTACAGAATACCTTATAAAACATGAACATCTCTTTTACGATAGAGTTACAAGTTGATAGATGAAGGGAACGTTGTGGACATAGCATATCTTGATTTCAGTAAGGCCTTTGACAAAGTTCCCATGATATTCTTGTAAAGAAACTAGTAAAATGCAGGCTGGACAGGGCTACTGTTAGGTGGATTTGTAATTGGTTGACCGACTGAACCCAAAGGGTGCTCACCAATGGCTGCTTTTCATCCTGGAGAGAAGTGACTTGTGGGGTGTCACAGGGTTCTGTCCTGGGCCCAGTGCTGTTCAACATCTTCATCAATGACTTGGATGAAAGAGTAGAGGGCATGCTGATCAAATTGGCAGAAATTGGGAGGGGTTGCTAATACCCCAGAGGACAGGATCAAAATTCCAAACGACCTTGACAGATTGGAGAGCTGGATCAAAGCTAACCAAATGAATTTCAACAGAGAGAAATATAAGGTCCTACATGTAGGCAGAAAAAATAGAACTTGACATGAGTTGTTTGGAGTCTCACACTAAGAGAAAGATGGGATATACATTTAAAAAGAAAATAATAGACTTATGTTTCTGTAAGCAAATATTACCAATGAACAAACAGCAGAGGAAATAAAAGCTAGCACATCAGTAAAAGATCAGTTGTAACACAGCTAATATTCCTCCCATCATTCTGCCAGTTTTCCACTTGGAGGGAGCTTTATTGGTTTCTTTTATTATAACAGAAGAGTTTTTATACTTTTAATGCAAAGTTTACTGGCGCTGATGAAGAAAAGTAGGCCTCAAAGGTATCTAAGATATACTTAGAGTAAATGTACACTAATGGGGTTGTAAGAAGGTCGTTATTACACATGACCTTCCTAACATAGACAGAAATAATAAGTGGTTGAGGGAAGTGAAAAAAAGTCTGGGAAATCAAGAACCTTCCCTGTGAGCTGTGCAATTATTTTGTAAGAGAAGCATAGTATTGTTTCTTGCAATCCATTTTTTTTCCATTCAGCAAATAAACAGCAGTTTTGGAACTTACAAGGAGAATTTTCAAGCCTCCATTGCCCCCCTCCAAAAACGTATATGGGGGGAATGTCATGAGCCAGTGGAGTTAACATAAATGTCTTACTCTATGAAGCTATCTGGGGTCACAGGCGAGTTACACCTTCAGAAAGGATGGATATTATTTCTTTCTCTTTTTTCCTACCTCTGAAATGTCACAACACAAAGAGTTGTGGATGATTTGTATTCCTTCCATATGCCATCTTGTTCAGAATATAAATGTCCACAGCCCCAGGAGACCAGCATTTTTCCCAGCATGAAGAGTCTTGCAGTATATCCAAGAAGAAAACACTTAAAATGAGAAACCATTGGCTGAAAACTGGCAGATTAGGAGACAACTTGAAGATTACTGGAAGCAACAAGATACAAACCTGTATAAATTATCAAGGAGGTCCAAAGAATCACATACTTCTAGCAGCCTTTCTCTTTCTTGACTTAGAAAGTATGTACAGAAGTGAAGAATAGCAATATCCATCCACTGCAAAATATGCCTATGTAGCAGAATACCTGCCTTGCATACCAGAGATCCCAGCTGAGATCCCCAGCATCTCCAATTAAAACTATCTTAGACCATTGAAATTAACTTACTGTGAATCAATGTTAACTGGTGGGTACATAACAACTCTGTAACAACTCTTTAAAAGAGAGTGATTGAAGTGAAGTGTCTTGAACCCTGGAAGATCAGGGTATTGAGCCAGTGTAGTGTAGTGGTTAGAATATTGGACTATGACCCTGGAGACCAGAGTTCAGTTCCCCATTCAGTCATGGAACCCCACTGCATGACTTTGGGTGCATCACACACTCTCGGCCCCAGAAAACTCTGTGATAAGTTCACCTTTGGGTCTCCATGAGTTGGCTACAACTTGAAGACACAAGGGACCTTTCCACACTAGACTGTTATAGTGCTATTATTCCACTTTCAACATCCTATGGAATTCTGGGGCTTGTAGTTTAGGGAGAGGCATTTAGAATTCTCAGCCAGAGAGCTCTGGCCTCAGTGTAGTGCGGAAAGACCCACGATCAGGTTTTGAATCCCAGTCCACAATGGAAAATGAGTGCATGACCTTGGGCAAGTCAGACTCTCTTAGCCTTAGAGGAAGGCAATGGCAAGCCTCATTTGAAGAAATCAGCCAAGAAAACCCAGAATGGGATTCTGCCATGTCTGAGTTGACCTGAAGGCACATAATAACAAAGATCCACTGAGTAAATGGAAGTCATGTAAATTCTTATTAAGTCCCTGGTGATTCAATAGGTCTGTTCCAATTGGCAGTAACAATTGGATTCAGGCCACTGACTTCTATTTTTTTTTTTTTTAATCTCTTTTCCAATTCAATGTCCATCAAAACTGGGATGAGTTTTGAGAACTCTGAAACTGTAGAACTTTGATGATCTCAGCCCTTTGGTATGGCATTTTCTGTGTCAAAGGGCCCCTTGAGCATTGCACAAATCTGACGAGCAGTCCACACAACACACTCACATTCGTGCAATGCTCCAGGGCCTGGCAGGCACCACTCACACACTTTTTCATTTTTGGCTTTAAGCTGAAAATGGTGGGCGGTCGTGCATTGTTCTCAGGACCCACGTGCACTTACCTTGCTTATGGAGCCTTGGGAGCCAGGCCAGTCACGCTTCCTGACTCAGGGCCTTTCCACATGTGTAAAAATAAACAACCAAAAATGGGACTCACTGGCTTTCTTCTCCATTCGGGTAAGTCCATCGGGATGAGGAGTAGTGCGAGCTCGTCACTCCACACTCCTCTGGCATCCAAAATGGCGGCCGGAGAAGCTCACCAGCTGAAAGCCCGCCCCCAGAAGATTCGCAGGCACGCACTTGCTCGCGCCTGCAAATCTGCTCTGGAGCTGGGCGACGGAGCAGCACAGAGTCACGCACTCCGTGCTTTTTAAAAACCTCTAAAAAGAGGTTTTTAAAAAACATGCTGTGCGACCAGTTCCAGTCGCTCCAGAGTGGATTGAGGTATGGAACTACAAAAAGTAGTCCGCCCCAGTCCACAATATGGTGCAGAAGACCTCTGTTGGAGGTCGCTCTGCACCATTTTAATAGCCCAGTGCGGAAAGGCCTGGGAAGGTCCCAGTCCGCACTGCGAAAGGAAGAGCCAGGGCTCTTGAGTGAGCAGGAAGCTCATACAGAGCTGAAGAAACCTGGGTGCTAGGGCCTCTCATAAGAGGCTGCTCGTGCAAGCACCGCACCCCAGCGCCGAGAAAAGGTAGAATGCGGAAAGGGTCCTCTAGTTTTGCTCACTTGCTCATTTTGCAGAATCATATTGAACAGCGAAGTCTACCTTAATCCTGACAGGTCCCACAGAGCTGATTGCACCATTTCTGCCCACGTGTCCTATATCTATAAGATCTCTCTCTCTCTCTCTGCCCTCTGCAATCTTAAATTTGCCATGTTGAACAGGAATGCCTGAAGGGAACTTCAATGCGCATTTGTCTGGATGTGCTTTTTGTTTTATTTTGTTTTTAAAATAAAGTTCCAGACAAGTGGTTCCTGAAGTAACTGGGGTCTACGGGATAAGTTTATAGGTCAAAAACAGCACCGGCAAATGGAATATATTAGAGGAGCCATGGTGGCGCAGTGGTTAAATGCCAGTACTGCAAGCCGCAAGGTTGTGAGTTCGATCCTACCCGGCTCCAAGGTTGACTCAGCCTTCCATCCTTTCGCAGGTGGGTAAAATGAGTACCCAGTTTGTTGGGGGCTTGTATAGAAATGTTTTGAAATACATGCTATTTGTAAGTTGTTCGCCGCCTCGATCTATATGGAGAGGCAGGATACAAATAAATAAATAAATAAAAACAAATAAAATAATATTAATTAAAAAAATGATCATGGCATTGTCTAAATTCTCTCCTTGATTGTCTTCATTGCATCCAATTTACAGCTGCCTGGAATCTTCATTCTTCACTCTTCTAATCAAAGTTTGCATTTGTAATCCCCAATAGCCAAAACCCCCTTTTTCCTGCATAAAATTTGCCCAGAACTTGAATCTAGACTGAAAAATGTCCCTAATCTTTAGCAAAGAAGTAATGAAACATGACAAGGTATTTTTTACTTTGTAAACAGCACAATACAGTAGTGGGGGGAACAGATTTGCTTTGTGCCATGCCCTAGTTAAGTGCTAAAATAGATTTTTATTGATTCTGCTCAAGCATATCTCTGTGGGAGTACTATCAGACTCTCTGATGGTTGGTCTCGCCTCCAAGCAATAGAACAGAGAATTGTTCCATTGGATGTTATAGTAATGGTTTAAAATAGATAAAGAAAAACATGCTTTTAAAATATAGAGTGTTGGTAATAAGTTTCTCCAACCAGCTATGACATTAGTGTTCCTTTAATTTCATGACAAGTTGGTAGTAACTGATGGCAGTTTAAACAGATGAATGGACACGAGAGTGTAGCTCCATCACATTTTTGCATGCTAGATTTAGCTTAGTTTTCTACCCTTCCAGGGAACCTTGAGATCTCTTGTAAGCTTATTGGACATTCCTGATCAATAGATCAGCAATGGGTGCACTACAAAAAAAAAAGAAGTGTATTTCTGTTTAGTTGTTGTTTCTGTTGTTGTTGAATGTTGATGCTTTTTTTTTTGAAAGAAAAAAATTGCAAAAAAAATTTTTTTTAAAAAAAATGTAGTTTTTGAACAACACCATCATTTTGCATAAAATAGACAGCTGTGGTAGGTGCACAAAACTATTTTTGAGCACAAAACCCATTCTGAAATTTTGGGGAAAAGTCTTAAAAGGCAAACATTCTCATGACAAATTAGGGTTTTTGTTTTTTTGATGGAGTAACTTGGCCTCTTGCAATACCATTGTTTACATTACTAATAACGATGGACAAATGTCCCTGAAAGGCACTAAAAGGCGTTAGAAGGCACTATCTGCCTTCTAATACAATGTGCCATAACAAGGAAGTATAGATGTGCTTCAGGTAAGCATCTTCTCCATTTGTATGACTGTTATCATTATAGGTGCTATCAATTCACACCATTACCATGTCATAGAGAAAGAGAGGAGGCTTTCTGGGCAGAGTGGTGGATATTTACCAAACGCACATAGGCTGTCTTTGTGATCTTGAACCAGACCTACATTCATGCACAACTTAAGTAAGCTATAGCTTATGTCCTCAGATGGGAGGGACCTCAAAATAAAATAAATCTATATAATATGAAAGTGTACTATACACACATTGTATATCAAGAATAGGAAACCAAAATGGGAATGAAAGGGCATCTCTCACACCACAACCAACACAGAAGCCTTTCCAGCACTTCTAAGTGACTAGAAGCAAAGCCACGTCACTTCCAAGTTCGGACAATTTTCGGACAATTTTAAAGTACTGGAGGTATTGGAGGCTTCTAGAGGAAAAAAACCAACTGCTTTTAAACTCTTTCAGGACAAAATATTGCCAGTGAAGAGGGGGTAGGCCAAAAATGGGGTCCACAGTCTGCATTTTCCACAACACTGTTTTAAATCATAGTTAAATTCCCTACTTTTTGGAGGGGATTAATGCTATGAGACCTCTTAAACCTGGCATAATTTATCACCTCAACATATCTTTGTCAAACCCCTCTGGAACTCTGCATGATCAGCGAGAAAGCTAGAGATGAGAGTGTTTTTGGTTTTTTTTTATTTTTGATAAGAACTTTCCAGGAGTCACATTTTTTATGTATTAAATTGAAAGATGTGAGATTTTTTAAAAAATTAAATAAGAAGAGAAGCAAAATTTACAAGGCTACCCAGCCAACCAGACAACTTTGAGCACTTTGCTGTTATAGGTTTAAATCATTTAAATCTTTAAGTTTTTTATGTGGTCACCCCCTCCCCCCATGCGTTCTTCTTTTTTAACAGCTGCACTTCAGTTAGATCCTTTACATTTGTCACACTGAGACAACATGCAAAAGAAAGACTCACCCATGGTAAAATACTGAGAGAAATACATCTTATGGTGATTTTACCATATCAGAAATCACCAGCTAAAATCAGTCATAGTTTTCTAAGACTTTGCTTCCCAAATCGCATTTGGATGTGATGCTCATAAGCTAGCCACTGAAAAGTGTTCAAAGCTTGAATGTATAAAATCAAACAAGTTATTCATTATTGATTCCTTTGCTATTGGCATCACTATAAGAATCATGGCATGTCTAAATAAAATGATTAAAAGTTAAGGGGGGGAATAACCAGACCAAGTTGGGGCTCATGAAATTTTGATGTGCCCCAACTTGAATGTCTGTTTTCCCCACAGTGGCCAACAAGAAGCCTCCAAGAAGCATGTCTCATTTCCTGGCATAGCTGTTGTTAATATGCTGGTTAGTTATATACTGGTAAGAGATCTGGTGGTACAGTGGTTAAATGCTGGTACTGCAGCCACAATGCTATGAATTTGATCCTGCAGGGCTCCAGGTTGACTCAGCCTTCCATCCTTCTGCAGGTGGGTAAAATAAGTACCCAGCTTGTTGGGGGCAATTAGCTAAAATCATTGTAAACCACTTACAGGAGTGCTTCGCACTGATAAGCGATATAGAAATTTAACTGCTATTGTTACTGCTATAGTTATGAATGGCTGATGGTATAGGCAGGCTCTTCTATATCATAATGACCTCTGCACTTAATCTTGCTTCTCATTCACACTGAAAACTAATGAAGCAAATGTGTGATATCATTTGCTTTGTTCTCAACCATTTTGTCATTGACATCATCATCATCAACAGACTACCACCAATTGTATTTATATTTATTTTTCCTTTTCTCAAAACTGAGACCCAATGCAACTTAAAAATCAAAATGAGTCTAATCAATATTACCAATTACCAATTTATTTATATTTATTTGTCATTGTTAACTAGACTCATTTTGATTTTTAAGTTGTACTGAGACCTAGTTTTGAGAAAAGGAAAAATAAATATAAATACAATTGGTGATGATTGGTGATGAACATACAAAAAATAAACATTGAAATATAATATATCTCTTAATTGTATTAGAACAATTTAAAGCATACCTTTAGAAAGGATTAAAAACACATTAAATCAGTACAATTGAAATAGGACAGCATTCTCTTAAAAGTCTG
This sequence comes from Ctenosaura bakeri, assembly GCA_948474755.1. NCBI lineage: Eukaryota > Metazoa > Chordata > Lepidosauria > Squamata > Iguanidae > Ctenosaura > Ctenosaura bakeri. Next base: position 105,415 of record CAOLHI010001287.1, read on the forward strand.
CTTAAAAATCTTCAGTTCTAAAAGCCTGTCAGAATAACGACAATAACAACAAATTGTTGCCTGCCAACTGAAGGACAGCAAGGAGAAGCCATTCCAGCCTCTGATGGAAGAAAGTTCTAGGAAACAGCCATCTCCCTTGGATCAGTAAGAAGACCGACAGAGTGGGGTGACTTGTTTTTGTTGGCCCATCAGATTACTGGTCTTGTAGCTTTCTTTGTCATTTAGCAATAACTTACAGCATGAGGAGTCTCCAATGTAAGTGCCTATTAAATCTCTCTTAGCAGTTAAAAGCACATCACATTTTGCTAGACTCACTGCAGCCTGACAAAGAAACAATGACATTTCTGTAAATGGAAATGACTGTATTATTCAGACAATGGTACTTATGCCATTCCTCATGTTTTAAAATTCTGCTACATCAACTAAAGTGCCCCTGCCATTAAATATACTTTACAAGAATCTTCCAAGTAGTTCCAAGCATTAAATATATATTTCAGTTTGCTGCATTTTTCTCCTGTTATACAGCTGACCTAATTATTAAATATTAAAATAGTGATTTGCAACCATGGTGCCAGCTGGGTTATTCTAAAGCATTAAGTGATCTACATGTAAGGAAGGGGTTTTGTTTTCTCTTTTGTAGCAGGCAGGGGATTTTTTTTTTTTAACCTCACATTGATCTCTCAAGCCAATGCAAGTCACTGTACAATGGACGTAGTACAGTCCACCCATCTTCTGCCATTATTTCTCAAACCTACAGAAGTAATTTACCTGGAAGGAAATTGCACTGAACACATGGGATATACTTATTGATGAAGTGTGGTCTTTTTAGAGACGGGCAAGGTCTCCACAGATTATTTTGGAACTTGGCCAGTTTTACAGGCTTCTTCTGCATGAAAAAAAGTTCAGCCATCTTTTGAGAGGTTTTTGCCATCTCATAATGTAGGTGCAGGCATGCGGATGCTTCTGTTTGCATGCACATCAGACATTGCATTCATGCACAGCCTCCCTCTCAGGAACAGCAGTTTGATTTTATGTGCTGTATATCCACCTTAGTGAAGAGGTGATTGAAAATTTAGCTAGTTACAATCCAGCCCTGAACCTGAAAATACGTGAGAGCAATCTATGTAAAATGAGAATATCGCTGGCATAGGAGTGGCAAGTTATATTTTCATAGGCCCAGGACTCTAGGAAATAAAAACCTGGGTTCATAACAAGTTGAAAAGATGTAGAGCTTATTTTATAGTTCCATCCATGCACAAATCTGCAGGAAGACAGCCTTTCCCTTGCCAGACTAATATAAATTCTGGGGTGGACTCTTTGTGTGTTTAGTCCAAGATAGTTTGAAAATCTTGTCTGGATCAAAGAAGAGATCTATCACAACATTAAACCCAGTAACTCAGCAAATTTTCTGACTCGTCTTATTCTCAAGCTAGGGGAATGGAACTTCCTGGAACTGGGGGCCTGCACTGGCCCCATGAAGGACCGTGAATCTCACTGCCCTCTTCATGCTCTGAATAAGCACACACACACACCATTTTTGAGGTTGTTTGGTGTCTAGTTGACTTTGACTTATGGCAATCCTATCAATGAGGGACCTGAAAGACCCCCAATCATTTACTGTCTTGCTCAGATCTTGCAGACTCAGGGTCATGGCTTCCTTGACTGAATCAATCCCCCTGTAGTATGGTCTTCCTCTTTTCATATTGCCTTCCACTTTACTGAAATTATCACCTTTTTTAATGAGCCACATTGTCTCATGATAACACCAAAGTACAATCAGCATAGTTCAGTCATTTTAGTTTCTATTGAGAGCTCTGGTATGATTTGCTCTAGGTACCATTTATTTCCATTTTTAGTAGTCTGTAATATCCACAGAACTCTCATTTAGCTCCACCTTTCTTCCTGACAGCTTCATTCATTGTCCTTTCACAGCCATTGGTAGAATCTGACAATATTATGGCCTGGATGATTCTAACTTTGACTATATTTAGTTACTAGTGTATTTACCCAGCATTGCACAGGATTTGATTTTCTCATAGGTAACACTTGTTAGAAATACCTTAGGAATCACCTTATCTTGCTTTAAGAATTAGATGCAGTTGAAACACACAAGTTTGAGATCCTGTGTCTCTAATTCCTCAAACTATATTGTCCAGTACCTGTAACTTTTCCCCATATTCCCCAATCCAATCTGTATTCAGAGTTGTCAGCATACAGAGGTCCAGTTTCTGAGGGAATGCACTGTTTTCCTTCTTCTTGCTGCTAGGCCTCGTCTCCATAGCAACTGGCCTGGGCCCCAAGAACTCTCTGGCTGAGAATTCTAAAGGCCCCTCTCTAAAATGCCAACCCCAGGATTCCATAGAACCTTTATAGGCAGCCAATCGTATAAGGTCTTCACCTGACACAGCCAATCATATGACATCAAGTCTTCACCTGACACAAACTCACAAATTTTGACTTTTATATATTAGATATATCTTTACACTTCAAGATCTTGGCTGACATCCTGCCCAGATTGTGAGCTGGAATTACGACCTCAAAACTTTTGGGATTCTCATTTATACTCATTAACACCAAACATAACCCCCAAAAACTACCTTTTCAGCCAGGTAGCACCCCAGTTGAAGGTTTTCAGGGTCATTCTACATGGGGAACTGGGAAATAATGTCTGCAGCACTCTCGTGGTTGTGGAGTGCACTGAGAGAAGCCATTGCAGTAGGAACGTTGAGGTCTGTCCAGCTGCCTCTTGTCAATGTGCCCCATGACCAAAGGAGCACTGCAGGTGTCATTTTCCAGTGCTTTGATCGGTAGAAACTTTCACCAAATAGTCAATCCAAATCTTTGATATTTTCTGCTGTAATACAGTGTCATCTCTGTAACTTAAAATTGTTGATGTTCCTTGAACACTCCCCATTTTCATAACTGCTTCCTCTGAGTCTATTCATATTTTCTGTATGATTTGTTCTTGTTCTTGTGTGTCTTCAAGTCATTTTCAACTTATGGCTACCCTAGGGGAAACCTATCATGGGGTTTTCTTGTCAAGATTTGTCCAGAGAGGGTTTGCCATTGCCCTCCCCTGAGACTGACAGAGTGTTACTTCTCCAAGGTCACCTACTGGGTTTCCATCTCTGAACAAGGATTTGAACCCTGGGCCCCAGCATCATAGTTCAGCACTCAAACCACTACACCATGCTGGTTCTTTATATACATTACTCAGATAGGTCAATAAAATGCAGCCTTGTCTGACTACCTTGCCAATGGAAACCATTTTGTTTCTTCAGACTCTGTTCTGACATTACCTTTTCTTCCATAACATATAGAGCTATGCTTATGATAGCATTCCTACTGACAGGGTTCGTAAGTCAGACAGGCTTTTGCTGAGGAGCCAGATTAAATGTGCCAAAAAGCTACTGAGCAGCAACAGTCAAGGGAGGTGCCAGAGGTAGAAGATCTGATCTCTCAGAGGCAATGGCAGTGTCATTTTAACTAGTTCTTGCTAATACTGTGCAGAAGACAATAATAAATTACTCCTGAATGCCTTTTTATCTTGAAAAGCCTATAATGAGACTATCCAAAAAATGAAACCAATGCTGGAAGCTGAGACTCCCTGGTCAGAAGCCATTCAAACAGCTATTGAGAAGAGAAACTGTAGTAGAAAAGGCTTTCAGAAGATTTGGGAGAAATAAGTCACCAAGAAGAGATGACATACCAATAGAGCTGTTTCAATACATAGAAACACAATCTATTCAGATTCTAACCAAACTCTGCCAACAGATATGTGAAACAAAGAGTGACAATGGTCAATACAAATTCCAGTTCACAAGAAAGGGGACACCAGAGATTGTGATAACCGCCAGAATATTGCACTAATCTCCGATGCAAGCAGAGTGATGCTCAAAATTCTAGAACAGAGACCTGTGTCTTATACGGATCAAAAAATAGCATTCATCCAAAATGGATTCAGAAAAGGAAGATGCACTGAAGGTCATATTGCAAACATATTTTTGATAATGTAACACAATCCAATATTTCAGAAGAATATTGACCTGTGTTTTACAAATTATAGCAAAGCCTCTGATTCTGTAGGTTGCAAGAAATTACAATTCACTCTAAAAGCAATAGGTGTACCACAATATCTGATTGTCCTGATGCATAACCCATACTCTGGACAAGAGGCCACTGCCAGGACAGAATGTGGAGAAACATACTATGCTTTACCCAAATGCAGGATTTTCCATGTGAGAGTCCAAATGATAGTTTTATATGAACCCTCTATCAGTTAGATGCTTAGATAACCCACATAGTGAAGACTATGTTGTGTTAGAAACAAAATTCAGAGGAGGACAAAATTCAGGTAATTATATAGAAGTGTAAATAAGATAGCTTGATATAAATCCCGTACATGAGTTGCTCCAATCTCTAGTTATCTCCATTCTCCTTCCTATTTTTTGTGCGACCTAATTTCTAGACCATTGGAGAGCAAGATAGTGGGTGGGGGGAGGGGATGAGAATTCCTAATGCATTTAAGTTATAAGCAATCAAAGGTGAATACTTGCAGACTTGGAAGTCAATATTATCTCAATGCTGTAATAATCTTTATCAAAGACACACAGTATAATGGCAGAAAAAGCAGTCCAGTCACTGGCCAGGACCAAAGCTAAAATTCAGGGTCATGGAATGTAGGAGTCAGCAAGTTTGTGAAAAGTTTAAGAAGCTGCTAAACAGAAACTGGAACAGAAGATTTGTATTTACCTGAGCCTAATCTGGAAATTTTTACAGTGAAACTAATTTAAGGATATCTATCTATCCATAGATAAGACCTGTATATGTCAATTTGGCTCCTACTTTAAGTGGCATGCCACATTGATTATCTATAAGCAAATAGAAAAATTTCTTGTTCAGTTCTCAATTGGACCTGACTGATGCTCCACAGTATTCTTACAAATGAAGGATATTTGGACCTAATCCCCCTCTCCCTTTAATTTCTACTTTATTTGAGAGGACAAAGAAAGGTTGAACTCCCATCCTCCCCTGTCCCCAATAGGATTGGAATTTCTCCCCTCCAGCTCTTGTGCTTTACCACATGGGTTGCCATCTGGTGAAGGGGGCTCAGCTATCAGTAAGTCAGTGTCCTTCAGAAATATCTGCATTTTGGATAACCTCTGGAAGACCTTCATCAGTCTTGCATAAGTCTTATAAACCCAAGTGGATTGAGCAGATTGTGGTCTCACTCTTTTTTCCCCAGCGTTTTAGAATTTCTATCCAATTCATTTTGCTCAGTAGCAAAACCAGATGGTCAAGCCATCTTTGCCCATCTTCCTCTGAAATGTATCTTTACAGCCTTGAAAGCTTAAAGGAATGAGCAGGCTTTTGTAAAATAAGTTGTACATCTGGAGACTTAACAAAAAAAAAAAAAATTGTGCAGTAACAAATAGAAGTTAAGCTGAGCCTTCAAAGCCTTTTGTTATTACACAACATTTCTTACAGACAATTCAGATCCCATCCCCAGTCCCCCTAATATGCACTACAAGCCTCCTGCTGCAAATGTACAAAAAATAACAGATAACACAGTAAGTGGTGCAATTGAGCGCTTAAGGTGTAATTCAGCTTGATGGTTGTGTTATTATTATTAAAGTATCCGGCTTTTTTGTGAGAAAATGTCCAGTTACAAACCTCTGTGACCTAACTCTAGCCCTTGGATTCCTCTGACATTAGTATTATTCTTGCATGTGCAAATCGCTCCATTATTCATGTTTTTCATCATCTTTGAAATCTGGGTTTCTGCTATGTATGCAAGACAATCTTACACCTCAGGTGTCCCTTGTGATTTTCAGTATATATTTTCTATTTTAAAAATGCCAATATGAATGTGTGCATCTTTTAGAATCAGTCCAGTTATTTTTATTGATGGTTTATGTCTGCAATATGAGTAAAGAAAATTCAATCATTTCATTGTATCTGTTTTAGACAATTTATCATTATATTGAAAGTATGTGTGTGTGTGTGTGTGTGTGTGTGTGTGTGTTAGGGTGATTAAGAAATTGAGCTTAATAGATAAACTAGCAAAATGTTTCAGTTTGTTCCTTCTTCAGATGCTGGAAAGAAAGGTGAGCTGCATCAGAAGTGACAGTTTAAAATATTCTGATGTCAAAATTCTTAAGTGGATGATGGTATTATGTATTATCCTTTTGGTTAAGACATGAGGTGTTATGGTCTTAACTCAGTGGATCCAGAAATTCATTTATATATTTCATTTATACATAAATTCATACAACTAAAACAACATTTTAAATCAAGAAGGAAATGTAGGAATATGATCTATATCTCTTCTATGCCAGCTTCACATCCCCTACAGTTTCTGCATCAATCTGCAAATTGTTAAAAATTTCACAAAACTTATACTTATTTTTATACATATTTCTGTAGCATATGAATTTTCTATGCAAGCCTAATTTTAAATAAGCATTGCCATATGCATTTTTCTCTAGCATATACATTTTTAGATGCAATTTTTAGGCTGTATCACAATATGAAGTATAAAGTACACATCAAGAAAGATAACTCAGCCCCTTTCCTTAGATGGTAAAACATATTTTGAGCATTGAATTTTTTCCCCATTCTCAGCCAGGGCTTATTCCCGAAAATTCTGTTGTTCCACAAAAACTCAGGGGTGACTTGCTCCAGCTTTAGAGACTGGTAACAAGTTTTTGAAAGAAAGTGGAAAGGAATGTCCATTAATGTCTATTAATCTGATCCACATGGTAGATTTCTATTAAGACAGAGAAACCACTGATTTAAAGTTCATGAAAGAAGTTTTCAGACTGATTTGTGATTCAGGTCAAGAAGCACCATGGTTTTGAAGAAGCATATCTTAACTCTAAATGTTTGCTTTTCCACTATCCAAAGAAGACTTGTCTCTGTCACCCTGTTTCACCTGCAGCAATAAATAATCTGTCAACTTGAATTAATTTCAAGTAGAAAGGATGGATGGAATTTATGTAAATATGTGGAGGTTTGTGAACTCTATCAAATTCACATATATGTTTCTTTCCTGGCTTTTATATCTGAGATGGGGCATATGGGATATATTAAGTGAAGTAGACATTAATACAGAACTAGACCTATCATGAGAGAAAATAAGATGGTTGACTCAGGCTGCTTTAGGTGGTTGTATAGGGATGAAGTAATAACAAGGGGTGGAAAACAAAGCTGGACATGTTGTGAGGCTTGCCTGAAACTTCTTTGGTAGCTCAGTACCCATAGTTGAGGTAGGGGTGCTGCTCTTTTAATGAACTTGGAGTAAGACTTGACTGACAGCTCAGTCAGCATCAAATAAAGCATGGTGCCTTCAAGTCGTTTCCAACTTATGGGGACCCTAAAGCAAACCTATCACAGGGTTTGCTGGGGCTGAGAGTGTGTGACACACCCAGGGCCACCCAGTGGATTTCCATGGCAAAGGGGGGAATCGAACCCTCATCTGCAGGGTCATAGTCCAACGCTGAAAACCACTATACCACATTGGCTCTTTATCATGATTAACTGGATAGAAAGGTGAATCAATCGATTAATTTAAAAATTACTTTTCCAACAATTCACAAAAAGAAGTTCACAATAAAGAACAGAAACGAACACAATGTATTGCTCCAAATTAAAAACAAAACAAAACATCAACTATCATTTTTTTAAAAAATCCATTAAAAGGAAACAATTTAGTCCAAATCCTTTAAGAAGATATAATACCACCTACTTTCAGTCTGTCTCTAAGTATTTTCCTCCAGGGCCCGTCATTGTACATGCTAGAGAGGAAAAGCTTGGGAGTAAAATGCCAGAACACTGACACTCCCATCTAAAGTCTTCTGGATCATTTTATTAGAGACATTTGCAAACTAGGAATTTCTGTGTCTCTTCTTAGTCATCTTTATTCCACACCTACTTCAATTTTTTTTTTTTTTGCAATACCTAAGACAGAAAAAGTTGCTTTTGGACTACGTTGTTTCAGGAAACATATTGTTTTTTTATGTGTGTAATAACTGAAGGACCATCTGCTCTTCATGACTTTAAAGGCACATGATTCAGTTTCAGCATCACTGAACCATCTTGCAGATTCATGTACAGATTCATGTACAACACTACGCAGTAGACTCCCTTTGTCCAATAAACAACTAAACCAATCCAAATGACAGAAGGCAGTTATTAGACGATGCTTCTGCCACTGAGGGAAAGCTATTGAAATAACAAGATCCAGCTGTTGGGCCAAATTGAAGTTTATCTGCCTCTGAAACTCCCAAATCATATCTGATATGTAATGTTTCATATAAAATGATTGCTTAATTTGCTGAATGCTTACTTTTCTAAAAATGTGATATGGGGAGGGGGAAAGTATGAGCACCTGTGAAGAAAACCTCTATTCCAAAGACACTGAAATGACATCTCTGTTTTGTAAGTGTTAACAGAAATATAACAATTCAGTAGAGACCCAGACAGATATTTTGCTTTGGATGAGCTTTCTACTCTGCCCACCCCCAATTACATGAGGGTAACTTCATTCAGGAAAACATTAGAAAGAGGGCAAATTAGATCTGAAGCCATTTTACTTATTTGCTTGAAAGAATGAGCTAAAACCAACCTAACCCATTAACTACTCTAATCCAGCACCCTCCAGCTGTGTCAAAGGACTAATCAAAATATCAGTCCAATATCTAGATTATGGAAATCATGATTAAACATGACTGGAAGGCACTAGATTGAGGAAGCCTGTTTTACATTCTTAAGTCTACAGTCCTGGAGATGTGTTTGTTAACTGCCATCAAGTTGATTTTGATTTATGGCAATCCTATAGCTTAGAGACCTCCAGGTCATCCTGTCCTCAACTGGCCTGCTCAGGTCTTGCACATTTGAGGTTTTTTTTTAATTGAGACTATCCATCTGTAATGTGGTTTTCCTCTTTTGCTACTGCCTTCTACCTTACCAAGCATTATCGTCTTTTCTAGTGAGTCATGTCTTCTCATGATATGGCCAAATTACGACAGTCTCAATTCAGTCATCTTGGTATCTAGGGATAGAGGACACATACTATAGCAAATGGTGCATTATATTTTCTTATTAATTCACAAATCAAAATTACCTACATTTATTTCATCATACACATTTACTTGGTTAGATAAAACAATTACTTAAAATGATGTATTTTGCCTCTCATTCTTCTTTCATGAAAACGACAAGGGCTTAACCATGTTAGGTGACCCACCAATGACTCTTAGGCCATTTCTGCACTACATTTTTATAGTGGTATCACTCCACCACAGATGTTAATTTCCTTAGTCCTAGAAAGCCTTAGGGTACTTTTGAGCTACACTGTTACAGTGCTATTATTCCACCCTCAATGTATATGGAATCCTGGGGTTTGCAGTTTAGGGAGGCGCCTTTAGAATTCCCAGCCAGAGAGCTCTTTGGCCTCAGTAAGATACAAACCTCAAAAATTCCTCAAGATGTTAAAAGTGTAAGAATAGCACTATAACAGTGTATGGCGGAAATGTCCTTAGTATGTAATTTTTATATCAGCTAGAACAAGAAAAGTTTTCATCTCTTTGTGCTTTCTCCTTTCATGAGAGTTTTGTGGAATGGTCTTCCTTTGGTTTTCTGGTTAGAGGAGGATTTCACCTGTTTTGTATATGGTTGAAGACCTTTCTCTTTGATTCTCCATCTTAAGTCACTGAGATGTGTTTAAGGTGCTGAGATGGGTAGCGACTGGTGGGCTATTGGGGATTCAGTGCCATGTTTTGTTGTGGGTTTCTGTTTTAATGTCTTTGTCTTTGATTGTATATGTTGTTGTTCCACCCTTTGGTGTAAAGGGCATTATATAAAACATTATTATTATTATCATCATCATCATCATCATCATCATCATCACCATAATCATCATCATCATTATATGCCTCTACATTAAAGAAACATAAACATAGTTCTTCTCAAAGGCAAAGTAAAAATTGTATTATTTACTGAGAAAGTATTATTCAAAGAAAAAGAATCACACCTGAAATTCAAATGAGGAGAATCCTCTGCTAGGACCGTCCAGTTGAAATTGTTGACCAAGTTGAATTATATTTTGTTTACTGTTTTTAAAGGATAGTGTATGTAGGATTTATCTCAATAATCCTCACAAGAGACCACACCTATGTCAATTTTACAAATATGAAACTGAAGATGAAGGATTCTCTTTTTTAAAAAAAAAAATCCCTATCACTTTACCATAATTTAAGCCATGTACTAGAATCAACTAGGGATATTATGTTTCTCCAAACTGTACTTGCATTTTCTACTAGATTTAAATTGCATTCAGTTGTCAAATTTTGTGGGTGTGGGGAGGTTCCACATACAAATTAGTGTACTTTTTAAAACCTTTTTTTTAGTGTGTTTGTTTATTTGTGGATTTTATTTATCTAATGTGTACAATTCACTATTGATTTAAATTCTTGTGTGCACCTTGTTGTTTGTGCACATTTGTAGACATTTGAATTTTCAAATATGTACCTTGTCCTGTGTGCACATTGTTTTTCATAAATTTCTGTGGTGAGGTGTTTTTTTTTCCTGCAACAGGTCCTAGGCACTGTGAAAAGATGACTTTTATCAAGACTTTCAAATGATATCCTTTCCCAGTAATAGCTGTAACATTCTGCTGGATCCAGAATAAGTTAGGTGCGTTTGTGTCCCTCTGAAATCAATCTGCAAAGCTAATCATGACAAAATAAAAATCCAAAGGTCTCAACTGGAACAAAGTTTGACAAACTTATTCTAAATTTGAACCTTTACTTCTACCTCTAAATCAGAGGTGAGCAACTGTGGAAGGCTATTGGTCTACATTAGCTCCAAGAAGACATTGGAGTGCCACACTGGCTCTCTCAGAAAATTGTCCCCAAACTTCTCTAGTGGGTATGGGGGCAATTTCATGATGTTTGGGCTTTCCAAAAAGGCTTTTCCTGGCCCTAAATTGGCCTGAGGGGAGGCTGCAAAATATGGTGGAAATTCACTCACTCCCCTACGTTGACATTTTGAAGCATTTAATGAAAAAATAGATTTTAAAAAATTGTGCTTTTTTTTTTTCTTTTTTATTCCTGGCAGCCCAGGACCCTCCAAATGTAGTGAAAATGCCCTCAACACCCCTAGAGTGCATTTGGGAACATTCTGGAGCAAAAATGACTTCTGGAGGCCCAAGAGCCATAATAATAGCCCCAGGGATTGCATGAAGCCCATGGGCCTCATTTTGCTCACCGTTGCTCTAAAGCATGCCCAGTTTTGTTTAACTTTGCAGACTAAATATAGTCTTGATTCATTCCATTTATTGAGGCCCACTGCCTGCTAGTCTGTCAGTTCATCACTTTCCATTCACACTTATTTCAGTTTCTTCTTCTTTCTGCTTCAAAACTTTTGTACCGGAAGTTATTTTCAAAAATTCTTTTCCTAAATGGACAAATTTCTTCAATTCTCAGAGGAGATTGAGAAAAATGTTCACTTGGTAGCTGAAGCATCAAGAAGTGACTTATATAGCTATGAAAGAGACCACGAACTGCTGTTATTATCTTACCTCAAATGAAAAATTATTGAGCATATGATGAATTTCTATTTTAAGAATCATTATCTCCATGTTGAATTTCTCTTCTGCACCCAAAGTATGATGAAACAGAACTAACAATTTGAGTTGTGGTCAGTATATGGAAGACTTCTTTCTCCTCTGTGCTCTGTACAGCACAGTAGTGTCACCTCTAGTGGTAATGCACATCTATGTAAACTGTCCACTGGAACAAAGTAACCTAGTGAGCTTGAATTTGATCCATACCTCATTCTATCAACTCAACATTCAACACAAAATACTATTCCTTCTGCCATCGCCACTTCTGAATCATGCTTCCATTGGTTTGGACCTTTGCATACTGATCAATAAATGGGTCCAACCAATCAATAAAACAGTAATGGCTTCTTCTGGGCCCTTGCGTATGCACTGCATATGAATAAATCATTCAGTTGAAAACAACGTCTGATTATTTCATTTTCCCTATCTTCCACAATCATGTATATCTAAAAATAACAACAAAAACCTGTTGTTTAGCTCTTTGATCTTCAAATGTAGAACAAACATGTTTCACCACAAGAAATTTATTGTTAAGAATAATTACACCTCTTGTGAAATCAGGTGAAATGACAACCTTTTTAAAATGTTGCAGTAAACAAATCCAGCACATCAGGGGAATGAATGCTATCTAGACAAGTGACAACAATGCAAAATAATGGATAAGTAAACTAATGAGATTACCTTTTGGAAAAGAGAAAAAAAATCAGCTTTGCATAGGTAGATGTTGTAAACAATAGAAAAAGCTAATTGAAAACATCAAACACTATCTGAATAGCAAAGATTGCTACAGTGAAATTGGATCAAGTACATAAAGACAGTTCTGTCCCCACTACCACCAAAAAAAAAAAAACATTTTCCTTGAACATTTATTTTGGGCTCTTAACTGACAGAATAAATGTAGAGGCTGTGTAAGCTTTGGATACTAGATGGTGGTGGAGGGAGGACAAACCTCTAGTGCTATAATCTTTACATCGTGTCATGTTGTTATTTCTCCTAGACATGTAGAGATCTGTGGAATGTGAGGAAGCATGTGTGGCTGTGTAGAAGCGCTGAAAGTAAAAGGGAATGGTGGGGATGTAATTGAGAATTAGTGTAGATTGGTGTGTTAGGATTGTTTATTGGCTGGGGCAATAAATAACAATTGGCCAGATTAGGTAAATAACGTTTGGTTTTGTGCTTAGATGAGAGCAATCAGAGGGTGATTTACGAGGATTAGGCTGGGAAATGCAATGGGAGGGCTGAGAATTAGAATACCAAAGGCCAGGGACAAATTTCTAAAGATCAAAGTGGTTGTCAACAGGAATTGCCTTAACTAAAAAAACAAAAAGCCATTTGGCAATTATTGGAAGGGAGGTGTAAACCTGGAAGAACCACCAAAGAGCATCAGGAAGAGATGCTGATGGATTCATGTATTTTGCAATATAATATAACCCCTGAAGCATGGTTTTAACTCCAACAACGTTTGTGTTACTGACTGGTTGTGCTTCCAATAAACTACATGAAAATCATGTCTGTGTTTTCTTGAGCAACACAAAGTAGCAGGACTTGACACATTGGTTGGTTCCAATGTTAGTGAACAAGTGAATCCAATTTTTTCAAAAAAAAATAATAAATATTATTTCAAAATGTTGAATCAATCTCTCCCGAATTTACATGCTTGCCTGCATTTCTGTATTGAGGAGTCCATTAAAACATGAATCAACAGTGATAGTCTCTAATTCAGTTTTGCAACATCTCCTGAAAACAATCCCCCCACCCATATAAAGGCAACCTCATGTTTTCTTTCATTATATCAAGTTACCTTACAAAGACCTAGACATCCTTTCCACCAACCAAATAATTTTGTCACTGCAGACACTAAATGCACCTGGAGACAGTGGACAAAGCATTCCAAAGATAATTGACAATACTTCTGCTTCTTTTGAACGTTTGTCAACAAGCAAGATTGTTGAGCAATAGAGGCTCCCATATGACAGAATGATTCTAGCTTTTTAGACAATATCTCTTGTCACCAAGACAAAGAAAAGACTTGTCAAAATAATATGCCTCTGCAGGAGAAGGTGTGGGTTCTTTTCCCAGCATAAAAATGTGAAGTTTCATGCAGAAGAAGGACAAAGCAATTTTTCAACTTTCCATTAATATTTCTTCTTCAGTCAAATGCAAAACAGAAACAAAATAAAAATGGAATCTTTAAATTCTGTGAAGCACAATACCTTTTATTTAACAGTGCAATCAAATACATGCTTTTTGTTCATATACACACACATACACATACACACACAGAGAGATATTTTATTTTCTCCTACTTTCAGTGAACTTATTCTTCACTAAGGACCTTTCCCCACCACACTGTTACACTGGTATTATTCCACTTTCAACATCCTATGGAATCCTGAGGTTTGCAGTTTAGGGAGGGGCATTTAGAATTCTCAACCAGAGAACTCTTTGGCCTCAGGAAACTACAAACCCCACAATTCCACAGGATGTTGAAAGTGGAATAATACCACTATAACAGTGTACTGTGGAAAGGCCCTGAGTGTGCTTTAGGGGTGTAGCCAGAAACATTTGTACTTCACTCTTTCTGCAATTGCTCTATCCCAAGGAAGCTTATAGTCATAATGAAAACAAGCAAAATAATAACACAAAATGAAGAAAGGATAACACAGCCAATCATCATCATTATCTATGCACATCTAAAGAACTTCCAAATGAGTTAGCATTTTAAAAGGACATGTACAAGAAATGGACAAAGGGAGAAATTATGAAAGAGGAATTCAACTAAATAGCCAGCAGGAATAGGGAAAAAGTTAGAAAACGTAAAGCACAGAATGAGCTCTGACTCAACAAAAAGGATGCTGTTTTTTATTTTTATTTTGTTGTTTTTTTTGTCATGTCTGTAGCAAAACAAAGAACAGGGAAATGGCAGGGCCACTGCATGGATGATGGTGAACTGCTAACACACAACAGAGAAAAGGCAGAATTACTTGACACCTTTTTTGCCTCAGTTTTCTTTCAAAAGGAAGAGTGTTCAACCTGGGGGTAAATGTAACGGATGATGTATTAGGAGAAATGTAAAACAGAACAGGTAAAGGGGTCATACAGGAATACCTGGCTACTTTAAATTAATTCACGCCACAAGGGCCATATGAACTACATTCAAGAGGATTAAAATAATTGGGAGCAATAATCTCAGAACCCCTGGCAATAATCTTTGAGAATTCCTGAAGAACAGGAGGTCCCAGAAGAATACAAATGTAGTACCAGTCTTTAAAAGGGGAAAACAGAGGCCCTAAACAATTGTCACCCAGTCAGCCTGACGTGAATACAAGGAAAGCACCAAGAGCAGATGATTAAATAGACAGTCTGTAAGCACTTAGAAAGAAATGCCATGATCACTAAACATCAACATGGGTTTCTCAAAAATAAATCATGACAGATTAATTTTACCTCTCTCTCTCTCTCTCTCTCTCTCTCTCTCTCTCTCTCTCCCCACACACACACACACACTTGCAAGCATGGTTTATGAAGAGAATGCTGAGGATATAGTACCTCTTGATTTCAGTAAGGCCTTTGGCAAGCCCCTGCTTATGATCTTCTTCCAAACAAGTTAGTAAAATGTGGGCTCCACAATGATGTTGTACATTTGAAATTGGTTGACCAAACAAACCCAAAAGTTGCTCACCAATGGCTCCTCTTCATGTTGACTAGGATGCCTCAAGGTTCTTTCCTGGGTCCAGTGCTATCCCACGTCTTTATAGATTACTTGGATGGTGGAATTGAGAACATTTTTAAAAATTTGCAAATGACACCATATTAGGAGAAGTAGTTAATTACACAGAGGACAGGATCAGAATTTAAAATAGCCTTAACAGATTAGTACACACCAGTATGCCCTTTTGCACTATAATGGTAAAAAAATGTATTAAAAAAAATTAAAAAAATACTCAAAGGAGGAATTTAAAATAAACATGGAGAGGTGATAGATTTCAAACTTACCATGCCCTGGGAGTAGTTGAAGGAGCAATAACCTGGGAATACTCACACCACACCCACTCCTGGATCCACAATGTCAGGAAGCACTATCAAGCACTACTGACAAATCACACTCACCCAGCTGACAGGATTGTGGTGGGAAAGGAGGCCATTACCAGATTTTTCCTGGAAATGAAAAAAGGGCAGATTTCCAATGAATGGGAACATGAAAGCACCTCATTAGTGACAATACCATGCAATAGCATTAGTCCTGGACCAGGAACAACACATTGCTCTGGAGGGATGACAACTTCATGCAGTAAGGGCCATAGTCTTCAATCTGTCTTGGGCAGTGGTGGGTGGGAATGAAATAAGTGTGTTTCTTTGAGAAGTGGAATGAAGAAAATGAAAAAGGACTTGAGGATGATTCTCCTTGTTGGGATTTCTAGATGCTCAGGAGGATTCTCTTAACCAGCCAAAAAGTTCAAAATATAACAAACAAAAGAGAGTGGTGGTTATGCTCAGAGCAATAGGAAGAACAAGGAAATGTTAGGGTCATTGCATACAAAACAAAGGTGAAATGTTAACTGGGGACAGAGGGAAGGTTGAGCTGTTCAATACCATCTTTGCCTTTTTCTTCTCCCAGAAGGAAAACAATGGTCTAACTGGCGGAAATAGAGCAGATGATGTAGTAAGGGGATTGTAGCTCAGAATAGATAAAAAAGGTAGTAAAATTATACTTAGCTACTCTAAATGAATTCAAGTCTCTATTATGGTCAGATGAACTTCATTCAAGAGTACTAAAGGAACTGCAAATGTAATCTCAAGGCCACTGTCAATAACCTTTGAGACTTCTTAGAGTAAAGGAGTGGTCCCAGGAGACTGGGAGAGAACAAATATTGCCATCATCTTCAAAAAGTGCATAAAAGATGACCTGAGCAACAGTAAAAGGTTCTAGAACAGCTCATTAAACAGTCTGTGCACTCTTGGAAAGGAATGCTATGATTACTAAAAGCTAGCATGGGTTTCTCAAAAACGAATTATGCCAAACTAATCTTATCACTCTTTTTTGATAGAGTTGTAAGCTTGATACATCAGAAGAGTGCTGTGCATATAGTATAGTTGATTTTAGTAAGGCTTGGGACAAGGCCCCCTGTGATATTCTTGCAGACAAGCTGGTAAACTTTGCTGTAAATAGTCCTATTGTTTATAACTGCTTGACCAACCAAACTCAGAGAGTGTTCACCAATGCTTTTTCTTCATCTTAGAGACAAGTGACTAGTTTGGTGCCTCAAGGTTTTGTCATAGGCCTAAAGTTGTTAAACATCTTTATAAATGATTTAGAGCATGGAATAAAGACATCATCTCTATTATCAAATTAGCAGATGACATCAAATTTGGGGAGTGAATAGTTCAGAACACAGGATCAGATTTCAAAATGACCCTGACAGACTGGATAGCTGGGCCACCAAAATGGATTTCAACAAGGATAAATGGAAGGTACTACTTTTAGACTAGAAAAAGGAAACAGTTTGAAAGCAGTAGATTGGAAAAGGATCAAAAGGTCTTAGTAGGCCACAAGGTAAATACAAGCAGTGTGGCGCAGTAGTAAAAGAAGACAATGAAATGCTATGCAGCATCAATATTGTGTTCAGTTCTGGGCACAATACTTCAAAAACGAACGTGTCCAAAGAAGAACAACCAAGCTGATCAAAGTACTGGAAACCAACACTTATGAGGAATGACTTAACAAACTGAGATTTTTCAGCTTGGAGAAGAGAAGATGAGAAGTAACATGATAGTTATCTTTAATTGTTTAAAAGGATGTCATGTAGAAGAGGAACAAGCTTATTTTCTTCTGCTCCAGAGGCTAGAACATGAATCTGTGGATTTAAATTACAAGAAATGAGATTCTACATTAACATTAGGAAGAATTCCTTTACTTTAAATGCTGTTCAATATTGGAATAGATTGCTGGGGTTGTGGGGGGGCCTCCTACTTTGGAGGTTCAATGAGCATCTTTCAGGAGTGTTTTGGCTATTTGTTCCTGCACAGCACAGAATTGTTCTCCAAGAGTATTGTCGGTCACTTGAGTTCTGTGAATAAGGAATGTCATATAATCACACAGTCATGAAATCACACAACTGGAAGGTACCACATGGTGTATCTAGTCTAACTTCTTGCCAGGCATGAACACACACTTAAACCATTATTGAAAGATGGTTTAGAGGGTCATCCATATTCTCCTCAAAAACCTCCAAAGAAGATTTCACCACCTTCCCAGACAGACGATTCCACAGTCAAGATATTCTTTCAAATGTTTGAGTGTGATCTCTTTTCTTATAATTTGCACCCATTGCACCCTTCATGTTCTCATACTTGGAGCAGAAGAAAATAAGCTTGCTCCACCATCTGCCTGATATTCCTTCAGGTATTTAAAGGTGGATATCATATTACCTCTCAATTTTCTCTTCTCCAAGATAAACATACCCAGTTTCCCAAGTCAAACCTTAAAGGTCTTGGTTTCTCTTCTCTGGATACATTCCAGCTTGTCAATATCCTTCTTCAACTGTGGTGTGCAGAACTGGACAGAATATTGCAGGTGAAATCTGACTGAAAAATGTAGTGGTACTATTCTCACCTGTGATCAGAACACTGCACTCTTGTTAATGCAGCCTAGAATTATCTTATGTGTTTTTGTTTGTTTATTTTGTCTTTGGCTGATGTAATGGGATTAAAAAAAATCCAAACATCTTGTGCTTTGTTTCTGATTTCTTAAGCAATTCTAAACAAGCCATTCTGTCTTCTTGCAAGGACGGTGTCAAACGTCAACAAGATAATTCACTAAGAACATCTGTTTGTTTACAGAAACATGTTAGAATGCTCTGTTCTCTGTTCTCCGTAAGCACATCTTCTCTTCCTTTGGAAGCTCTATAAAAATACTGATTTTTCAATAACACTTTGTTCATCTGATCAGATTACTGTTGCAGCCAAGCTGATAGCAGAGGTTGAGGAGATGTCCCCTCTTGTCCAAGAGTAATCGTGTTTGTGTCTGTGGCCATTTCCACACTAGACTGTTATGGCACTATGATTCCACTTTCAACATCCTATGGAATTTTGGGGTTTGCAGTTTTGGGAGGGGCCAAATGGCCTGTGTCTATGTGCATGTGTATGACTCCTTCCCAACCTGATTCAAGGCCTAATCTCAGCTCTGTGTTCATATACTGGGGAAACAAATGTGGACTGATATTTCAGTCACTCCCAACATGAGTTAAAAGCCAGCATGGGTTTCTCAGATGGGGACAATGTTAACTTTCCTTAACTCTGATGGAACTTTGATGGAGTCAGATGGAGCCTCTACTTCTTCAGTCATTCTTTACTCATTCTGGGCAGAAAGTCCTCTTACTGCATCATTTGTTTGGTTTTCACCAATCTTTGTATTGTTTTTCTTTTGGAGAAGACAGAGGCAAAGAAGACGATCACCAGTCCCACTTTCTCTCTATTCCTTGTCAACTGGTTCACCCTCTTCTCTATGCTTTGGCCCTGTTATTTCCTTCTTCAGCCTCTTCCTCTGAACACAGTTAAAACCTCTTTTTTATTTTAACCTCTCCAGTGAACCTGAGCTCATTTTAAACTTTTATCTTTTACGATTTTTCCCCTAGAAGTACTGTCTAATTGTTTGTATTCCTCTTTGGTGATTTCTCCCTTCTTCTATTTCTTATAAATCTCATCTCATCTGAAAGTTTTATGTACATCCAACCTGGTTTCTTTAAGCCACTTCCCACTTTTCTTCCTCACTAGAAGAATTGCCTTTGAACAATTCCTATTCATCATGAACTCCCTTCTGTTTGAGCATCTCTGACCATGGTGTTACCCTGTTCTCTGGGAGTCCCGGGAGGGACGCCCGAATAACCAAGCAAAAACACATGATAGGAAAATTAATTGGAGCACACTCTTAAGCTAGTGAGAGGCAGGGTAACTTAGCAGGGATCTTGTAACCCAATGTCTACAGGGTCAGGTCAGAAGAGCAGTTGGACAGGTTTTAAGACAGTAAAAATGATGTCTTTATTAAAGGACAGACAACAAATAAGACACCACAAATGCACAGCTAACTTGGAAATTAGAAATAGGAGTTTTCGGGGGAAATGGGTGATACGACACCTTTTCTCGTAGTCCTGGAGAGGTTGGAGGTGGCAGGGAAGAAAGCTTAGCGCGGTTCGCTGAGGGGGTGACTCGCTGGACAAAGCGACAGCAAGGAAGGATAGCAGTCCAGAGTGTTCCGAGGTTCAGTGGGCTCAGTTGCTAGAACTGAGGGGATGGCTCACCAGACACAGCAGCAGCAAGGCTGGATGGAATTCAGGAGCAATCCAAGCTGTCCAAGGAGGATTTGGAATTGGGAGCCTTTTATAGGGTGGATTGTGCCTACAGGCCATGCCATACTCAGTGAGAACAATGCAAGTTTGGAGCAGGACAAAGCTTTGGCAAAGGTCAAGTTTTACATGATGGGCTTAGCGCAGGTTTAACAATAGTGTAGCCAGTATACAAATAGCTTGGCATTGTAAGGGCATCGGCTCGAGACCGAACGTCTTTGTGTAGAGTCACACTTAAGCAAGGTGTGTCTGCAAGAGAGGTCCCTGAAGCAACGGACTGGCGTTAATCTGCCTGCCTAAGTGTGGTTTGGAATGCCCAGTACTTACCGGCCGCGCCTGTGCATGTGCCTGCCCGGTGGCCTCGCAAACACATGGAGTGGGGTGGCAGAAAAAGGTCAAGTGAAGGCCAAATAAGTTTGATATCAAAAGATATCTAGTGCTATCACCGGGTATGTCTGAACCATAGTAACAATGAGATCTCAATCAGTATTTTCCTGAACTTAGTGAGATCAAGAATCTCCTCCCAATTCCTCTTTGGCATATAATGCCAGTCCTCATTTAACTGTATGGCCTATCTCGAGCCCTTGAGCCTGTTTGGGTGTGAACTTTTTAGCAGTTTTCAGTGCTTCCAGATTGCGATGGTCTGTCCAAACCTGGAATGGTACTTGGGCACCTTCAAGCAAATGGTGCCAAGTAGTTAGTGCAAAGTGGATCGCCTTGGCTTCTTTCTCTCAAATGGGCCAATGTGTTTGAGCAGGGGAGAATTTTTTAGAAATAAAAGTGTGAGGCTTCAGGTTACCATCAGAGTCATATTGCAGTAGCACAGCACCCATAGCATAATCAGAAGCATCAGTTTGAACAATAAATTCTTTAAGGGTGTCAGGAAATAGAAGTAAAGTCTCGGTGGTGAACTTGTTCTTGAGAGATTCAAATCCTGTCTGGCAAGCTGGGGTCCAAGAAATTCGATTGTTATGGGAGGAGCTCGAGCCTTTCGGCTTCCTGAGCAAGTCAGTAAGAAGCAAAGCGATGGTAGCAAAATCTTCAATAAAATTACGATAGAAGTTGGCAAAGCCAAGGAACTTCTGTAGCTGTTTTTTAGTCCTAGGCACGGGCCAGTTGATTATGGCTTCAATCTTGGCAGGGTCCATATTTAATGTGTTGTGAAGCACTCAGTACCCCAAATAATCAAAAGTTTGGGTGTCAAATTGACACTTATCAAGGTTCACAACAAGTCCATGCTCAATAAGGTGTTGTAGCACTGATCTGACCAAGTTAACATGTTTCCCTAGTGTGTCAGCATATATAAGAATATCATCCAAATAAACCACTATGCCCTCATATATCTTGAAGAATGGAGTTTAGGAACATCTTTGGTATACAGCAGGGGCAGATTGTAATCCAAAAGGCAACACAGTCCATTGGCAATTGCCCAGAAGGGTGGAAAAGGTAGTCAGCTATTCACTATCAGGGTCCATATGAATTCTGTGAAAAGCCTCTTTAAGATCAAGCTTAGTAAAATATTTACCCTTAACCAACTGGTCCAAGACAGATTTAATTAGAGGGATAGGGTAAACGTTTGGGAGAAGGGACTAATTAATGAGATTATAATTCACTATGAGCATGGGTTCCAAGTTCGGGTCTTTCCTTTTACGAAAGAACACCAGGCTGGCAGTGGGAGCAGCGGATGGTTTGATAAATCTGCGTTGTAGGTTCTTGTTTAGAAATTTCTTTAAGGCTGCAAGTTCTTGGCTGTTCATCGGGTAAATTTTTGGCTTGGGGAGTTTTGCTCCATCAATCAATTTTAGCTTGCAGTCAAAGTCCCTATGTGGGGGCAGCTTATCTGCTTCTTGTTGTTGAAATGCCTTCAGCAAATCACAGTAGTGTGAAGGAATCTTGAGTAGCTCTTCAGGGGTTAATGAAAGCACTGGGAGGAGGGTGTTTTCTTTGGGTTTTTGGTCTATGGTTTTGGGCCCCTTTAATAGCCCATTAGTCCAGTCAATATCAGGATTGTGTTTCCGAAGCCAATCAACTCTGAGCACAATTTGAAATTGCACAGAAGTAGGCACTAAAAAGCACATTTCCCCCCCATAATTACCCACACAAATGGGGATGGGGGAAGTTATTTGTTTGACTGGTCCTCCTGCCATTGGATTGCCATCCATTTGTGTTAATTTGATGGCCTTTCGCAGGGGTTGAAATTGCACTGCAAGCTCTTGGGCTAAGGCAGGGTGCAATAAACTTTTGGAGCAGCCTGAGTCAATCAGTCCCCTGCAAACTGGTATTTTGCCATCCTTCCCCACCAAAGACACTGTTGTAAACACATGTTTAAATTTACAATTACTCACATTGGTTGAACCAGCTGTCTCCCATTCTTCACAACCACTATCCGAATCTGAGGTTGTATGAGGACTATCTTCTTCCTCGCAGATCCCAGTGGCTGTACCTTTTGCTCCACATTTGTTTGTTGGTTTAGGGGTGTCTGTCTTGCATGGAGTACTTTTGGTGCTGGGTGATGCCGACTTCGTTTCAGTAGGTGATTTATTCCCAAGGCAGTCGCTGGCAATGTTCCCCCTTTTTCCACAAATGAAGCAGCTCCCTTCTCGCAGACGTCTGTTTCTTTCCTCGCTGCTCAAGAAGGTGGACTTAAGTGGTGCGGGTTTCCGAGCCTGTGGGTGCTACCAAGTTTCCTGAGCTTGCCTCTAACATGTAAGCTGCACCGATTGCAATATTCCCTCCACTTCAATGGCTAGTTTTATCTAGCCTGACAGGGTGTTAGGATCCCCTTGGTTCAAGCAGCTGTGCAGAATAGCAGGGTTCAAGCCACCTTTGTAAAACTCTTTGAAAACCTCATCACTCCATTGGGGGACTTTCGCAGCTAGTCTTTGGAACTCCCTGGAGTACTCCTCAACATCATTCTTGCCTTGTCTCAGCTTTTTCAGCTGGTATCTCACCTTTTCTTGGAGATGAGGATCTTGAAAGTGTTCCCTAAGTTGATTCATGAAGAGTTGCAGGTCCCCTGTTTCTGGAGCATGGGTGTCAACAAGATTCACCACCCTATCTGAAGCTTGCCCTTTCAGGTGCTGGCTGAGGTACCTGATTCGAGCAGTATCATCTGGGAACAAGTGTCCATAATCAATCATGTAATTCAAAGCCACGTTCAGGAAAAACTAAAGCTTCTCACCGCTCCCATTAAAAGAAGCCTTTAGCTCACTAAAGGCTCTTCCCACTGCTGGGGCTTGGGGTTGTGGTAGCCCAGCAAGAGCTGGTGGTGCGGCAGCTGGGGCAGCTGGAGCAGCTCTGGCTGGGGTTCTGCCCATGTGCAGTCCCATTGATCTCAAGTCCTGAAGGAGGACTTTTAGCTGCAATATTTCTTCATTTTTCTTCTCCAGTTCTTCTTCTTGGGGCAGGAGTTCTTCCATTAGGTCTAAATCACAACCCGAAGCATCCCATCTGGTAGCTCAACGGCGTTGACAACTAGTTGTCACAAGCCTTTCTCTCCAGGCCCAAGTCTACCCCCCTGTTGGGGTGCTTTCAGGAAGAGAAAGGCGAACCTTGGGCTTGGTAGCACCCACAGGCTCGGAAGGTTCAGTTCTGTTAGGCTGTCCTTCACCTGCGGGTCAGGGGAGTTCCCCCTCCTCACTTACTTGATGCATTTTGTGAGTCTGAATCTCTCTGTCAGGATCCAATTCAAACACACAAAATAAACATGTGTTAAGCAAGATTTATTAAGGAGTCAGAGCAGAGTACACTTGACTTCAGAGATTCAGACTGGTAAATTTCTCACAGACAGTAAGTTATAACAATTCCCACCTTCCCACAGAAGTCAGTAAGGTTGACCTTGTATCTTCAGCTCAAAGTGGTTGCTATGAGACTATCGCATGTGAACTCAAGATGTTTGGGTAACGGTAAGCAAAAGTATGCTACTGCAATTAACAGCTGCTAACAATCAGGCCAACTACATGTACTACAGGCATTTTAGTACTGCATAACCCATCCAGTATACCTCCCCACACATATAATGGAGGGAAACCCTGACACTATCTCTTTGGAATAAGTTATAGTCTTCTGTTTTTTATATTTCAGTCATGCAATTGATCCCAGTGGGCTTCAGTTATACCTATTAAATCATATTTGCCTTCCCGTGTTAATAATTCAAGTTCATTTTGTTTATTTTCCATGTTTTGTGCATCAAGATGGAGATATCTAAGACCATGGGTCATTCAATCCAGCTGTTTCCTCACTCTTTTTCCCCATCCACTTGTTGGTTCTTGCTTGATGCTGTGTGCCGTCATATTGTTTCCAACTTATGGTAATCTTAAGATGAATCTATCACAGGGTTTTCTGGGGCTGAGAGTATGTGTTGAGCCCAAGGTCACCAGGAAGGTTTCCATGGCTGAGTAGAGAATCGAACCCTGGTTTCCAAGGTCATAGTATCCCTACACCATACTAACTCACTTGGTTCCTGTACAATTGCCCAATTCATTCTGTATCATTGAACCTTTTGTTCCCAATAAAAGCTGTCCTTCTGCTATCTGGACTACTATACTGTACTTATACTATAAGCCACTTTGTGGTTGTAAGCAGCCTTGAATCCCATGTAGGATATAATTAAATAAATGGATATCTCCCTCCTCTCTGTAATTCATTTTAAAGTCCTCCTGATCAGGTTTCCAAGACTATGTGCAAACACATTTTTACTACCCACTGTGGCATGCAAGCCATTCTGCTCAGAAATCTCTCTTCAGAAAATGCAGACCAGGCTCCAAGAAGCAAAATCTTCCCAATTATACCATCTGCAAAATAGCTGTTTATTTCTATTATCCCTCTCATACTTCCTGGACCATGTCCTTCAACAGAAAGAAGTGATGAAATAATAACATGTGCCACACAGTCCTTTAGGTTCCTAGACAAAGCATTGTAGTCCTTTTCAGTAAGTCAAAGGCTATATCTTGCAAATATATTTATAAGTTCCATACTCTCACATGGAGATGTCTGCAGATGAATTCTACATAGAGCTAGCTATCAATGAAGTTCTATCTCATTCTTCCAGGTGACAGCTTGGGTGAAGGGACACAAGATAAGACAACTGTCTGAAGCAGGTAGGGACAGAACTGGTTCAAAATGCAAAAGAGAATGTAGGTTATAGCTTAAGGATTCTGGGCTGAAGTATGATGAAGGCTATATCTTGCACTGTCATTTGTTCCCTCAGGGATCAAAAAAAGGGATAATGTTCACTGAGCTTGACAAGTCTTGTCATTCTCACTGGTAGATCATGGAGCTTCATCCTTAGATACAGCAAATCTCTTGGGACATCTTATCAGGCCTGCAAACCACTTGCTATGTTCCTGTCATCAGGAAACTACCTACAACTCCCACATATCTCTTCTTCTGGGAATCTGGAAAGAGCCCTTCCACCCATAGACACCTTCACGGTCACCTCCATGATCTCTGAATTGTGAAGCTGTCTTGTGGCTCATAATTGCTGGGTTTTCCTGTGCCTCATAATTGTTGATTAAGAGGAGAGCTTGAAATTGAGTGAGTAGTTCTAAACCCATAGCATGGCTCTTCATAGTTCTGGTTCTGCGTGTCATATTCTTCCAAGTGTCTGCCTCCTGTTTGGGCAATTTACTCCTCTCTAGAGATATTCCTTGAGTGTGACCCTTCCAGGAAAGTTTGCTCTATTAAAAAAAAAACAAAAAACAAAAAAACCCATTCTCTGATAAATTGAAGTGCAGATAAATGAGTCTCAAGCTGCTCCACTTCTCTTCCCACAGGGCAACCAGCTTGCACTTGCTGCAGGTATAACACCCTACATCTTTTGACAAAAAAACAAATGCAATACTGATATTGCAGGTCTCTGCAGCAACTCCTTCACTTTCCATGCTCAGATATTTACACATTACGGACAGCAGCCGGCACTCTAAGTCTCAGCCTCAAACTCTTCCACGAAACATCGTACAAAATGCCTGTTTTCCTTTTCCTGTTTGCTGAGCTGCACAAACTGAGGCAGCAGCTCTATAGAGCCAGCAGTTGCAAGCTCTGTTCCCAATCAAGTCAGTGATTCATTTCTTCTTAGGAGAACCCCTACCCCCTTAGAACGTATGTTTAAAGGTTGTTCATGGCCCAAAACATATAAAAACACACAAGCAGGCCTCCAAACATCTCTGCTAAGAACTCAGTCTTAACTCCATAAATATAGGCTCACCTTCTTCTCATTCCCTCTAGGAACTGAGGGAGCATCTGTATAAATAACCTCATGAATTATTATCTGCAGTACAACCCAGACACCTCAGAGAATGAGACTACAATCAATTCACTTTAGGATATGCTTACCTCTATGATGCATTACTTAGAAGGGAAGGAATCCCATGACTAACTCTTTCCACAAATGAATTGGGTTATAGCATTGTTACTGAAATCTTTGTTGCAACATGTTAAAATATTAAAGAAATAAATGTTGTGGCAGAGAACTAGGCCTGCGTGTCAATTTTCTGTGTTTTCAGTGGTCCCTTGAGGAGTCTTAAGTGGCATTTGAGCTGCCTGTGTTTTTAAAAGCCCCAAGGATGCCAGAATTTCAAATCAAAAGATCTTTTACAGAATAACAGGGCTCAGCTCTCTTAATGTATAAATGTTCCAAAACATAAAAAGAAACATTTTTACCAGCTGCTTTTTTTCTCTCAATATACATCTCTGTCTCTCATGAATCCCACGAGGGGGCTCATCTCTGACACAGCCTACAGCTAGTCTGACTGTAGGAAGTTAAGTAAAGAATGGTGTTCAACCTGCTGCGTAATAGCTTAGGAAATAGAATGGGTTGAAGAGCAGTAAGCCACATCACACATGAATATGTGTCTATAAAAAATAAATAAGTACATAGTTGGTTTTCCCTTGGAGAAAACAACAAACAAGTAGAAGAGAGCCACAAAAGTGAATATGCTAACTTTGATTTCTGTTTCCAGCCCCAATGCACAGGAGACAATAAAATAAATACACAATCAGTGCTATTTAGAAATGGGGAGCTACATTAGTCTGTTGCAGCAAACAACACAGTTCTGTGATATCCTAAAGATCAACACATTGATTATAATGTTATCTCAGTCCACAAAAACTCACTTTACCATAAATTTGTCAAGACTTTAAGATGCTGTGGGTCATTTAGATTAAGTAAATTAGCACTCAAGAAATCACATGTGCTTTCCAATGTTGCAGCAGCACAACTAGTTGGGATGTGGTACCCAGCCTTCAATATGCCTTTGTATTTGCTTTTATTGATTCATTCTGCTGCCTAAATTTTTATGGATGGATTTTTGTTGTTTTGAATCTGCCCTGCTGTTGTGACCAGTCTATTCTAATAGATCAATGTCACCACATGCATGGTGATGCCACTTCCTCCCAGACAATAGTACAAAGAAGACACCTCCAATTTTTCTCCAATTAATTATTACTACTGGCCACATAGTATTTGTTACCCATACTGTAAACATGGGTAGGTAGGTGGATACCATGAAAGAAACTTTATTCAAGCTTCCCTGTTCTCTCTGAGCTTCATGCAGTTGTCAGTGGTTGGAGGAAAAATGGATTTACCCAGCAGTTGTGTATTGTTATAAGTTATCCCTTACTAAATGAAAAGTATTTGGGGGTTGCTTGGTCTTCAGTGAGCAACTGAAGTGGATTGCCTGACAAGGACCAACACAACTTTCTTGGACACTCGTGGCCATAAGGATAGTTATGATGAACAACTACATTTCGAAATGTATTCTTACTGTATACTACTGCATGTGACAAGCATCCTTAAGCTGTTGCTAGTGTGCTCTGATCTCTGATGAGGCCTGCTACAATACCACTCTCTTCTGACATCACACCATGTCATAGGGAGGACCAGAACCCTCCCAGAGGTGGAGAAAAACAAAGATGAGGTGACCTATTTGCTCTTTTGATGTGAACTCAGAACAGAAGCTGCTACACACAGCCAAGAAACAACAATGACAAGTTCTTTCTTCCAGCCTGTCTTTCTCTGACAGTTTTTCAAAGTTGGACACCTGCATTTGTTCTGCATGTCTGGCATCTGACAAGTTCTATTTGTTTTGTAGATAATTGTAACTGTTTTATTCCCCTCCATCCTACTAACACAGTAGTCCATCATAAAAATTCAATGGTTGTTCAGCTTATTTTTGAGATGTGTTCTTCAAGCAAGAAAGGGCAGTGGGAAAGAGAGTGATAGCTGTTCTGCCCAATAAACAAAGCATAAATGTGTCATGTCAGATGCATTTGCTAGCTTTCAGAAAGCTTGCTGTTTACCCAGTACAATTCTACAAGCAGAACCATGAAGATATTTTTGGGGGAATTTATTGTGCATTTCTTTTTTAAGCCAGTTCTACACACATTCCAACTGTCCAAGTTTGGCAGGGATGGCCTTGGTTTGTTCTCTTCTGTCCCTCTTTTTCAGTTGCTTTAAAAATATCATGGTCACTCTTTCCTCCTCCCACTTTCCCACTTAATCCTCAGCTTATTTCAATGGCTGAAAAGTGAGATTGAAGTACAAAACAAGTTTGTACTTCAATTCATTCAATTAGTGGATGGGAGAGGAAAGGAAGAGGTGGAATGCTAGGGTAGTATGCTTAAGAAAAAGCAAACTGCTTCAGCCATTCCTAGCTTTGGAACAAAACGTCCTTCTCTGTTTGATTTCATGAAGACGTTGAACAGTTTGGGGTACAAAAATGAGAAACTCCATAAGCCCATGGCAAAAGAGCTGAGCAGGAATCAGCCAGCATAACATTCTTTGAACTGCTTTTAATATGTACTAAATTAATTTGTATTGTTATTAAATTTGTAATTTAATGTATTCAATTAACTTGTACTTTTTTTTGTACTGTTTTAAATATGTTGTGAGTCCCCATGAGTCCTTGAGTCCCATGGGGAAAAGATGAGATATACATGAATTAAATTCTGGGTTTGGACTTCAAGGGAGGAATGGAACCAATCTAAAGTAATACCTTCTAATCCCATCCCAGTGACCTGGCCTAGGAAGATACTGTGGTCAACGGCATCGAGAGCCACTGATAAGCCTAGCAAAACCAACAAGGACACACTGCCCTTGTTCCATTCTCAATGAAGATGATCAACAGAGGCAACCAAAGTTGTATCTGTCCCATAGCCAGGCCTGAACCCACCCACATTGAAATTGTTAATATATTTCCTCGAGGAACTTTAAGATCTCTAGAGTCCCCATCCACACTGATTTCTCATAAAAGTTTTGCCATTATTGTTGGGAAATTGAAAGATTTTTAGTAAAAAGTCTCCCAATCAGCAGAGTATTTTGTAATGCACAGGCAGAAGTTGAACAAATTACCAGTCCCACTTTATCATCTCCACCTTAGACACGCTTAATCTAGCTCAAAATAAACACAAACAGTTTGGTTAAAAAGTATGAAAAGTTTACCCATAAAATCTTGTGCATAGTCTACACAGGTTCAATTCTTGAAGAAAGGTAAGACAAAATTAAGCAGTCACATGCTTGCTGAAAATAATCCCTGTTAAGAGATCTCAAAGCATGCTTTCAGGACAAAAGGTGAGGACAAAAGAGAGAGGTATAAATGGCAAGAGACCCTTTTTAGAACAAAGAATGTGTATGTGCTGGAAGAAGAGGTGTTAACCAAAACTAACAGGAAGTTTTCTCTAGGCTATTTCTCTATGCCTACAATAAACATGCAAACTAACTAGCCAGTTAATTAAAGCATGCAAAGGTTGCCAATCCCAACAATTATCAATATTCTAATACTGACAGCTTCACCCTGAGTAGTTAAAACTTTCATGATATTACAGCTGCTCTTACTGAGTTGGGCAAACAAGTTGATGCAATGAGAGCTAATGAACAGGGTATTTTTTTGGTGGGGTAATATTTATGAACTAAGAAAGAAGGGGAATATACAATAGTGCCATCATGCTACCTGTTATTGTTAACAAGTACCTAGTGTGAGATTAGTTTACCTATAACGGCAAACAAAAGATACTGCACCTCCCCTTCCAAAACACAAAATTGGCTTGATTGAGCAAATAAATAGCATAGTGTTGCAATCCTGAGGCATCAGCAGTTTGCACAAGTGCTCTTTGCTACCACTAGTAAATATACACTGCAGGTGTAAACAAGGTCAGCAGGGATGTCTGTAATCTGCCTCATATTTCAGTGGGAAGCTGTCAAGGATTCTTCTACTGACTAGGCTTACCTCTAGAAAACAAGGCAAGATATAATATTTTTTTAAGCTGCCTGATAGCTTTTGATGCTGGGCCTGTGCATTTTCTTTTTTTTTTTTAACTACAATCATTCTGGCAACAGGCAGACCACCTGGAAATGAAGAAAAGGAGCTGTCAGTGCATCGGATGATGAAGAACGAGTGAGTTTCAGCATACTTTTTACAATACTGGGTTGCCAGTGGCAAAGAGATTAGTAATTTACTTTTTAGAAGAATTAATATAATAAAATGCCAAACTCATCCATAATGAAGCAGTAGTAGGATGGTGCTCTGCCTTCCAAGGTATCATCCTACCACTGCTGCTCCATTTTGTATGGCTACAGCATCTCGTTGTTACTCATTCTTCTTAAAAGTAACTTTCCCAGTACTGGACTGGCATGGTGACTAAAGAGCTAGGAGTGCTAATTAAAACATCTGGTGGTTACAGTAAGGTTGCCCTATGCTAAGATAGTTGCCTCCAGCAGGAGATTTTAAGGAAGGCCTGGAATTCCTCCATTAAAAAAAATGTGTTTTTACTTCCAGGAAGGGCACTTCGACATTTTCTGCCTTAGGTGCAAGTATCATGTTACCCTATTCTCTGGGGGTCCCAGGAGGGGCTCAAATAACCAAACCACAACAACACATCTTTGGAGAAAATCAGCTGGAGCACTCACTAAAACTAGCGAAAGGCAGAGTAACGTAGCAGGATCTTGCAACCCAGCGTCTACGGGGTCAGGTCAGTCAAGCAGTCAGACAGTTTTAAAATAGCAAAAAGATTTTTTATTGGAAGACAAACAAACAGTAAAGACACCACAATCACACAGCTAATGGAAGAATTGGAAATAGGGATTTTCAGGGGTAATGGGTGATACGACACCTGTCTCGTAGTCCTGAAGAAGTTTGAAGATTGAGTTCGTGGATATGGAGTCTCAGTACGTAGGACTGAGGGGACGGCTTGCCAGACACAGTGGCAGCAAGGCTGGATGGAACTCAGGAGCAATCTGAAGTGGTCTCGGAATCGGGGGGTTTATATAGGGTGAATTGTGACTGCAGGCCATACCTTACTCGGTGATAACAATGCGAGTTTGGAGTGGAGCAAAGCTTTGGGAAGGTCAGAGTTTAGCATGATTGGCTTAGCGCCGAATCAACAATAGTGTAGCCAGTATGCAAATATGGAGCGCTTGGCACAACTTTGTACGGTTACCTGCTCGGGGCAGAGGAACCTTTGTTAGTATCACACATAAGCAAAAGGGTGTTTGCCGGAGAGGTCCCTGAAGCGACGAACCGGCTCAGTTTGGCCTGCCTAGGTGGGGAATGGAATGTCCAGCAATTATCGGCCACGCCTGTTTACGTGCTTGTCCAGAGGCCTCTCAAACACGTGGAGCAGGGTGGCAGAGGAAGGCCGAATGGTTTTGATATCAAAAACGATATTATATGCTGTCTCCGGGTAGGCCTGGGCCGCAGTAACAATAACTTGACTGACCAACAGTACTACTATGCCTCCCTTGAATCTGAGAAAAGATGGATATGTCCTTTACTGGTTTGCCTCAAGCAATGGAATGTCTTGGGCTAGCCCTGAGACATGGCCTGACTACATCCTGAAAACAAGTGTCAGATGTTAAAGTAAGTACGTACAAAAGCGAGAATAATTTCATGCATTGTTTCAGTTTCTGGAACCTAACAAGCACATAAGTGAAAAAAAATATTTTTGTTACTAACCAAGTATATATCATGGAGTGGAATTCAGAACTTTAAAACAGTTTTAAGATACATAGAAAAGTTCTACAATACATAGGAAAAAGATATATGAAATGTCCAATATGGATCTTTCATGGGAGCAAAGTTACAGAATGTATTTCAGGACTTCAATAGCCTATTTCTGAGACATTCTGCCATAGTGTAATATCATATCAAGTTATATTATTCTGCCCTAAAGAAGATGAATACGAAATGAAAAGTCCTTCCATTTACCATTTTAATGTAAACTTTTTTTCTTCCTTATATCTTTCTGTTGCTTGATCTTTTTTCCTGCTTCTACTGTATTACCAGACATATTCTCAGAGCACATATATGAAATCATACATGTTATGTGCACATATGCCTTTAACGGTTCTTGTCACCTTAGCAGTAGTTCATCTTTTGAAAATTGAAGTCAATAACCCGCATTGATCCAGACCTACCTAAAAGGGGAATTTTACGGAACACGCAAGAATCAAAATACACAGAATAATTGCTTTGGGAATAGCAAACACTATGGTTTTGTTGCTGTTATGTGCTTCAAGCTGACGCTGACTTGTCAACTATCATAGGGTTTTCTTGCTAAGTAGAGATTTTACCTTGCCTTTCTCAGGCTGAGAGAGAGTGAATTGCCCAAGGTTGCCCAGTAGGTTTCCATGGCTGAATAGGAGTTTGAAACTCAGTGCTCATTCACACTACAAAACTATAGCAACATTATTCCACTTTAACTGCTGTGATTCTATCCTAAGGGATGAGCTTCCATCCTAAGGGATTCTGAGATTGGCAGTTTAGGAAAGATCATTTAGAATTCTCAGCCAGAGTTCTCTAGTGTCCCACCAGCCTACCGGTCCCAAGATTCCATAAAATGGAAGTATGGCAAATAAATTGAACTAATAGCACTATAATTATGCCCATTTCTGTGCTAGACTGTTATAGTCCCTTGAAGGCCCCTCCCTAAACTGCAAACCCCGGGGTTCCATAGGATGTTGAAAGTGGAATAATAGCACTATAACATTCTAGTGCAGAAATGGCCTTGGTTGAGGAAGTGCAAAGAAGAGGAGGGCTAACTATTCAAGGTCATCTAAAAGAGAGATACAGTGATAATAGGAGATTTCAATTACCCAGATATATTCTGGCAGTCAAACTCTGCCAAGACAGTAAGGTCCAGCAAGTTTCTTGCTTGTCTTGCAGACAACTTCATGGTCCAGAAGGTGGAAGAGGCCACAAGGGGATCAAATATTCTAGATCTGATCCTGACCAACAGGGATGACCTTGTTAATGAGGTAGAAGTGGTTGGATCTTTAGGGGGGAGTGACCATGCCCTATTGGAATTTAGCATTCAGTGGGAAGGAGAAGATAAGGGTAGCCAGACACTCATCTTAGATTTTAAAAAAAGCTGACTTCTGTAAACTTAGGGAGCTGCTGGTTGGAATTCCGTGGTCAGGAATAGTGAAAGGGAAAGGAGTTCAGGAGGCATGGGAGTTCCTTAAAAAGGAGATACTGAAGGCACAGTCTAAAACTGTGCCAATAAGGAGGAAAAATGGAAGGCATCTGAAGAAACCAGAATGGTTGACTAAAGAACTCTCAGCTGAGCTAAGTGTTAAAAGAAACATGTATAGGAAATGGGAGAAGGGGGAAACCACCAAAGAAGAATTTAAGCAAGTAGCCAGGAGATGTAGGGAGGAAGTCAGAAAGGCTAAAGCACAGAACGAGCTTAGGCTGGCCAGAGACATTAAAAACAATAAAAAGGGCTTTTTTAAATATGTCTACAGCAAAAGAAAAAAGAAGGAGACAGTAGGGTCGCTGCACAGAGAAGATGGAGAATTACTCACAGGGGCAGAGAAAAGGCATCCTTCTGGGGAAAAACTGAGGCAAAGAAGGTGTAAAGTAGCTCACTTAACACCTTCTTTGCCTCAGTTTTTTCCCAGAAGGATACAAGCACTCAACCTGGTGGTTGGGGAGCAGGGGAGGAAGCAGGAGAAATGAGGCACATGATAGGTAGAGAGGTGGTACAGGAATACCTGGCCACTCTGGATGAATTCAAGTCTCCAGGGTCAGATGAATTGCATCCTAGGATATTAAAAGAGCTAGCAGAGGTCATTTTGGAACCGCTTGCTATAATCTTTGAGAAATCTTGGAGGACAGGAGAAGTTCCAGCAGACTGGAAGAGAGCAAATGTTATCCCCATCGTCAAGATGGGGAAAAAGAGGACCCAAATAATTATCGCCAAGTCAGCCTGACATCAGTACCCGGAAAGATCCTGGAGCAGATCATTAAGCAGTCAGTTTCTAATCACTTAGAAAGCAACGCGGTAATCACGAGAAGTCAACATGGATTTCTCAAAAATAAGAGACTAATCTTATCTCTTTTTATGATAGAGTTACTAGCTTGATAGATGAAGGGAATGCTGTGGATGTAGCATATCTCAATTTCAGTAAGACCTTCAACAAAGTTCCCCATGACATTCTTGCAATGAAGCTAGTAAAATGTGGGCTGGACAGGGCTACTGTTAGTTGGATTTGTAATTGGTTGACCGACCGAACCCAAAGGGTGATCACGAATGGCTGCTTTTCATCCTGGAGAGAAGTGACTAGCGGGGTGCCACAGGGTTCTGTCCTGGGCCCAGTGTTGTTCAACATTTTATCAATGACTTGGATGAAGGAATAGAGGGCATGCTCATCAAATTTGCAGATGATACCAAATTGGGAGGGGTTGCTAATACGCCAGAGGACAGGATCAAAATTCAAAATGACCTGGATAGGAGAGAGCTGGGCCAAGGCGAACAAAATGCAATTCAACAGAGAGAAGTGTAAGGTCCTACACTTAGGTAGTAAAAATGGAATACAGAAATATAGGATGGGGGACACCTGGCTGGATAGCAGTACGTGTGAAAGGGATCTAGGAGTCTTCATAGACCACAAGCTGAACATGAGTCAGCAGTGTGATGCGGCAGCCAAGAAAGCCAATGCAATTCTTGGCTGCATCAATAGGAGTATGGTGTCTAGATTGAGGGACGTACTGGTACCACTCTACTCTGCTCTGGTTAGACCTCATCTTGAATACCGTGTCCAGTTCTGGGCACCCCAATTCAAGAAGGACATGGTCAAGCTGGAGCAAGTCCAGAGGAAGGCGACCAAAATGGTGAGAGGCCTGAAAGCCATGCCCTATGAGGATAGACTTAGAGAGCTGGGTATGTTTAGTCTGCAGAAGAGAAGGTTAAGAGGGGACATGATAGCCATGTTTAAATATTTGAAGGGATGCCACATAGAGGAAGGAGAGGGCTTGTTTTTCTCCTGCTCCAGAGACCAGGACAAGGAGCAATGGATTCAAGCTGCAGGAAAGGAGATTCCACCTGAACCTCAGGAAGAACTTCCTGACAGTCAGGGCTGTCCGGCAGTGGAATATGCTGCCTCGGAGTGTAGTGGAGTCTCCTTCCTTGGAGGTTTTTAAGCAGAGGCTTGATGGCCATCTGTCAGAAGTGCTTTGAGGGTGTTCCTGCATGGCAGGGGGTTGGACTGGATGGCCCCTGTGGTCTCTTCCAACTCTACATTTGTATGATTCCATGATTCTATGATCTAAGTCAGACCAGGACATGAAGCATTCAGCTGTCTTGGTAAAAGAGTGATATTCAGCCTTCTCCCAGCATCTAGACTATTTTAAAGGCATTTAAGGTAGAAAGGTAGACCATTTTAGGTTTGCTTAAATTTGTGTATTTCACAGTCTTCCACTTTCAGGATTTTGCTTCATTTTGTTGGCCAAAGTTCATTTGAGGGAAATGGCTGCTGTATTCTGATTTTAAAAAGAGACAGAGATGTTCTGCTGACCAGCCTATGCCCCAAACATTACCTTCTCAACGAGCACTATTTCTAATACCAATTCCTGTAACACATTGTTTACCAGCAGATGGATATCATACTAGGAGTGTGAGAATCTTGCCTGTTAGTATTCAGTTCTAATTTAATCAGTATTATATACACACCTGGTGGTGGTAATTAATGCAGCCACATTATTTCAGTATGTGTTATAAGTTATGCTTGGTAAATATTAAGGCAAGTAGACTTTGATGCATCAGGAAGAGAGTTTCCTCTTGCCATAGTCTGTACACTTGTAAGGTAGAGCAATCAATTACCTGGACCCACTTCCATCTTCTACTACCTAAAAGTTAATGTTTGTCTGTGAGTTTGTGAGTTTTTCTGTTTGTCTGTGTCGGGCAGGTGAAGACCTCATACGATTGGCTGACTGAGGTGAGAAGACCTCATATGATTGGCTGGCTGTGAAGATTCTATGGAATCCTGGGGTTGGCAGTTTAGGGAGGGGCCTTTAAAATTCTCAGCCAAGAGCTCTTCGGCCTCTTGGGCTGGTTGCTATGGAGATGAGGCCTACCATCAATAAGGACTCCAGAAAACATTTGGGAGGCATATGTGAGAAAAACTAAAGTGACATATACAACATAGGCCATTCCCACACTACACTGTCATAGTGCTATTATTCTACTTTCAACATCCTATAGAATCCTGGGATTTGTAGTTTAAGGAGGGGCATTTAAGAATGTTCAGCCAAATAGGTCTTTGGTCTCAGTAAACTACAAACTCCAGAATTCCACAGGATGTTGAAAGTGTAATAATAGTACTATAACAGTGCAGTGCAGAAATGGATGTAGTGACAAGGTCTTATCACCTCACACAGTAGATTGTATGCGTTCCATATGTGAAGAATATTAAAGTTGAAATTCCAAACAAAAAACACTTCCAGAAAAATGTAAAACATTGCACAAATTCAACAGAAAGAAAAAAAAAGCCAAAACATCAATGTCACCAGACAAAACAGATTGCATTGGGGATTGTGGGGAAAAATTACAGGTACTGGAATAGGCCAGTTTCTATGGAGATGATGCCTAGTAGCAAGGAGGAGGACAGTGTATTCCCTCAGGAACCCAACCTCTGTATCTTAAACAACTATGAATACAGATTGGATTGGAGAATATGGAGAAAATTTACAGGTACAGAAATAAGCCGGTTGCTATGGACATGAGGCCTAACAGCGAGTAGGAGGACAGTATACTCCCTGAGGAACCCAAAGTGTGTATGAAAAGAACTCTGAATACAGAGAAATATGGGAATACAGGGGAAAATGGAGGAAAGTTATAGAAAATGGAGAAGACAGTTTGGTGAATTCTTAATAGGAAAATAAAAACCCCAGGCAAGGGCAGGTAAGTACGCTGGTTATAAAATACAAGCTGGAACTTTCCTACCAAAACCTCCCTCCTTCCTGCTAACAAGGAAATGGATCCTTGATGTGTTTGAGACAATAATCAGCATGTAACTGGCTTGTTCACTTCCACTGAACAGAAGCCCTGAAAAACTGGTTCAAACTGGTATAACTCCCTTTGCAAGCTAATGTGTGTTTTCCAGTGATGTTGGAAAATCCCATCTGGATTGGAAGAGAATAAATGGCTCTATCAGACTGGCTTTGTCCTATGCATGCCAAATCTACTGTTTGCATCTCTTCAGACTACTTAGGAGTCATTGCTAGTACAGAGAGAACTAATGAGCAGAGGTCATATCCAAATGTAAACCTTTGAACCTCCAGAAAATAACATTACAATCATGTTAGCTCCTCCCAGAAGGCATCCCATTGAATCCAGGTGACAGCCCCCAAGTTAGGAAAGGGTTAAATAAAAACACACAGATTTGGAGGGTGTCTGCTTCCCCTGAGAGAAGAAAAAAGCCTGCTTGCAGACCCAGACTTGCAGATCTGCACCCCAGATAGAAAAAGGCTGAAAGAGGGAGCCTGGAACTGTGCATCATGGAGGCAGACCAGAAGGAGCCTGGATGGATCACAGAGAGTCCCCCAAGAGAAGGACCTGCTGCCCTGAGTTTCAGCCACCCAGCCAATCCAGCCAACCGACAAGACTTTTCTTCCTACTGAAGCATAAGAGAATCCCTGTGTGTATCTTAGGCCCTTTCCGCACCAGCCTATTAAAACGGTGCAGATTGACCTCCAACAGAGGCCTTCTGCACCGTGGCGTGGACTGGGGTGGGCTACTTTTTGTAGTTCTGCACCTCAGTCCACTCCAGAGCAACCGGAACTGGCCGTGCAGTGTGCTTTTTAAAAACCTCTTTTAAGAGGTTTTTTAAAAAGTATGGAGCACGCGACCCCGTGTCACTCCATCGCCGAGCTCCGGTGCAGATTTGCAGGCACGCACTAGTGCGTGCTTGCAGATCTGCCAGGGCTGGGCTTTAGGCTGGCAAGCTTCTCCGGTTGGTGGAGAGCCTCCACCAACCGGAAGCCACCATTTTGGATGCTGGAGCAGTGCGGAGCGATGAGCTCGCACTGCTCCTCGTCAAGACGGACCCAAACGGACCCACCGAAAAGCCAGTGAGTAGCAGCAGGGAGCATTTCCCTTGCCGAGTGTGAAAAGGGCCTTAGTCTGTCGTCCCTTGAGCTTAGCTGTATAACAGCTTTGCCTCCCTCTCTTACTTCAGTCCGGAGCAGGGTTTTTAGCACCTGTGCCATTCTCCCCTTCTTTTCTTTTGAGAAACAGTTTTTATCAAACACAGATTGTTCCTTTGAGTTCTGCTGCTATGTTTTTCTGTCTATAAATAAAGTAGTAATTGTTTGTGTTTCAAAAGCAGCTTGTCTTCAATCTGATTTCTTTTTGCCCCCTTGTTTTCAGAGGTACTCTGGTTAATTGTTCATTTTTAAAATCTATAGCCTATAGGGTTTCAGAGAGAGAGTGCTAGTGCCTGGGAGAACTTTGTCCCAAACCAGTAAACCCAGTGCACAGCTCTCATCATATGGGTATTGACCATGGGATTTAACAACAAGCTCCTACAACTAACCATTATATATTGTCAGCCAGACAGTCAGAGAAGTCTCAGCCATTTCCGCACTGGACTGTTGTAGCGCTATTATTACACTTTCAACATCCTACGGAATCCTGGGGTTTGCAGTTTTGGGAGGAGTCAGCCAGCCCCTCCCAAAACTGCAAACTCCAGGATTCCATAGGATGTTGAAAGTGGAATAAAAGTGCTATAACAGTCCAGTGTGGAAATACTTGTTTATTATTTTAAAAATCAAAAGATATTTCTATTCTGTTCTACACGAAAAATATCTCAGGGTAGATTATGAATAAAGATTTTAGAATATTTTAGATTTTAGAATACGCACACACGCACACACGCACGCACACACTCATACACGCAAACATGGGTCTTGGTAGGGGTATTGTACAGCCTGAAATAATAGATAAGTGTCTATGTATATGTACACACACACACACACACATGCACATACTGTATTTACCAGCGTATAAGATACACCGATGTGTATGATGCACCCCATTTATACACTGGCAAATATTATTTGCTAGCATATAAGATACACTAGCATATAAGACGCACCTCATTTTCACACAACGTTTTTTGGGGAAAGAAGTGAGTTTTATATGCCAGCAAGTACAGTATTTAACTCCAAAAGTGACAAAGTTCTTTCATGATTATGATTATTATGATTATTATGATTATTATTCATTCTATCTAGAGAGAAAAAGGCAAGTAAGGATTTTGTACCTTGAGTCTATACAACCTCAGGAAAGGATTATCACATTGCAAACTGATATTGTATCTAGAAACAGACTTCTAGATAAAGTTTAAGTTTCTCCTGTGCTAATTCTGTCAGATATGTTTCCTTTCTACTGCTATATATAACAACCCCGCCTCTTATTGTCACATAGCTGGTAGGAGGAGAAAATGAGGATTGACAAATATGTCAGTTTCAGTTTCTCACACTTTTTTTAAAAAAACTTGTTTTTTCCATTCATAATGTGAACACATTTGAGAATTTTACTATCTTCTGACCAACTTTGCCAAACTAAAATAAAATCCTCAAATATTGACATTGACCATATTGAACAAATACAGCCATGTTCAGCACAGAGAGCAGGAATGTGTACCTTTGCTTATTTCATTCTTGCATTTCACAGAATCATACAAGTAAAGAATTAGAAGGGCTTTGGGGACCATTGAGTCCAACCCTCTGCTCAGTGCAGGATTCCCAGTTAAAGCATCCACAGCAGGTACCTGTCCAACCTCTTTTTTGAAGATGCCCAGAAAAGAACACCCTACCACCTCTCTCTCATTTCAAAAGTTTTCTCTCATTTAGCAAGGTTCCAAAAGGGGTTCCGAACGGGTTTGCATATTCTTGTTGATTTTCATTAGTCAAAAATTGCAAAAATAACCCCTAGAAAAGCAGTGTACTTTCTATAAATGTATGTATTTATAGAAGATATGCTTGTTCCAAAATGTGAAAAATTGCACAGTGGTCAACTATATTTTCAATGGGATCTCTCAATGTCACAAATTGTTCTTTCTGAACAAGGAAGGACAAGTAAAAATCAAATATTCTTTTTATTGTTACAAAAGAGAGAGAGGAAGGAGGGGGAGGGAGGGAGGGAAAGAGAGAATGATGGTAACTCTTATTCATCATGGGCATGGTTTAAAACCCAAAAATTCAAGTGGATGGACAAAGAAGTTAGTTTCTTTTCCCCTCACACCTGATTTTTTTTAAGAAGTCCTTTCCATCGAAATGGGACCAGAAAAATAACAAAGAAGGAATAGTTGCAGCTGCATCTCCATTTAAGGCTAGTTAAAGAATAGGTTGCTGACTTGAAAAATCTACCTTAGTACATGGAGATTGTGTATGAACATTTTGTCAGCTATGAAAGACATATACATCTGGGACAAAAATCTGGTTTTAGAGGAACTTTGTGTAAAGCCCCGCTTTGGGGGTCCCCACTACCAATATGGTTTGGATGGGCACCATACCTAATTGGCATCATATGTAATTGGCGACACATTTTATTGGCTCTGATATCAAATTCAAGCCTGAAAGATGACAGAGAGGTCAAAGCAAGTGAGGGAAAGAATTTGACTGTAAATGTGAGAAGCATAGGTTAACTCCAAAATTCTTCCAGGTAAGACTGAGTCATTTGTCAGGCAAATACACATCATTCCTGTGGATAATAGGCTTAAATAGAAACTGGAATTTTCCAGGGAATCCAACTGTGAAGAGCCCACCAGGACACTGATTGACAGATATCTGTCCCTTGTATTCTTTCCTCTGTCCTCACAGCACCCACAATAGACAGCTATTACAACATCCATCATGTCTTTGTCAATCAAAGCACTAAGCCCATCACCAGGCGAAAGACTCATTGTCCACAACAGGTTCCCTTTGTCTTGCATCTGGAACCTTCACAGCCACAAGCCATTTTCAGGGTACAAATACCCCTGCTTTGAGGCCCAGGGCAGTCTCTTGAAGATCTACCCGTCACTCTGTCTGTCTGGCTCCTGAATGAGAACTGCTCTTAGGTCCTACCTAAGCCAAAATACACTTCTGCTCTTCAC
Source organism: Ctenosaura bakeri (assembly GCA_948474755.1). Taxonomy (NCBI): domain Eukaryota; kingdom Metazoa; phylum Chordata; class Lepidosauria; order Squamata; family Iguanidae; genus Ctenosaura; species Ctenosaura bakeri. The sequence goes on from CAOLHI010001287.1 coordinate 146,756, forward strand.
TACTCTTCTGGACTGGTAATTATAAATCCCCCCAAACTCCTCAGCCTCTCTATAATTTTTCCTCCCTTTCTCTTTCAGCTAGCTCTTGTGTGAATGTGTGATTGTGTGTATCTTGTGTGCATGCATGAGTGAATTCCCCTCAATAAAATCATTTTATTAGACAATTTTGCTTGGTTTTTGGCTTGGCCTGACCCAGTAAAAATTGGGTTTAAAGATCTCGCCAGGTTACCCTGTCTCTTGTAGTGCTACAGCTTGTGCTCTGGCTAATTCCCATTCTCCATTATTTGGAGTACATTGAGGTGTCCCCCACAGGACCCCAGAAATCAGAGTAACACTTGTATTAATGAAAATGAGTCTACATTCAGATCAGAAGTCATCTTTTATCCATGCTATGTTTATTTGTTTTTGCACTGAAAGAATATGCTTTCTTATGTACTATTATGCATTTAATCATTAAAGCTTTATTTTAATTTGTTACTTTGTCAAGTAGTTTAATTAATACTAAAAATACAAAACTGATGTGCAGACGAAAAAAAAGTTTCATCAAGCTAGTTGCAAACTCCTGTGATGAATTAATTGTCATTGTGCATGGTAGGAGTGGAGGCAGCAATTATGTGCAAATTGCTGTTTTGAAGATCAGGAGATTCACTAAAACAGATGTAATTAAATGCACTTGATAATTACCATTATGCTGGTACTTAATATTAATTGGACCATGGGGTCCCAATTTTCTCCACAACAAAAAAGAACAGTTGAAGGAGAAAAGGAAAGCAGAGTACATGAAGAGATGGAAGAAGGTCTGCCATAGGAGCGATTTTATTAGAATGGGTGGCACTGTACAAGGAAATTTTTGAAGATGTCTTAAATGAATGAGTTAACTGTCAGGCTTGTTTCTTTCTACTCAAGAGACCAGATTTTATGTTTCAGTGTTGGCTCCAGTAATGTACAGTATTAAAGAGTGTGTCAAGGTTAGACTGTCTGAAGTCATTCAGTGTTTTTAAAGTCAGGCATAGACTTTTCATAGTTGTGCCTAAATGATAAATTTATTGGATTGAAAAGCCACACTGTTGTGAATGACTGTGCTGTAGTGGCTAGAGTAGTGGTACTTTGGAAATCAAGGTTCAAGTCCCCACTGAGCTGTGGAACTCAGTGGGTGACCTTGGACCATTCATTCTTTCTCACTTTGAAATAGAGGAAATTGGAAAAACAGAGATGAGTACGCTGACTTGGTGAAGTCTCAAAGGTTTTTGTTTTCTGTTATCCATATGCCTCCAAACTCCAAAGGACCAGCTGAAGAAGCAAACCAGGTAACAAATTTCTCATGTGTGTCTGTCATGCCCTGGACAACTTTCAGTGCACAAACTCCACTCTGAAGTAAGCATCAGTGTTTATTTATCACAAGGAAGTAATAAACCACATTTCTTCTGAAGTTGCTGAGACGGATGTATACGTGGTGTTCATAAGTTTTATACTTTCGTATACAAGATGTGTACAGCTGTGATTAGAGAGGACCACAAATTAAACACCACCTCACAGCTTTAGACAATTCCCAGACTCTCATTTGTTTATCCATCTTTTATCCTTGAAGCAAGAACATGTTTCCTGTCTCTTATCTCTGAGCATTTCCAGTTTTCACAACACTTTTGGGTGCTTTCATTATCTCCCTCTCTGATCTTCTTTCCCTCTCTTTGATATGACACAGAAAAATAAAGCAATTAGACATTTGATACTTTTGAATACACAAGCATTAAACAGATACAATGTTGCAATCGACAATTAGCCTTTAATATAATATTTAATCTTAGCAGTCTTAGGCCATTTCCTCACTAGACTGTCATAGCACTATTATTCCACTTTCAACATCCTATGGAATCCTGGGGTTTGCAGTTTTGGGAGGGGCCAGCTATAACAGTCTAGTGCAGAAATGGCTTAAGTCTAACATTTTCCTACACTGACTACACTGCATATTATAATACATATCCAGCAAACATATATGACCGGAGCCACACATCCTGACTGTTTGTTTGTTTGTTTGTTTGTTTGCTTGTTTGTTTGTTTGGAATATATGCTTTCTCAAGTGATGAAAGACAAAGGATCAAAATTCAAAATGACCTGGATAGATTGGAGAGCTGGGCCAAGGAGAACAAAATGAAACTCAACAGAGAGAAGTGTAAGGTCCTACACTTAGGTAGAAAAAATGGAATACAGAAATATAGGATGGGGGACACATGGCTGGATAGCAGTACTTGTGAAAGGGATCTAGGAGTCTTCATAGACCACAAGCTGAACATGAGTCAGCAGTGTGAGGCGGCAGCCAAGAAAGCCAATGCAATTCTCGGCTGCATCAATAGGAGTATGGTGTCTAGATCGAGGGAGGTACTGGTACCACTCTACTCTGCTTTGGTTAGACCCCATCTTGAATACTGTGTCCAGTTCTGGGCACCCCAATTCAAGAGGGATATTGACAAGCTGGAGCAAGTCCACAGGAGGGCAACCAAAATGGTGAGGGGCCTGAAAGCCATGCCCTATGAGGATAGACTTAGAGAGCCGGGGATGTTTAGTTTGCAAAAGAGAAGGTTAAGAGGGGACATGATAGCCATGTCTAAGTATTTGAAGGGATGCCATGTAGAAGAAGGAGAGGGCTTGTTTTCTGCTGGTCCAGAGACCAGGACAAGGAGCAATGGATTCAAGCTGCAGGAAAGGAGATTCCACCTGAATCTCAGGAAGAATTTCCTGACAGTCAGGGTTGTCCAGTAGTGGAATATGCTGCCTCGGAGTGTAGTGGAGTCTCCTTCCTTGGAGGTTTTTAAGCAGAGGCTTGATGGCCATCTGTCAGGAGTGCTTTGAGGGTGTTCCTGCATGGCAGGGGGTTGGACTGGATGGCCCCTGTGGTCTCTTCCAACTCTACATTTCTATGATTCTATGATTCTATTTGTTAAAAAGCATAGGATCTTTCTCACTTGCTTATCTTTTATGTCATGTGACTTGCTATCTGGTTAGCTTTGCAAGATACATTAGAAAGTTTGCTTGCTGAGGCACTTATTGCTGAGGAAATCCAGTGGTATGAGGGAATGTGGGTTAACCATAAGGAATACAAGCACACACCCCTTCAAATCTGATTTCACACTAAAGTATTCCCATTCATTGAAAAAAGGCCGTTCATTGTTGTCTTAGCTACTACTCTTCCTCCCCTAAGAGTCTTCCCAGTGTGACTAAATTATTAAAATGATCCACCCCAGCAAATAATCAGTTTGCATTCTGTGCAATATACAGTAGATAGGAAAAAACCATGGCCATTATTAAACACATTTTTAGGAACAAAAATTCTTATTTATCCTCTAAGAATCCATAATATCATTACCTGGGCAGTCATTATACACTATCATAACTAAGGTCATTTCTGCACTAGACTATTATTGTGCTATTATTCCACTTTCAACATCCTGTGGAATCTTGGGGTTTACAATTTAGGGAAGGGCCTTTGAGGTCCCCTCCCTAAACTGCAAACCCCAGGATTCAATGGGACGTTGAAGGTATAATGATAGCGCTGTAACAATCCAGTGTGGAAATGACCTAAATCAAAAGGGGCTGAGGTGGGCTGGGCTGGGCTTATAATTTCTATAGCCTCATATCATTTCCCACATATGGTCATAGAATGCATCCAAATGTCCTAGTATTCCGCTTGGCTTCTAGGTCAACCCCAATGGTATTTCTTGCATGATTCACTCTGTTGAGTTATGAAGAAAGTAATGCACTTGTGAAATACACAGACTATTTTACTTTTCTGAGTGTTTCACCAGCTACTTTGTGCTCTCTTTCACAACAGAAAAGCCTGGAAGAAAGGCTGCTACTCTTATTTTACAGGTGAGAAATTGAAGTGGTCTAAGACTATGCCATCTACCAAGAGAAGAGTTTTAAATCTCAGATTTCCATATTAAAAGAGCTGGCAGAGGTCATTTCAGAACCGCTTGCTATAATCTTTGAGAAATCTTGGAGGACAGGAGAAGTTCCAGCAGACTGGAAGAGAGCAAATGTTATCCCCATCTTAAAGAAGAGAAAAAAGAGGACCCAAATAATTATCACCCAGTCAGCCTGACATCAGTACCCGGAAAGATCCTGGAGCAGATCATTAAGCAGTCAGTTTCTAATCATTTAGAAAGCAACGTGGTAATAACGAGAAGTCAACATGGATTTCTCAAAAATAAGTCATGCCAGACTAATCTTATCTCTTTTTATGATAGAGTTACTAGCTTGATAGATGAAGGGAATGCTGTGGATGTAGCATATCTCGATTTCAGTAAGGCCTTCAACAAAGTCCCCCATGACATTCTTGCAATGAAGCTAGTAAAATGGGGGCTGGACCAGGGCTACTGTTAGTTGGATTTGTAATTGGTTGACTGACTGAACCCAAAGGGTGATCACGAATGGCTGCTTTTCATCCTGGAGAGAAGTGACTAGTGGGGTGCCACAGGGTTCTGTCCTGGGCCCAGTGCTGTTCAACATTTTATCAATGACTTGGATGAAGGAATAGAGGGCATGCTCATCAAATTTGCAGATGATACCAAATTGGGAGGGGTTGCTAATACGCCAGAGGACAGGATCAAAATTCAAAATGACCTGGATAGGAGAGAGCTGGGCCAAGGCGAACAAAATGCAATTCAACAGAGAGAAGTGTAAGGTCCTACACTTAGGTAGTAAAAATGGAATACAGAAATATAGGATGGGGGACACCTGGCTGGATAGCAGTACGTGTGAAAGGGATCTAGGAGTCTTCATAGACCACAAGCTGAACATGTCAGCAGTGTGATGCGGCAGCCAAGAAAGCCAATGCAATTCTTGGCTGCATCAATAGGAGTATGGTGTCTAGATTGAGGGACGTACTGGTACCACTCTACTCTGCTCTGGTTAGACCTCATCTTGAATACCGTGTCCAGTTCTGGGCACCCCAATTCAAGAAGGACATGGTCAAGCTGGAGCAAGTCCAGAGGAAGGCGACCAAAATGGTGAGAGGCCTGAAAGCCATGCCCTATGAGGATAGACTTAGAGAGCTGGGTATGTTTAGTCTGCAGAAGAGAAGGTTAAGAGGGGACATGATAGCCATGTTTAAATATTTGAAGGGATGCCACATAGAGGAAGGAGAGGGCTTGTTTTTCTCCTGCTCCAGAGACCAGGACAAGGAGCAATGGATTCAAGCTGCAGGAAAGGAGATTCCACCTGAACCTCAGGAAGAACTTCCTGACAGTCAGGGCTGTCCGGCAGTGGAATATACTGCCTCGAAGTGTAGTGGAGTCTCCTTCCTTGGAGGTTTTTAAGCAGAGGCTTGATGGCCATCTGTCGGGATTGCTTTGAGGGTGTTCCTGCATGGCAGGGGGTTGGAGTGGATGGCCTGTGTGGTCTCTTCCAACTCTAGATTTCTATGATTCTATGATTCTATGATTCTATTCACTGAGCATCAGCAGTCCTTAGCCATATGACTAATATAAAAACTTAGGATTTTTTTCCCCCTGTCATGTCTACATCTCATGACTTAATACAGAGATTTCCTGGAAATGTCCAGATTTGTCTTCTCTCAGTGGGGTTCCTACCAACTGTGCATATAACTCCCTTGATAGTACGTATGTTCAGTGTTCTGCCAAGCGTCTTGTTTTCCTGTGCAATGTCTCCATGCTCCTGCAATTGTGCCACAATCGTCAAGGGGGAAATATCACCTACATCTCCTAGGTACATTGTCTTCAATGAAGCAATAAACCAATACTTCAGGGAGAATGAAATCAATGACAGGACTAGAAAAACTCACTACAAGGCAAAAGTATTGGATAATTTTTAAGGACTATTTCTTTTTAACTTTAAAATTATTTCACAAGGGCTTGCTTATGCAAGTATAATCTTCCCTGATATTTTGTTTCATAGAAAATTCAAAATGGAATTGGTAGATCAGAATGCCCAGGAAAATCAAAAGGAATTTTGCTTAGATTAGCAACATTTCACTGTGTGAGGTTCCACACGTCTACATACATTGCTAAATGTCAACAACTGAAACATTTGGTATGTCCTCTTTAGATAAGTCATCAGGATTATGGCAAGAGAAATCAAACATATTTTCAGTTGGAACATTTCTTGCATTTTTTAAAATTTTTCTATTTGTTTCTATTTGTTTGTTTGTTGCTATTAGATTGGGCTCTGTGCCTCAATTCTCATGCCTGACCCAGTTCTGCTGACAATTTAAGGTGCCTATATAAACCAAACAGCTCTCCTCCAAATTCACATAACAGTCTTTATTTTTTCTACTACTACAGTTGGCAGGCTTCACTTTCACAAATTTTATTATTTGTGAGTTTCTCCAATCCCTGCCGCCTCCACCTTAAATGGTTCTTTCTCCAGAGAAACCTTCTCTTTTTGGTGGCTCCACTCAAGCTGTGCAGTTCTTTGAAAAACCTGCCTCTGCTCTTCTTCCTCCTCTACCAGCTGCTGCTTTCTGAGTTAAGTGCAGCTCACAGCCCAATTTCTCAGCAGCATGAGCTCTCCCGATGTGTCCCTCACACACGACAAAGGAGATGGACAAGAGAATGAAAGTATAATGCTGACCCATCCCCTTTCCCTCTCCTTTCCCTTACCTGGTTTGGACCCTGGGTGCCCATTTCCCCCTCTATGCCTTGGCCCCCTTCCCACAAACAGACACACACATTTTGATGTTTGCGTTTTTTACAATTTTGTGGGGGTCACGCTCCAACTGTAGTGAATGTAGAGGACCAATTGTATTGCAATGCTTCCAAAATGTGCAGAAAATTACTTCTGGGATGGAATTGTGTCATGAAGTCTAGTGCGCTAGCTGGCTCTGCTAAAGGAAAAAGCACTGAACATGGCAGGAGCTGGTTTGTCACATTGGAAATCAGATAAAATTATGTCCCTGGCATGAAAGACTCAGGGGATTAGACATATGGGCTGGCATCTTAAGGATACAGAATGTGTCCCTGGAAATGGGTGGATAGCAGGAGACAAGGAAAACATGCAAACCTTGCCATGTACCATCAGGCTTTTTCTTGTATCAGTGACATGAAACCAAATTTCTTAACCTCCAAATAATGCAAGATTCTACATTTAAGGAATCCCTCCAGCTGATGGGAACAGTTAACTTCATTTGTGTGAGTGAAAACATCTAATTTAAAATTTTTAATTAGCAACAAGAACAATATGGTAAAACTGGGTTAAAAAAAAAATTACAAGAAGCCCTAAGTGCACTGGTAAGCTTAGAGGATTTAACTCCCTCAATTTATACTGATGAACTTAAATTTTTCAATAAGGGCCTGCGTACCTTAAACAGTGTACATCAAGGATGATGATGCTGGGTGAAAAACAGGAAGTGAACTGGCTGTAACTTGAGTTTTGCCTTTCTGGAGAATGTGTTGAAATGCATATAGTGAGAAGTCTATGGAGCAATGTACTGACCTCTTAGAGGTGGAGTGGAATAACTGTAATAGAAAATATCTTTTAAGTAAAGCAATAGATGTCAAAATATCTTCAGGATTTGATACCTAAGCAAACACAAGCAGCAAGTGTGCAGAGTTTAAGCGGATCAGTTGAACAACCTAAGGATACTGAGACAAATTAAATTATTTTGGTAGAGATTAAATAAATTAGATCAGATGTGAATCAAATGAGAGTAGATATGAATCAAATGAGAAAAGATTTTAAACAAGATCTGAAGACTAAACTAGAGGTTGCTGTTAAGGATATAAGACAATCTCTGATTCAATCAACAATAGAAATCAAAAAGATGAATGAAAACTATAGAATTACTGGAAGATAAAACACAGAGTGACTGCAAAATTATCTATGGACCAAGAATGGGACTTAGATGTGATGGCTTTATGTGCCCTCAAGGAAAGGGAGAAATGCCTGAGATTCAGAGGGATAAAGGAGATGTAAAATGAAGATATTTATGTAAGAATGACTGATGTTTTGACTGATCTCCTAGAAAGAGAGGGAAGACCTATGCTAGGAATGGGTTAAAATATACAAATCAGATTCTTGATTGGTGAGACAGAGAAACCTGCCTGGAGATGTGATTGTTAACTTTGTGAAAAGACAGATGAAAGATCAATTCCTACACCAGCATTATTTAAATAGAATTCAGATTGAGAGAATTGGATTATGAAATTGTATGACCCAGCAGAAATGGAAAGACCATTTTGATTAAAGAAGACTCACTGAGTAATTTTGAGAAAGATCATGATATGAGAAATGCATATTTAAGAGAGTATTGAGGGAAAACTTTAGTTTTGGGTTTTGATAATTATTAGCTTTTGTCAATAAGTAGAAGTATAACTTAGTTATATAACACTAAAGAAGTAGACTTAGTATCTTATAACCATCAGCTGAGGGGCTGGACATAAATATGTCTACCCTCCTGACCTTGTTTTAGTTTAGGCATAGTCTTTTCTTTTGTCAGTCATTCAGGTTAAGTAGTTTTATTTAGATTAAGTTTTAAGTTTTCTGAGTCTTTTTTGCCCTTGTTTTGTTTTGTTTTTAAAATCCCTTATCTATTGTTTTATATATCTAAATTTTGTGTTTAATAAAAATATTTAAAAACAAAACAAAATGTGCAGAAAATTTATGGAGCACAGCCTATGCCTCTAGAAGCATGATACTACATATCATTGGATGAAATTGTAAATAGAGGTGAGGTTTCTCCTCATACAGTCCAGATGAACTTGCAAATAGAGGAGATAGCTGAAAATGGCATTGTGAGAAAATGGGGTAAATTTTGATAGGAAATTATAATCAACATCCCATATAATTTAGAATCATAAAATCATAGAGTTGGAATAGACCACAACAGTCATCTAGTCCAATACCCTGTCATGCAGAAATATACACTCAGAGCACCCCCAGCAAATGGACATCCAGCCCCTGTTTAAAAACCTCCAAAGAAGGTGACTCCACCACATTCCAAGGCAGTATATTTCACTGTCAAATGGCTCTTACTTCCAGGAAGTTTTTCCTGATCTTTAAATGAAATCTCTTTTTCTGTAGTGTGAGTCCATTGCTCCATGTCCTAGTCTCTGGAGCAGCAGAAAACAAGCATGCTCTATCTTCTATTTGACTTCCTTTCAAATATTTAAACATGGCTATCATGTCACTTCTTAACCGGCTTTTCATCAGGCTAAACATACCTAGCTCCTTAAGCTGCTCCTTATAAGGCATGGGCCCTTCACCACTTCAGTTGCCCTCTTCTGGATACATTCCAGCTTGTCAATATCCTTCTTGAATTGTGGTGCCCACACTGGACATGGTGTTCCAGGTGAGGTCTAACCAAAGCAGAATATACTGGTATAATTACTTTTCTTGATCTGAACACTATATTCCAATTGACGCAGCCCAGAATCACATTGGCTTTTTTAGCTACAGGATCACACTGCTGACTCATGTTCAGCTTGTGGTTGACCAAGACTCTTAGATCCCTTTCACATCTATTGTTTTTAAGCCAGGTATCACCATCCTATATCTGTGCATTTAATTCCTTCTTCTTAAGTGTTGTACCCTACATTTCTCCCTTTTAAAATTCATTTTGTTAGTTTTGGCCAAGCAATCTGTCAAGGTCATTTGGAATTCTGATCCTATTCTTTAGATTATTAACTATCCCTTCTAATTTGGGGTCACCTGCAAATTTGATGAGTATGCCCTCTATTCCATCATCCAAGTCATTGATAAAGATGTGGAATAGCACTGGGCCTAGGACAGAACCCTGTGGCACCCCACTGGTCACTTCTCTCCAGGATAAAGAGGAGTCATTGGCAAGCAACCTTTGTGTTCTGCTGGTCAGGCAATTGCAAATTGACTAACCCACATTGTCTAACCCACATTTTACTACGTTGTTTGCAAGAATATCATGGGGGACCTTGTCAAAGGCCTTACTGAAATCAAGATACATTACATCCACAGCATTCTCTTCATCCACCAAGCTTATAACTTTAGGGGGAAAAAGATCAGATTAGTCTGGCATGACTTGTTTTTGAGAAACCCATGCTGACTTTTAGTGCTTATGGCATTCTTTTTAATTTAACAACGACATTGTCTTTAAGCATCCAACCCTCCCTTTAAAAAAAAAAAAAGATTGCTTCCAGATCAAAACTTTAGAAGGAGATATTCCTACAGATATCTGCTCCACAATAAAATGTACGGGCCATATGGTATGCGGGAGGCAAAATCCAAGGTGGGAAATTAACAGTAGAACAAAGTTCTTGCAGATGTATGTTTCTAGTTTCCAGATAAGCCTTTGGAATTCAGATGGAGACACCTGCCAAGAAGATGTTCCCTGACTGCTATAACACTGGAGAATGAGATCTCTCTTTCCCTTGTTATTTCAAAGAGCTCTTGTCACTTAATTAGCTTGTTACTTTTAGATAATTGTCATTCCTGAGCCCAGATACTAACTAATCGCTTTTCATTTATTTCTCCCCATGTCAATAGTATGAAATGGATGTTGCAATGTGTCTGAACTTGCTGCCAACAGTGAAGAACAGCAGGGCAGGTTTTGGAAGACATTTCAAGAGTACCAACAAACCTCCAGGAAGGAGCGGGGGGGAAGTAATAACATTAAAAAAATAAAGGATTACAGCAGTTGATTAAAATGTTTCAAGTAGCTGAGAAAATAACTACATTCCCTGTATTTCTGTTAACACTCTGTCCTGAATCGTACTGCTTAGCCTCAGCTAGAGTAGACCCATTGAATTAATTGTAGTTGGTAAGTTGACACATAGGTAAAATCCATCGATTCAATGGGTCTACTCTAATAAGGGTTAATATGCACTCAATTGTTGCAAAACCAATTCTGACTCATTAATGAAAAAGATTGTTGTTTCAGGCAATTAAATATCACAGATATTGTAGTGTTGCACATTTGTGTGACTGAAAACAATGTTATTGCAAACACAAGAGCTCTTTCTGAAAAGTGTAAGCAATATTTTGCCTCCTCACAGGAGAGAAGATGAACTATGTGGCTTCTTATTCTTGCACAGGAGAATAAGAGAGGCAAAGATTTACATTGTGCATGTCTGTGCATTTATGCTAAAGGACAGATAAATAGAGGCAGACAGATAGACATACCAACCAATATTGTACATAGATTTATTGAGAAATAGTTGCAAAGGATGCTAAGTCAGAGTTGGAGAACCTGTGGCCCACCTGGTGTTGCTGAATTATAGGCCCTCTCCACATGCTACCTTATTCCATGGTTCCCCCAGCGGCAATCCCAGCAGCAGCTCTGCTGGGAAGGGAGTGTGATGAGAACGCTCCCCTCTGCACGGGACAGGCTCCTTGTGGAAGGGAGCACAATGGACATGCCTCTTCCTTCCGCAACACAGCTGGGTACCTTCCCAGGCTATGCTGGGTTGGAAAGTGCCACCATTACACTTCCGGGGCTTCTGCAGGACAAATAAGTGCGAGATAGTGGTGTGATCATGTATCGTTGACAGGGAAAACCCATTAATGATTTAATCTGTGATTCCACTGCCTGGGGATAGGAGAGGAGTGGGACTGCAATGGTGTCAAGCAGAAGTGTTGTCTCTAACCCGCTCCTCTCCTGTCCCCATGCTGGGATGGGAGGTTACTGTGGAAAGGGCCACAGTTTCTATCATTCTTCACCACTGGCAATGGTTGGAAACAGAAGCACAACAACATCCTAGAGCCACTTCTTTTCCCCACTCCTTTTTAAAAGGAAACAATAATATGAGCTGCAAGTGCATCGCCCATATTTGAGAAGAAAAAACCCTGTATTAGAGAAGATAGATAGATAGATAGGCCTGTGGTGTATCCGTCTTTCCTTTGTCTTGTCTTTTATTGAAGCATAAATACATGCTCACATCATGAAGGCATCTATGACTTCCTTGGTGCCAAGAAATATATGTTTTTTTCAAAAAAATATCTAAACTGTTTATTGTAATTTAAGGATACCATGCACAATTCACTGGGCCTGATGATTCAGTTTTTGTTTGTTTTTTACCTAAACCAATCTGCTCATGAAATTCTGACTCGCTGAAATCTCCAGGTAGGATTTCAAAAATATAACTATCCATTTTGATAAACCCTCTACAATCACATGGATAGAAAACAAGGCCTGTGTTCTGATAGGAGGACCTCCATAGCTGGAGAGAAGATGAACTGTTGACAGAAAGCTAGTGCACACCCACAAGTACTAGAATAAAGCAATGATGGTGTGTTATCAATAGCTTCCTCATATACTCAGATACTATAGAACAATAAAACCTGAAACACAGTCATTAAATAGATCTGTCACCTTTCAGTCAAGGAAAATATTGCTTGAAGGTATATTCAAGCACCTCTCACTACCCACATGGTTGCAGTGTTTGATAGTACTTCTTGAGAGATCTTCTTGAATGTATTCAGAATAATGAGAAAAAGAAAGAGATACACAGAAAGGAGTTCTTTTTCTTACTTCTAGCTACTCTTCCCCACATCCTCCACTTTTATCATATGAAAGCTCTTTAAAAATTAATTTCCAAACACCTCCAACTCTGCAAGCCTAATTTGCTTCCACTAAAGCTCTCATTCTCAGTCTGCCTAGGGTGCTTAAGTGTCTCAGTGTGGAGTCAATCTGCCAGGGTGACACCATGATACGTTCTTATGACTTTATGAAGATTTTATGAACCTCTGGCAAGAGATCCCATATATACATATACACTTTTGCAATAATAGCTTTTGTTTCTTCTCACTACTCTCAACATGTGCCCATCAATACCCCTTCTCTGTGACAACACAATACGAGCCAATGTCTATATGGTAACCTGCTGTAATAATTACTGACAAGCAGGAAGCATTCTCTCTTCTTAGTAGTACTAACACAAACTACTATAGGCCTTTGAGGCTCCTCCCTAAACTGCAAACCCCAGGATTCCATAAGATGTTGAAAGTGGAATAATAACACTATCACAGTCTAATGTGGGAATAGCCTAAATCTCAGTGACTAATGTTTTTAGGATCAACATCTATAATTAATTTTGCAGCATCTCTCTTCAGTAGGTGAGTCTTTGCAGAGGCCTGAAAAGACAGCTAGTATTTTGTTGAGCCAATCATATGTACTTTGTAATTAGAGAAGACTGCTGTCACAGAAGGTACTAGAGCAAGAGTAGCACATAGAGTATGTCAAGATTCATCCAGGAATTACTCTTTCAGGTTCTCCGTACAAAGACATGGAAGAGGGAGCAGGCTTTTTTTCCACTGCTCCAGAGACTAGGAAAAGGAGCAATGAATTCAAGCTTCAAGAAAGGAGATTCCACCTGAACCTCAGGAAGAACTTCCTGACTGTCAGAGCTGTCCGGCAGTGGAATAAGCTGCCTTGGAGTGTGGTAGAGTGTGGCCTTTCTTTGGAGGCTTTCAAGTAGAGGCTGGATGGCCACCTGTTGGAAGTGCTTTGATGTGTGTTCCTGCATGGCAGGGGGTTGGACTGGATGGCCTCTGTGGTCTCTTCCAACTCTATGATTCTATGTACCAGACCAGGACAGACTCTTGAAAGGTCTGCAGATTCCCTGCTATTTTAGTGGTATTCCAAAAATGATTTAGGCACACTTGTAATACATTTATGTAAATTATTATTATTTCAAGCAGTTTTTTGATATATATGTAATGAGTTTCATCACCAAATCTCCATAGAGCATTAAGGATACTAAAGGCTAAATATCATGTGAGAATGTAAACACCTACAGAAGACTTTTTAAAAAAACAATGAGGACAAATTTCAAAATAATCTTATGCATCATTCTCAAATCCCTTTGGCAAAATTATTTATGAATTTTCTTAACAGGAATAACTAGTCTGTTAATTTTGTTTTTTTAGAAAAATCCAGGTTCTTTCTGTCTTGATTAAGACAATTATTAAACTAGGTAAACATTTCATAAATGCACTGAAGCAAAACTCATTCCATTTGCTTTAGTTAAATTCAAAACTGTGAGCATCCTTACCATGGAGGGTAACATTTCACACATGTTTGTAATACCAGTGATAACAAAAAGGTGATTGAATCCTAGACTTTTTAAAGAAATCAAAACTAGAAACCAAAAGAATAATATTTGAAAAATAGTTTAAAAATGTATTTGAGTGTTGGGAAGTCCTGACAAGATGAATCCTGGGCTGCATTTTCTCCCACAGTTCAGGACATTCTGTGCAAAATGTTGATTTCTGGAGGGAAAAGGCCAAAAAAGTTGTCCTCATTGCACAAAAAGTGCAAATATTGCATAGAACAAATCTGTTCTTTATTTTCTCGGTAGGAAACAGCATTTTCTGAGCAGTTTTCTGCACAGAAGAAATTGATTTTGGTGGGGAAAAAATGCAACTTTTGTTTAGAATAATAAGTGCTGAACTCCAAATAGTTTTCAAAAAAAATATTTACTTTTCCAAGACTTTCTCACAGCAGATATTAAAACTGGTAAAATTACTCAATACTTACTCAAAAAATTAAATAAGGAAAGAATTACATCCCTATGCAAACCCTCTGCCTGGATGGGTGAATCTCTCACATCTTGATTTTTTAAATCTCAGGTTCTTTCCCTCCTGAATATTAATCAATTTGTGAACCTTTCCAATAAGGAATTGATAGGGCATTCTACAGGCAAGGATGATAAGTATCTCAAGCTTTTTAGTTAGAGCATCTGGCACTCAAATATCTATCTATCTATCTATCTATCTATCTATCTATCTATCTATCTATCTATCTATCATCATCTTTGAACACTGAGTGTCCAGTTACTTATAGTGTTGATATATAGTTTCTCTGGATTTCTCTAATCCTCCTTCAAAATCATTTAAAACTAGTGGCCATCACCAACATCAATAATGAATCCCACAACTGAGCATAACATGCAGAAGTTTCTTTTGTCGGTCCTAGGTCATTTCTGCACTAGACATCAATAGTGCATTGTACCGTTCCAATCCCAGCCTTGCCACACACATAGTGGTAGTAAGTTAGTAATGCTGTTTTCTGAACCCTTCTGCCTTCAACAGATAAGTAGTGGTATTGCCACTGGTATTCCTTCTACACTACAGTGTCCCTGGCCACTCTCTTTCTCCACCTTCACCCTGTTCCATCACCCCCAATTGGTCTTTATTTTTCTCTTTGGAAGCCATACTAGCGCAGCACTGTTGTAACTACGCAACAAGCCAGTACATTATTGCACTAATTCATTTTCATACTATAATGTTTAAAAAATGTATTTAAAAAAAATAAAAAGTATTAATAGAAAGGAGAACTTTAAAATACACACAGAGAGGTGAAGATTTTAAAGTTACCACACAATGGGAGTCAGGGAGAGAGGGACAAGCCTTCCACACAGAGCCAGTTGACTGGATTGAAGTGTTAAAAGAGGCACTTATATTTTCTGGAAATAGTATAAGGCACATTAGCAATGCTTGGAGATGAAATAGCAGCTGGATCATGATGACCTTGTGCAGTAGCATGACTCATGGACAGGTAACAACCCATTGCTATGGTGGGATAGCCACATTGTGTGGAAATGGCCTTAATCTATTGAGTAAAGTACTGAATAAGAACACCCTCATGGGGCTGTGATTTTCTACTAAAAACGTTACCTTTCTTTATCTCTTTGTTTCCCTGCTTGCTGGGGGTCCCTTAGGGGGATTCCTAATGCCTGTCAAAATTATCACTTTGGGAAAAATTAGCTATGAACATCACTTTAGCAATGCAAAGAGGGCAGGGTAGTTAAGGATCTTTTACCCAGTGTTTACGGGGTCAGGCTCAGTCAGAAATCATACAAAAAGGTCCCAAGAATACCTTTATTGAATAGTAATAGTTTGCACTAATGCAAACATGCACACACGCATCCAAAGGCTAATAGAAATAAAGAGTGGAAATAAGATAGAGGGATTGTTGAGGGATTCACAGCTTGAGTGATACTGCACCTCTTCCTGAATTCCTTGGTCCAGGAAGCAGCGATTGAACAGCAGCTCAGTGAAGAGACGCTGAGGAGATTGCGCAGCTGTTGGGAGGGGGGACAGTCAGTTGGAATGACCAGGAGGCATCATACTCCTCCTCCTTTCCTCGCCTTTCTCTCCTGACTAACTAACCCAAAAACAGGGACTATTTGTAGGAAAAATTTACTTTGAAGGCAAATCCTTTCCCAGGGAAAACAAACAGGGACAGAAAAGAAAAACAACTCCACACCTGGCATTTCTCTGATATCGGAAGATAACAAGCTGTCATCCCAGTAACAGGATCTTCCTCCACTTTGAGGCTGCTGTTACCCTGTTTACTGGGGGTCCCGTGAGGGACACCAAAGTGTGCTCTCAAAATATCAAAAGGTGGGGAAATTAGCACAGAGCACAGCTGGCAATGTGAGAGGCAGGGCAAAGCAGCGAGATCTTGAACCCAATGTCTATGGGTCAGGCTGAGTCAAGGAGCAGACAGAGGTTGAACTAACAATGGTGATCTTTATTAAAATACAATCAGTGTGTGCAGCACACTCACACAGATTACTATAGAAAATAAAGGTTGGAGTGAGACAGAGGGATTTTTAAGAGGGATTGTTGAGTTGGGTGATACTACACCTGTCCTGAAGCAGGTCGGAGGTGCGTAGTGTCAGTACATGGGACTGAGGGGAAGGCTCGCCAAGCACAGCAGCAGCAAGGCTGGATGGAAATCGGGAGCGATTCGAAGAAGGTCTCGGAATCAGGGGTTCTTATAGGGAAAATGTAGCCATAGGCTAGTCCGTACTTGGGGGAAAACATGGGCTGGAGACAAAGCCTCCGAAAGGTTGGAATTTAGCATGATTGAGTTAGTTCCGAATTGACAAAGGAGTAGACAGTATGCAAACACAGAGTGCTTGACAGAAGAGGATTCTCCTAATCAAGCCTCCTGCTCGGGGCAGGGAGTTCTTTGTAAGTAGCGTGCATACATAATAGCATGCTTGCCGGGAGGTCTCCTAAAGCAGCGATCTGGCTATTTCTGGCCTGCCTTGGTGGGTAATGGAATGTCCAGTGATTAGTGGCCGTGCCTAGTTTTGTGCTTGTCCGGGGGCCTCACAAACACGTGAAGAGGGGTGGTAAAGGAAAGCCAAATTATTGATATCAAACTGATATCTGACATCCCACAAGTCTGGGCTAGAAACTGCTATAACACTGCGGTATGAGTTTCTGGAGATGGATTTGAAAAGGTTTTATTGCTTCCAGTGGCCAACTTTCCAGGAACACTTTTACTCTCTTCAAGTGAACTCCTTAAAGGTTAAGGACCTCTTGTCCACCATGGGTTATCACAACATGAGGTCTCCTGTGGCTACGTGACTGGGGATTTTACTGGCCTGATCTGGTTCGTTTGATTGTACGACCATTATTGCCTACATGCACATTCGGGTGACATCTCTAGTGGGTTAGATTAATTTCATATCAAAGTTGTAGACCCCGAGACAGGGTTTACCAAGGGGGCAACATCTTTCCTGCCACCTCACTGCATATGGTTACCAGGAGCTCTACAGTGAGTCCTATGTCCAAAGATTCAGAATCACAGATGAACTGTCTAGCAAGAAGAGCCTTCCCCTCGGTCCCATGTACTGAGACTACAGCTAGATTCAATATTATTTCATTTCTGGTTAGTCCTTGGCTGGGCAATGTTACAGTTGGTTTCTCTGCTCCATATCTTCCTGGTCTATCATTAATATTCTGATCCACAATCCTAGTAAAAGAGAGAAGAGTCGCACCTCCACAGGAAGAATTACAATTTTGAAAGTACAGTAAGCTGAAAGATAATTGGCTCAGGGAATGGGCTCACACTTAGTGTTAGGGGCTACATTTCAGGTTACATTTAAGATTATATTTAAGGTTACGGTTAGGGTTAGTATTAACATGTTTAGCAATAGGATCATATTCAGTAACAGCAATAGGTTAAATATAGTTGAAAAAGATAGAGTTAAGAATGTGTTACTGCAATGGATAAACCTGAACCCGGGGTCTACAATTTAATATAAATTGCCTATTAAAAATATATCCCCCTCCACGTGCTTGAGAGGCTCCCGGATGAGCACGCATATGGGCACGGCCAAACGGCTGAAAAACACAAGGAAAAATCCTGGTCAGACCAGTAACTCTGTCGCATCGCTTCTAGAGACCTCCAGGCAAGTACCAATCAAAGCACAATTAAGTATGCACCAATCACAGAAAAGGTTTTTAGCCCTGAACCCTCAGCTTGACAGGATTAGCGCATCTGACTACACAACTGTCAAGAGCTTCCCATTTACATACTGTCTAGGCTATTGCCAACCCTGACTGAAACCCATCAAGTCAAGCACTGACCTTTTGGAGGCTTTGTCTCCACCTGAACACCTATTGTTCTCCCCAGGGACTATCTACCCTCCAGGCACATTTCCCCCAGTTTTCGAGTGCTTCCTCGGATCGCTCTCAGCTTCCTCCCTGTCCTGTTGCCACTCTGTTTGCCCAGCCTTCCCCTCAGCCTTCAGGTGCTGAGCTTCACCGCTCTGGACTCTCTAGCTCTATTTTGGCTTCCTGGACTTCAGGATCAGGTGTAGTATTCCCCCAATACTCCTCTTCAAATCCCCTATCAATTTTCCTCTCTTTATTTTTCTTAGGTCTGCATGAGTGAGCACGTAAATGCATAGTGACTTAGGCTTTAAATAAAGAAAATAATTATAATTGATTTTGTCTGGGTTTTGACTCGACCTGATCCCGTAAAAGTTGGGTACAAGGTCTCGCAAGGTTACCCTACCTCTCAGGCATGCTAGGCGCGTGCTTGGTGCAACTTGGAAATCCCCTTAAAATCGGGGTCAGACTAGGTGTCCTCTGAGGGATCCCCCAGAAACTCGGGCAACCTACCCAGTGACCGGGACCCCCCTGAACTCAAAACAACTGATTCAGTGACTGGGACCCTCCCCCCAGGACTCCCGGAAATCAGGGTAACAGATGTAACAAAAATATATAAGCAATATGATATATAACGTGTGTTACTGTGGTCCAGGCCTACCCGGAGATTGCACTCAATATCACTTTGATATCAAACAATTCGGCTTTCCTCTGCCACCCCGTTCCACGTGTTTGCGAGGCCTCCGGACAAGCACATAAACAGGCACGGCCGATAATTGCTGGACATTCCATTCTCCACCCAGGCAGGCCAGATACAGCCAGTTCGTCGCTTCAGGGACCTCTCCAGCAAACACGTCATTGTATATGCGCAATACTAATAAAGGCTCCCTGCCCCGAGCAGGTAACCTGACAAAGCTATACTAAACGCTCCGCATTTGCGTACTAGCTACACTATTGTTAATTTGGCTCTAAGTCAATCATGCTAAAACCTGACCTTTCCAAGTCTTTGTCCCACTCCTAAAACGTATTGTTCTCACCGAGTAAGGTATGGCCTGCAGTCACAATTCACGCTATAAAACCCCTGATTCCGAGACCTTCCTCGGACCGAGTTCCATCCAGCCTTGTCGCCGCTCTGCTTGGCGAGCTCCCCTCAGCTAATCGCACTGAGCTTCATCGCACCCCAACTCTGCTCTCAAGGTCCAGGACTACGAGACAGGTGTCATATCACCCATTTCCCTCTAAAAATCCCTATTCCAAGTCAATCTCTAATTTCTTAGTTATCTGGGTGACTGTGGTGTCTTTAATGTTTTTCTGTACTTAATAAACATCATTGTTATTATTTTAACCCGTCTGACTGCTTGACTGACCTGACCCCGTAGACGCTGGGTTGCAAGATCCTGCTAAGTTACCCTGCCTCTCGCTAGCTTTAGTAAGTGCTCCAGCTAATTTCCCCCAAAGTTGTGTTGTTGTTTGGTTATTTAGCCCCAGAGATCAGGGTAACATGTGGAATAAGTTTTTTTTAAAAAAATACAGTGTTCTGACCCACAGCACACAGGAAGTCAACAATTGTTCTCCCAAGAGGGGTTCACAATAATTGTTCTTATTCTGCCAGACTAGGCATTTTTGGCAAAAACATATAGCATATCATTGAGCTCCCACTTCTATGCCCAGTGCATAGAAAGTTTTCAGTTCTGGAACATGCTAGCATAGAAAAAGATCCATTGCATTTTGGGAAGGCAATATGAAATACCTCTTCTGCAATGACCAAGGAAGAACATATGCTGCATAACAAGATGCTTCACCAATGTTTATCAATAGCAGGATTCTGGCCTGTGGCTCCAGCTCTAGCCTTCCATTCACACAAGTTCATGTTGTCCCCAAGATGAGCTTCATGTCTTCCACATTGTATTTTCTTCCCAGGTAGTTGTCTTGAGAGAACTACTGATCTCTACTGAATCCTGTCAAATACTATCAGTTCAAAGGCCATCAGTATGATTCTCCTCTTCCCCTGACATCTTGTCCAGTTGAGGTTCTTCCCCTATCAGGAACAAGGTAGCATATAACACCCTCCCCAAATCAGAAAAGATGCCCATAAGTTGGTGCCTGTGAACAGGGTGGCAGAATGAGAGACAGATTTAATCCCAACCTTAAACTTTCTCCTGAATGTGTGTAGCTAACAAAGATTTATTCTCAACCTTGGAAATTAGTGTAAAAGACAGGAAAATGTCTCACCTAATTTGTGCCTTGTAGTGGGGTGAGGCAACAAAAACAGGGTGGGTGCTTGCTTGATTTTGCATGCCAGGTTATGAATGCGTAAATTGTCCAACATCTGTGTAAATTTTTAAAGGGCATGGCAGGTTTAACAGACATGAAATTTATATCTCCAGGAATATACATGGGCTTGCATTTTGAACACTGAAAAGAGTACATAGTTTATGGCTCTAATCCTGCTGGGTTTGGGCTAAAATTAATTGCATTGCTGGTTTTTACTCTTGTTTGTCTATTAATCCTTCCAGCCCCATGTCACCACTGCTTCCTCTGAGTGTGGAGGAAGAAGAATATTTCTTTTATTTGTCTTTCCCTGTAGTAAAGAGAAACCTGACCTGGAATTATTTTACCGTTACTTTAAAAAAAAAACTGCACTTCATTCAAATAGCTAAGGGCAGCATATTGTATAACTGATTTGTAAAAAGAAATGTTTATCCTACTTTTCACATCCCAAAAAAGGAGATGCTCTAAGTAACTTACCATTTAAAAAAAACACCCTAATCATTTAAATACATTGCACATTTATTGTTATTTATTATTTATTATGCACCTATTCTCTCAAGATTCCTATGAATATGAGAGGAGTAAGATCTACCAAAGCAGAACAAGTTTATTTTATGACTGAGTAGAGATGTGAATCTTAAATGTAGGTGCAAGGTCTAGGTCTTAAATCTAAGTCCCACCCATAGTAAACCTATTGACTCAATGGAATTTGCATCAATATTGACCTATCATTCAATAGAAGATGCAATACTTCAGTTGGAATCACTATTCAACTTAGGTGCTGGAGTTCTTTCACTCAAATTCCAGTGCTGTCAGAGCATCATCACACTGGTATCAGAGACAGGTGTCACACAGCCCTTGTCAGAGATAGATCCTAAGTACTGGATCCTCTCTGGCCTATATGTGCCTAACCTGTCATGCTATGTCTGCCTGATCAGCTGCCCTCTATTTTGCCTTTAGTGCACTAGAAGTGAGGGCTACAGAATAAAGCAAAATGATCACCCTGCCTCTCTCACAACATTTCCCCCTGTATTTACTGGACACTGAGGATGGAAATGATGTCGGCTGTCCCATTGAGGTCACCTTGCCCAAGGACAAATAAAACCCCTTCTGCTGGCACAACTGAACACTAGCGTCCAGCTAAGAATTGGTTGCAAATGTATGTCTCCAGGCCTATTTTTTAAATTCCTTCTTCTAGTAGAAACTTGTAACTTTCTACTGATGGTAAATCTTGATTGTTATGAGTTCCAACAGAGATCAAGAACAATTAAACAGCTTTTCATCCCATAGCTTTGGAACACTGAGGAATTCCCCTCAACCCATCCAGCCAATGGGAAATTGTATACCAAAGCTGTGCAATTTGTCCAGAAAACTGTGCACTTTTCTGGAAAACATGCAGCTTTTCTTGAGAACTGTGCAGCCTTCCCTGAAAATGTGCACCTTATCCTGTGGAAAGGAAATTTCATAACATTCAAATTCTGGGGTTTGCATGTGTGCACGCACACGCATACACACAAAATATTTGTTTCCAGGCAGCCACATTTCTGCAGTTACAACACTGAATCCTTCACCATGCTGTTTGTAAAGGGTTTGGTGTGCAATTGTCTTGCATGTTGTGCACTTTCCCCCCAAGTATATAGAAAAAACATTGTAAGTGGGTGAGAGTTATTTTTTTTTCTCAGAAAGCTGCACAGATTTCTGTGCATAGTAAAAAGACTGTGAATACAGATTTTTGCTGCAAAGCTGTGCATGTTCTCAAAGTCTTGAGCAGTTCTCAAAAAGTCTACAATTCATCTTGTTCCAGAAACAACAGCAATCAAAATAAAAATGCAATTTTCAGGAAATTTTGATGTCCTTTTTCTTTCAGTATAAATTTTCTTGAGGGTTCAGGAACTGCAAATTTGGCTCCAATTGACAAATTTCAATTTCGTTCCTAAAACTTTTCCATAATTCCTTCATTTATGACTACTGAGTGTGAACGTGTTTAGAAAATGCTGGGCAGTAGAAAACTGGGTTGCTGTTTCTAATTTATGGGTATTTTAAGTTGTTCACTTACTCAGAGTCAGCTGCCAATTGTCATATTCAACTGTCCCTGATTTCCTTTCTCCTCCAAGTCATAGACACTAACCACAACTCGAATAAAGTTATTCAAATGCTGATTTTTAAGTAATAGTTCTCAAGCCTAAAGAAACTCTGAAACCTACAGAAGAAGAACTGGTGGAAGCCCCAAGCTTGCCTGATCAAACTGTGGGGAGTTACTCAACCAATAAGAATATATATATCAGCTGCCATCCAGCAACTGATTAAGGCCTGGTACTGGCATGATCCATGATTCAGGCGGAAAATGTAACTGTAAATAAGGTAGAGGGAAGGCATTTCCTTTGGCAACTCCCCTCTTTCTTTAAAACTGTTGCAATATTTATGTTTCTTTGGTTCCAAATTATGGCTTTAGCAGTTATTTTCTCCTTCCAAAGAGACTATTACAGTGATTATGTAGGGATAAATTACTTTGTTAGCTCTGTTAGCAGGAGTATATGTTTTAAAAAGACTAAGTTCTGGGTGGTCTTTCTTCTCCCGCCTCTTCTTTGACACCCTTTAATTACACTTGTGTTTTGGCTCTATTCCCACAACACATGTATTGCTCAGTCACAAATCTAGTTGAAAGATGTAGTGAATGAAGATAATCACTCTGGGATGATTTTGTCCGTAATCTCCTCCATATATCATATGAATAATTGTTCACCTTTTGAATATGTTTATGGTATATGCTTGGGGAAAAACTTTTAATATCTTCTATATACACTTTCCAAGGTAAATGAAGGGAAGTCCTTAGCTATGGTAGATATGGATCAACAATAGTTGATGGGATCTTGATAAAGTGCCAACTGCTGCACCGTTCTATAATTTTGGGCACTATAAGCCATCTGGGAGGATACATTGAATTGTTTTAATAGCACTGGAAGCTCTAAACAGTGGCCATTTTTTTCTCCATAATGTCCTGGAAGTCAATTAGTGGAACGAAAAAAGTATTACCACAGCCAATGTTTTTGTGGTAGCAGCAATTCTTTCCATTTCAAAGTTGACATTAATGGTGGTGCACCCTAAGAGACTGGACATCCAAGAATGTCAATAACTGCTACTGGGAAATAGAATGAAATGAAATGAAATGGAACAGTCAAGTTGTACCTAAGGGCCTTTCCACACTACACAATTATATATTCCACATCCTGTGGAATTCTGGGGTTTATAGTTTACTAAGGACAAAAAGCTCTCTGGCTGAGAATCCTAAATGCCCCTCCCTAAACTGTAAACCCCAGGATTCCATAGGATGTTGAAAGTGGAATAGGAGCACCATAACAGATTAGTGCAAAATGGCCCTAACTTCCCAGATCTGCAATTCCCACCCTCAAATATTTAATTAAATTACAAAGTGAACTCCTTTAAAAAAATTTCAATATATAGAAAGACTAGGGCATTTGAACCCTTGGAAGATGAAATTTCTGTCAGAAGCAGTTTGTGAGAAAGAGTCAGAACCAATCCACAGTCATCCTCAAGTGAGGGTCTTAGATCTTGAATTCTTCCTACTCAGTGTTTGGAAGATGCCATTGTCTCCTTGCTCTGACCAGTGGTCCTTGGATTCATTCATTGATCAGGATGAGTCCCTTTCTTAATCCAATCCTTTCATCCAAACCAAGCACTGCCCCTTTAAGAGCTGGATAGAAGATAATGTTTATCTTAGTGTTCATATAAAAACCTTTCAGAAGCACATCAGTATTACCACATAATGCTTTTGTCTTATCTTCTGTTATTATCTATGGTCCTGAATTTCAGTCCATTTCTTCTCCTTTGCATTGTTATTCAGCACTATTCCACACCAGCTTCTGAGCATTATACTATGGCTCCTTTCTCAAGCCATCACCCAGAAAGAATGACAGAATATTCAAGATGGAAGTTCATTAGCATCCAACAGCCAGTATCTGTAGATATCTCCAGTTGAGATTATAGAACTTGCCAATATATTTGCAAGACACAGCCCTCAGCATATTGCAAGGGACTATGAGACTCTAGGTAGGAAGCTGAAGGACCTTGGGGCATAGGTAGTTATTTGTCCAGTATAAAGGCATGGTCCAGGAAGGGCAAGAAGAATACAAGAAATGAACAAGTAGTTCCACAAGTGATGCCATGTGGAAAGATTTGACTTCTTGGGTGTATTTTGTGCTTTTATGAAGAAGGACTTCTAGAAAGAGATAAAGTGCACCTGACAGTGTACAGTAAGATTGTATTTGCTATGAGTCTTGCAGATGTAATAAAAAAGATTTTAAATAAGTTATGCAGGTGAGGGAAATTGGATTCCAGGGAGCACGGGAACACCAAGTACCAGGTAAAATAGATGCAATATCCAGGAGGAATTGTGGCAATTGCACAAGAACTCACCAGTGGATGAAAAACAGCTACAGAGGAGTGTTTCCTCATGGTCTCAGATGTCTCTACACTAATGCACAGAACATGGGAAATGAATAAGGCAGGCCTGAACTCTTAACACAGGAAGGTAATTGTGATTTTAATGTGCATCACTGAAACCTAGTGGGATGAGCCTCATGGCTAGAATGTAATGATATGGGAGTTTAGCCCATCTTGGGCAAGGCATGCTCCTTTAGCCTCAGAGGAAGGTAAAGGCAAAGGCTCTCTGAAGAAATCTTACCAAGAAAACCCTGCGAAAAGTTTGATTTAGGGTTACCATAAGTTTGAAATAACTTGAAGGCACACAACAACAACAAAGAACCTATTCCAAAGAAACAGACAAAACAAGAAAGGAGGAGAAGCAGCATTACATGAGTAGGATGTGTATACCTATGAAGAGAAAGCACAGAAAACAGTTTGAGAGTATCTGTGCAAAAATTAAAGGGCACTGACACAACACTGACATCAGTTTAAAGGGGAGGGAAGCATCAGTGATCTGCTCAAGCTCAACTGAAGATTTAGATGATGCCTTCTTGGAACAGATGATCAAACATTCAAAAAGTATAGATATAATAGTAACGAGAGAGTTCAGCCACCCTGATATTTGCTGGAAGCCAAATTCTGCCAAAAATGGATAGCCCGGCAAATACCTTAATTGTCTTAGTGTCTTTCTGCACTACACTGTGTTAGCGCTATTACTCCACTTTCAACATCTTCTGGAATCCTGGGGTTTGCAGTTTAGGGGGGAGCCTTTAGAATTCTCAGCCAGAGAGCTCTTTGGTCTCAGTAAACTACAAACCCCAGAATTCCACAGGATGTTGAAAGTGGAATAATAGTATTATAACAGTGTAATGCGGAAAGGCCCTTAGTTACAATTTCATTGTCGAAATGGTATTATCAGGCAGCTGTCTTGGAGCTGAACTGAACCAACATGGAAGGACTTTTCAGTGGAATGCGTTGTGATGTCCTTGGGTGGGAGTAACCATGTTTTCCAGGAGTTTGTTATACAGAGGAACAGGAAAGTCAAATATAATTGAACATACACTTTAGACTTTAAGAAAGATAATTTCAGTTAAGCCTAGAGAAATTATTGGTGAAATTCCATGGTCAGAAATGCTAAAAAGGAAGGGAATACACAACCAAACTGAGTTCTTAAAGATGAGATATTGAAGGCTCAATAATTCCAAGGAGTAAAAAAAGTGGGTAGTGACTAAAGAATCAAGGTGAATGTATAAAGAAGCTTCAGAAGAAATGAAAGAGAAATGAAATAAAGAGAACATGTACAAGAAATCAAAGAAGGGGGGAAATCAGACAAAATACAAATGAATAGACAGCAACCAACCACTTTCATCATAGACTAACTTGAGCATCAATCTAATTTCCACATGATCTGGCAAATTTTCAATAGCACTGCTCTCAGACAAGAGTAAAATCATGTACCCTTTCAGACGCTTTTAGACTACAATACCACCATTCTTCACCACTGACTATGCTGGTTACAGCTGCTGGAAATTGCTGCCTAACAACATCTGGATGGTTGCATATTTTCCACTCTTGCTCTATGGACTTAATACTTTTTTACTTTCCAATAGTAATACTAACTGTACACTTTATTGTTTTCCCATCCCAATAATCTGTGCTCTCCCAACTACTAAATGGTAAGAAGTATGGTAAAGACAGTAAAATTTCAACAAAAACTGATGGTGTGTAGTTGTTTTTTACTTACAGGTGAACACAATGAAATGAAGTGGACAGACAAGACCATCATATCCAGAACACAGTAATTTTCAGGTTAAAAATTCTTGGGCAGAGTTCAACTGCAAAATAAAAAATAAAATAAATTCAGAGACCTGATTTATGCTACTGTGGTCTCTTTACATTTCTAGGCAGTTACTTCCCTGCTTTATTCATTTCTGCTTTCCTAGGCTGCGGCTCATTTGTCTTTTCTTAATTTACCAAGAAAAAGAAGGGCTGTCATACTGTCAGCTCTTGCAGATGCTTCTTAAGTGATGCAGGATAATAATGGTGGTACAGAGTTAAATCAAATAGTATGTTTTACAGAAAGAAGGGAAAATCAGAAGTACAAAAGAATTAGCATTTACATAAGCAACAGGAAGAGACAAGAAGGAGAACACAATCCAAAGGTAACTTTTCTAAGTTCAGTTAAATTTCTTGGTGGTCCATTTCATCTTCAGTGCCATTCATCCACTTGCTCTGGCACCAAGTGAAATGGCTTCTGGCCCTCAAATGTGTTGGCTGAGACTTATTTTATTCTAAGTGTATGTCTTTTGCTTCAGCTTAGGGCCATAAATACGTAAATCAATATAAAAACACCACATGTTTGAAGATAGCATACCCTGCTTTAGACCTATTTGGGAAATCTTTCTAGTGATATACAAATCAGTCTGTCTCTGGACAATGACAGGTTTACATATATTATGAGAACCTATCCAGTTTCGATGGAGCATAACGCTCAGCTGGCATTAATATGCCAAATTGCTGCATGCACATCTTGATTCTGGCTGGCTGTACATATGGCTGCTTCTTTCCTCAGTGCCTGGTTCTGCAGGGTCTTTCCAGGCAAGGAAATATGATAAAAGTGGCTTAAAAATTGCTTTTGCCTTTCAACACAGGGTGGCATGAAACTGCAGGGGGTTGTAACCACAGCCAATACTTCTTACCGTTCTTCTGTTCATGCAGATATCCTCATGCACATATGATGAGAAAGACAGCCCCCACCTGTAGTGGCTGATGTTAAGGAACATTGCTACATTATATTATGGAGCTTCAGGTTATACACCTAACCTGGCAGAAGAGGCTTGCCCAGTAGTTCCCTTTTATGTTCACCTGATACAGAAGCATAGGGGGTAAGCATCTGGTGTCTGAGGTATATAACCCCTGAAAGTGTTGTTACCATGTGGCATAGCATAATTAGCAAGACATATTTAATTGGCATGAAATCTAATAATAAAAGTCAAAGTTTGTGCGTTTGTCTGTGTCAGGCGAAGATCTGACCTCATATGATTGACTGTGTGAGGTGAAGACCTCATATGATTAGCTGCCTGTGAATCCTGGGGTTTGCAGTTTAGGGAGGAGCCTTTAGAATTCTCAGCCAGAGAGCTCTTGGGCCTCAGTCAACTGTGTCTGTCTTAAATAGGCTGGTTGCTATGAAGATGAGACCTAGCAGCAAGAAGGAAGGCAATGTATTTCTTCAGGAACCCAACCTCTGCATGTTAATAACTTTGAATACAGTTTGGATTGGGGAATATGGGGAAAAGTTACAGGTACTGGACAAAACAGTTTGGGGAATTAGAGACACAGGATCTCAAATCTTTCTAACAAGTATTTCACTTTATTAATTCCAGACCAATTTTATAGTTTGTCAAGGTCCTTTGAAACTCTATTCCCATCTTTCAAAATGTTAGCAATCTCTCCAAGTTTTGTATCATCTGAAAATTTGATAAGGATTCCCTCTATGCCACTATCTAAATCACTGATAAAAATATTAAAGAACAGAACCCAATGGCACCCCACTTGAGATCTCCTTTCAATCTGAAGTACAACCACTGGTGTCAACTCTTTGACCAAGGTTTTTCAACAGTTTCCTCTGATGATGTTTCCAATTTAGTCAATTTGCCGATCAAAATACCATATGAGATCTTAACAAATGCTTTCCTGAAATTAGATAAAATGATATCAACAGCATTCTCACAATCTATTAAATTAGTGATTCCATTTAACAACAACAAAAAAAAAGATATGGGGTTAGTTTGGCAGGATTTGTTCTTGACAAACCCCTGCAGGCTCCTAATCACTGCATTGTCATCAAGGATAATCGCAAACAGGCCCCTGCTTACCCCATACTAATATTCTTCATTTTGAGTCCGGCTGACTAGCCTAGAGTGTCCTGGATCATCTTTTTGTTTTTTTTTTTTTTAAGAGAAAGATAATGGCCTTTTCCACACCGGGCGAGAGAATTGCCCCACGCCGCTACTCACTGGACCTTTCGGCTCCCCGGTCCGGTCCACGGTGCTCCAAAGCAGTGCGTGTTTGTCAATACGCACTGCTCCAGCATCCCAAATGGCCCAGCATCCCAAATGGCGGCTTCCGGTTGGTTGAGGGTCACGACCAACCACTGAAGCTCGCCAGCCTTAAGCCCGCCCCTGGGCAGATCGCAGGCTCACATTGGTGCGAGCCTGCGAATCTGCATAAGGGAGCAGGCTCTTAGTGATGAGCTCCGTTCTTTTGAAAGACGGGAAAAATCAGGTCTTTCAAAAGCACGCTGGAGGACCACTTGGGGTCATTCCGGATCGGACTGAGGTGCAGATCTACATTAAATAGGTCTGACCCAGTCCGGTCCAAGGTGCAGACCTCTTCCTTGGAGGACGGACTGAACCGTTTCAAAAACCCCATGTGGAAAAGGCCAATGTTTGCTCATCTCCAGGTCTCTGACATCTCACCTGTTTTCCAAAATTTCTCAACAACTGCATCAAGTGGTTCTGTGGGTATGTCAACAAGTTCCTTCAGTTCATCCAGCCCTACAGATCTGAACTTCTTTGGGTTAACTAGGTGACTCCTGGGTAATTCTTTATCTATTTTGATTTGCAACATGGATTCCTTTCCATTGTCGTTGCTGATATATGGAAACACACAGTCCTCTTTGGGGACAAAAACTGAAGCAAAATAGGCATCAAGCAATTCTTCCTTTTTGTTGTAAGCTGTTAGCATTTTACCATCCTTGCTAAGCAGTAGTCCTACAATGTCTTTTATCAGTCTTTTATATCTGAAAATGCACTTTTTGTTGCTCCTTGCATGCAAAGCCAGTTTCAGCTTATTTTGAGCTGTAGCTTTCCTTACACTGTTCTTGCAAGCTTGGACTATACATATGTATTCTTCCTTGGTGATTCATCCTTCCTTCCCTCCCTCCCTCCCTCCCTCCCTCCCTCCTTCCTTCCTTACAAATATTTCTATGAAGACTTTCCATCTATGTTAAAAGAATGCAAAGAAAGAAGAGAGAGAGAGGGAGGGAGGGAGGGAGGGAGGGAGGGAGGGAGGGAGGGAGGGAGGGAGGAGACATTGAAAGATAAAAAAGAAAACAAATACCATGACTTCCAACTTTCTTTACAGTGGCTATAAGTCTTACTATATAAAATGTTATTTCTTCAACTAACTAATAGATATTTTATATACTTTTTCCTATAAATCAAGTCTACTAATTATTAAAACCTACAGTTATCATATTATCCTCCTTTCTTTCTGCAAAAAGACAATCGAGGGTTCCTAGTCTTTCAAAAATGCCTCCAATGATATTTCTCTGGTCAAAGCAATTAATCTGTTCATTTTAGCTAAATCATTCAGTTTTAACAGCCACTCCTCTTTTGTTGGTATTAATTCACTTTTCCATTTCTCTGCACATATCAGCGCTTTTGGCCATGGTCATGTATCACAACAGTCTTCCATACTTCCTTTCCATTTGTTCATCTACCAATCTCAATAACAAGAATTCAGGTGTAAACCGAATATTAATCTTCAAAATCTTTTGCGCTAAACCTTATATTTGAACCCAAGACCTTTTAGCTTTCACACGTGTGTACCACATAGGATAAAATGTCCTTTCATGTTGTTCACATTTCCAACATACATTTGAAGCATCTTTATACATTCTACCCAATTTTTCTAGAGTCATATACCATTGATACATCATTCTGTAAACATTCTCCTTAAGATATTTACACAATGTAAATTTCAATCCCTTTGACCACATCTTTTCCCACTGTTTTCTCTCTATGATATAACCAAAATTCTGAGCCCATTTTATCATAGAATGTTCAACTTGTTCCTCTTCAATATAAAATTTTAACAAGGGGATTTTTTTTAGTTTACCAATCAAATATTCATCATTAGTATATAATTGTAATTCAAATTCAGATTTGTTTTGCTTACATGTCTTTTTATCTATCTTTAATCTTGTAACTATTTGTCTGTAAGAAAATCATTGAAAACTATAGCCCCGTAAATACAAACCCCAGAATTTCACAGAATGTTGAAAGTGTAATAATAGCTGTATAACAATGTAGGGCAAAAATGGCCCGTCTCAGGTGGATTGAAACAGATAAAATCTGTGAACAGGTTTCCAGTCCTGGTTCCCTAGATGTGGCTTGACTGTTGCTTCCAACTCTCCCAGTGCCACACAGGCCAGTGTTCAGGGATAATGGGAGGTGTAGTACAACAACATCTGTTTCAAAGTTTCTTGCATCCATAAAGTCACAAAACATAACTTTCTGTCATGTGCTCTGGCAGGAAGGCTTCTTCCCTCATGAATTCTCTTGCTATCATTTTTACATTTCCAATGCAAGCAAGCAAGCAGACAAATGAGTCTTGTCTCTTGAAGACAAAGACAGTTATTTTCTCCCCAAAATGTGTTTACAGTTTGAGTTTCAAGCTCAACAGGGAGGCATGTTTTGCATGCAAATAGCAGGTGGTTAGGGAGTGCTGCTTTTGACAGCTGATGTCAGGAGCTGCATCAACATCTGTGGCCTAATAGAGGGACTCTGTAGTGGAGTGAAGTTTCTGATGAAAGGCAACCAAATTTAGTACAGGTGGGCTTTCTTCCCCTCTTCTGCATCACTCTTGGGCTGGCTGAGGCTGGGACTTTTCAAGGGGGAATGAAGAAATGATTAAAAAGAAATTGCACTCTGGCTCCTGTGGCAAGTGACATAAATGAACCTGAAAAGGCAAATAAGGTGACACTAATTTTAAAGACACAGCAGTTCTCTCAGTTGGCCACGCTAGAAATTGTGCAGCTGAAAGCTGGAGCAGAGATTACTTGCTCTCTTTTTGCTAGGTAACAGGGAAGAAAAAACTGCTAGCAGGAAGGGGGAGTTAACTCTGTTCTGAACAGAGGTAATTAGGGATGCTTCCGATTTTTTTCTCCTGCCCCCCCTCACTTGGGGATAGATAATAAGTTCTATAGCAATTTGTACCATCACCAGCAGTGACTCTACCTTTTTTTTAATCATCCTATCACCTACTTCATCAAGTGTACTTGAAAGGATTTGTGAACCCCTGCCCCATATGGTAAAATAATGGACTATGTATAGTAGCATTCTTCATAAAGGATTTTCTGGTCTTGAATGGACTCTTTACACTTAGGGTGACAACCACTGCATCTTCCTGAACAGGAAGAAATTTCAGAGCTTCCTTTTCCAGTTGTCACTTACTCTGAGCTTTAGTATATTGAAGTATCCTTTCGTTATTCTTTATTTTAACTATTGGCTTACTGCTTTTTTGAGGGGGAGGAGTGGAGGTTTATGACTTACTGTTCTCCCTGATTACTGGCCTATGGGTCCTGGATTCCAGTTCCAAGCTGACCTCATACTGCTACCCACCAGCCAGCCCTGGAAGTGATCAAGAGTTGCATGTTTGATTTTGGTAGTCACAGTCAGAACAATTTCAGATGTAGAAATTAAGATTCAACAAGATGCAATGGCACACTCTTAGACAGATTCAGAATTAAAGGACTAGGGCATTTTATGTAGGCCTTTGGTGAAACTTGGGAGGAGTGAACTTCAGAGGGAAGGAAATTATTCTAAAAGAACAAATTCCAGGTAACTTTCTTGTACCTTGTGTAAGTGCAGATTTTGTCCCCTCCTCCTATCCCTCAAATCCCTTTAACTCCCTCCCCTTGCTCCTAGGACTTAACTTAAACTTTTTCCCTAAGAGACAATTTGCCCTCATCACTGGTGGTTTGGCTGCCACAAGTCCCAGATTGTCATGGCCTGGATAATTTGCACTCACAAGCAGCATTTAGAATAGAAGTATTTATTTCATGCAAATGAAGAACACAACAACTTTCTCTAATAGTTGCTGAGACTATTGTATGTTGGATGGTTACAGGTTTTATACCTTGTCATAAAAATTTAAGCACACATCACTATGAATGGTGAAAGTCATAAAGGTCACATCACCACACCAGTACCATATTTTCAGACCCTTCCATTCTTTCATCCTACTATTCAGAACAAGTTCCTGTCTCTTTATCTTTGCCATGTCCATT
Source organism: Ctenosaura bakeri (assembly GCA_948474755.1). NCBI lineage: Eukaryota > Metazoa > Chordata > Lepidosauria > Squamata > Iguanidae > Ctenosaura > Ctenosaura bakeri. The sequence goes on from CAOLHI010001287.1 coordinate 179,880, forward strand.
CTTATAACCCCTTTGTGCTAGTTTTTATTCACCCTCTTCTGATATTTCTCTTCTTTGCTGGCTACAAAGTGACATCAAATGCTGCAACAATTAACCATTTGGTTTCTTGGGATACTTTCAAACTCTCGACCAGATACAAATTGGCATTTTACATTGCAGCACTAGAAATCTATAGCTGCCCTTTCATCTCTATAGCCTATTTTATAATATACTATTACACAGACAGCACACTTATGGCAGAAGCCATGCATCCTGACACAGATTATGCCTCAAGAACTCAGAAAATGGTGTGAGGGCCCTTGTCTTTGTAAAGTGCCTTCCCAAACTCTACCCCACTTTCCTGGAGAGAGAGATTGGATACCCTAGATTCAGGCCCTTTCCGCACCGGCCTATTAAAACGGTGCAGAGCAACCTCCAACGGAGGTCTTCTGCACCATGGAGTGGACTGGGGCGGAATACTTTTCATAGTTCCACAGCTCAGTCCGCTCCGAAGCAACCGGAACTGGTAGTGCAGCATGCTTTTTAAAAACCTCTTTTAAGAGGTGTTTCAAAAGCATGGAGCATGCAACCCCGTGTCACTCTGGTGCAGATTTACAGGCGTGCAGTAGTGCATGCCTGCAGATCTGCCAGGGGTGGGCTTTAGGCTGGCAAGCTTCTCCGGTTGGTGGAGAGCCTCCACCAACCGGAAGCTGCCATTTTGGACACTGGAGCAGTGTGGAGCAAGGAGCTCGCACTGCTCCTCGTCCCGACGGACTCGCCCAGACGCTGAAGATGTCCGGTGAGTCCCGTTTTTGAGCGGTTCCTTTCCCATGTGCAGAAAGGGCCTCAGTTCACATACAATGCTCCTCCCTCCTCCCTCAGAAAATAGTTTTCTTTGGTAGTAGGCATTGCAGATCTCACACAGACTTTCCCCCTTATGATGCACAAACCATTCAAGACTTTTGTTTGTTTAAAAGGAAGAAAATGCACTTCATCTTTGGTTGCTGGGTATTACAAGTAACTATGATGTATACTACCACAATGGATTTGTCCTTGAGTACAGTATTGGAGTTAAAGGAAATAATAGCACATCTGCTAGCCAAAAAAGAGTTCCAGAACAGTGAAAATAAACATATATCCTGATTTTACCTTCCCACATGACCATATACATGTACAGAAGCAATGATATCACCAGATTGCTCTTGCCCTGATTTTTAGGCCCCAGCAGCAGTCTTCCCATGCCAGAGTTCAAAGAGGAGCTAACTTTAACCCACTGAAAAGGAAGCTATTGCACTATGCCCCTTCGCCTTCTATCTTGTCTAGGGCTGCCTATATGATTCACTTTCTATTTGCTCTGGACTCTTAAATAGGAGCCCTGGTGGTGCAGTGGTTAAATGCCAGTACTGCAACCACAAGGTTGTGAGTTCGATCCTGCCAGGCTCCAAGGTTGACTCAGCCTTCCATCCTTCCACAGGTTGGTAAAATGAGTACCAAGCTTGTTGGGGGCAATTAGCTAAAACACATTGTAAACCGCTTAGATAACAGTTAGTTGATAAGTGGTATAGAAATAAATGCTATTGCTATTAAATATACTGTAGTTTGTTCTTACTGCCTAAAAGGGATGAAGTTCATAGGCATAACAAATGTTGTAACGCTATGTTATTTCATTACAACCTGTGACAAGTAATCATGGTATCAAGAATTCTGAAAACTATTATCTGTTTCATATCTTCCAACAGTCCCAATTTGCCAGGAATAGTCCCACTTCAGCTGCTAGTCACGTGTCCCAGTTTCTCTGTCCTCCTTCCACTTTTCCCCTTTGACTCAACTTACTTTAAACACTGCGTATAGATTCAATGTGCAAGAATAGTTTGCATTCAATTAACTGAGAGGTGGAACAGAAATTTTATTCTTCCCAGTAGCTTCAGGCAAAAGCAAACTGGTGCACCCTCTCATGCTTTGTGTGTTATTCCTCATTAGTAATTTCAGTCATCCTGGCCACAATCTGATGTTGCTTGGCCACAAGTGTCCCAGTTTACATCTGTGAAATGTTGGAGGATATGTGGTTTGTTTCCCTCTCCTCCATTCTCATGTTATTGAGCTACAGCACGGAGTCACAGCTGCTCTGCAGTCATAAGTGATCACAGAGTGTTACCATCAGCAAGCCATAGTGAGGGCAATCCCCCTTCTTGTAATATTTGTAATACCTAAGTGAAGGGGATAGTTTATCCACTGATTAGGTTGGTACAGAGGCTCATTCTGAAAAGATTGTCCAGACACGACTTCCAAATGAATTGGTGATTCTAGAAAAGAATGCTGAGAATATTTTTAAGATCAATTTTGCTTTCCTCATGCTGGAACTATATAAAAAGGCTCAAACCAGAATAAAGGGGTAATGAATGTTCGTTTCTCAAACTGACTTCAATTAGTATTTGCTTCCCTTTCCTTGATTCCTAATCTAAACTGAAGAGATTAAAGTGTAGCATCATACAATGTGAGTCAGAAATCAAACCTCTAAGGCAAGGGTCCGCAGGGAACTGTGAAGAAACTTTGATGTATATTACAAAGCCCGTGAGCCATAGGAAGTAAATTGCTAAAGTTCCACAAAGGATCCAGAGGCAAAACCCCTGAAAATCAAATGTTGACAGGAAGAGAGTCCATAACAATCATTTAAGTGTTTCTGCTTTGCCAATTATATGCTAAAATGTCCTAGCTTACATTTTACTCTAAGCAAAATTGAAACACACATGACATTTTCTTCCCCCATCTCATGATAATAGTTAAATACAGTAGTCACAAGCAATCATGACACTTTGTTAACTTTGTGACATTTCTCCTCTGCACTGTAACCTAACATTCACATAATTAAGACAGATATAATTTTTAACATGCTCAAGTCTTTTTTACTTAACTTTCAGTCCTTCAGCAGGAAGAAAGCTTGTGGAAACATGTTGTGAGTCCCAGATTTAAATAGAAGACAGAAATGGGAGATGTCATTGTGTAAGGTCATTGTTTTTATAAAAGGTTTCCATACTGTTCATTAAACATTCAAGGATTTCAGACCATGTTGCAATGTATAATAATATTCTTCTTTTGTAATCTTAAGTGTAATATTATAATACAGTGTATTGCTATGCAGAGTAGAAGAGAGCATTCTTTGCATACAAATAACAAGCTCAGATCACTTGCACCTCTGAGTAGGGTTTGAAAAGGCTGTAACCACAAAGATCTGTAAGCACAGAGAATGACCGTTAGACACTGGAGTAAACAGGGACATAGATGGACCATTCATCTGACTTACTAATGAGGCAGCTTCCTGTACTGAAAATGCAAAGCACCAGTTTCAAAGAAAACAGTGTTCCAGTTGCTGTATGTTACTCCAGAAAGTAAAAATGTGGCCTGAACAGAATTCTTCAGTATCCCTAGCTACATTAGGCTTGTGCCCTCTTCATGACCTGCCATTAAGTAATGCTAGACTTGGGCCAATTGGATGCTTCACTTATGCTAACTTACAATCTCACAAAAAGAATAATGCATCTAAAATATCTTGCTATTAACACTATTTCTCTTTAATCTGCACAACTGCCACAGAGTAGGCAAGAGCTAAAAATGGAACATGTTATTGGAATAGTTGAAGAAGTGATACCTATAGTAATTTTGTAAAGATCAGAATATTGTTCAGTCCACTACTGACTAAACTATTAGTGTGCAAAAATTAGTATGCCAACCCATTCCCCAAAAGTGAATCACTGGAGGAAAACATTTGTACAGTCCAATCCTATGTATTTCTTAGAAACAAATTCTATAGCGTTCAAAGTAAGCGTCTACTGGAGCACAATCTATCCATCTTTACTCAAAAGTAAGCCACATTATATTTAATGGGGCTTACTTCTAAGTAATTGTGCATATGATTGTGCCCTTATTAAGAACAAAAAGATGTGCAAGTAGCAGATGAGAACAGAAATGTGGGGATTTGTGCATTGTTACCCCATCAGTCTGCTTGAAATAGCTGTTGGACCTCATTCTTGATGTACTACAATTATCTATGAAACAATCCCATTCTTGATTTTTCTAGAAAGCACCTGAAGGGCCATTTCTTTCCATAAAATCCTTCTTCAGGGCTGGCTCCAAAGGTCAGAATGGTCTGGTACCTGCCATAGGCCTACATCCTCTGACATGAGCATCTTGTACTTCTTCTTGTTCTTTGCCATTACAACATACCTATGAAATCTCATTTTTTAATCTCACACAAGAATGGAGAAATGGATCCCTCTGCCTTCTTGCTCCTTGAGTCTATGCTTGTCAAGCATACAGGTGGCTGCAGAGTTTGGAATGTTAGGCTTAAAAATTAATTTGGCAATTAATTTGGGAAAATAATTAATTGTCCCCATCGATAAGAAATGAAATCTTTTAACTGGATTATTGTTAGCTCAATGTTAAAAATATTTGTAACCAGAATAGACCTGATATTTACAGATTATGATATGGTTGCTCTCACCATTCACATATAGTTGAACATTTTGTTATGAGCAACTTCAAAAGGTGCTCTTTTTGTCCTTTTAAAGTTGCTTTTCCCCAAACTAGACATTTTCCAGAGAAAAAGTCCATGCTATGATGTTGCCTTAGAATGGTGGGAGTTCAGCATCTCTGGAAACTGTCAGGTTAGGTTAGGTTATCCTTAACTGTGTGATTTCATCTTGCAAACTATTTGGTTAAGTTTTGTCACTGATTTGCAACTATTTTTACCTGCCCTTCAAATGTTTTATTTGTTAGACATTAATAAGGAATGGTGTTTTAATTTCAGGAGAAGATGCTGATTTACTGCAATTGGGTAAGCATCTGGCTATAAAGATCAGTCAGCAAACATTTAGGCCACAAAAAAACTAAAGGCATACTGGTAGGAAGGGGGATGCTTGGGAAAGAAAAAAAAAACCTGTAATTTTTTTTGATCATCAATTGAACACAACCCAGCAGTGTGATGCTGCAGCAAAGAAGGCAAATAATATTTTAGACCGTAGTTTCCAAGACAAGGGAAATAGTAGTCCCACTAGAGTATTACCTTCAGTCCTTGTCACTTCATTTTAAGGATACAGGTAAGTTAGAGCAGCTTCAGAGAAGGACAACAAGGATGATAAGAAGTAAGGATAACAAAACATATGAGGGAAGGCTGGGGAAGTTGGATGTGTTCAGTTTGGTGAAGAGAAGACTCGGGGTTGACATGATTGCACTCTTTAAATATCTCAACGGCTGTCACAGAGAGGAAGGTTCTGGTTTGTTCCTTGCTGCCAGGTTTAATAGTTTTAAGTTACAGGAGGGTACATTTTGATTGAATGTTAGCAGAAACTTCTTGACAGTAAGAGTGGTTTGACAATGGAACCAATTACCTAAAGAATTGGTGGGATCTCTTTATCTGGAGATGTCCAAAAAGAGGTTGGACAGCTATCTGCTTGTGATGCTCTAAGCTCAAATTTGTGCACTGAGTGGAGGATTGGACTCAATGGCCCATGGGGCCTTTTCCAGCTCTTTGACTGAGGACAAAAGCAGACTGGAGAGCTGCACTAAAGCTAACAAAATGAATTTCAGCAAAGATAAATGTAAAGTTCTAAATTTAGGCAGGAAAAATGAAATGCACAAATATAAATGAGCTGTGCATATTCAGCTTGGAGAAAAGCTGGATGTGAGTGGATAAGATAGCCATCTTTAAATATTCGAAGGGATTTAATGTAGAGGATGGACTGAATTTCATTTCTGCTCCTCCAGAGATGAGAACATGTACCAGTGGATTCAAAATTCAAGAAAATGGCTTCGATCTAAAATTTTGGACTAACTTCTTCATAATAAGAGCTGTTTGATAGTGGAATATACTGCTTGGAGACTGGTGGACTTTTCTTTGGAGGTCTTTAAACAGAATCTGGACTGCTGTCTCTCAGGAGTACCGTAGCTGTATATCCCTGTATGCCAGAGGGTTGGACTAGATGGTCCTGGTTTACTCTTCCAAATCTATCATTTTATAATTCTGTGAATCACTCCGCTGCCCCATTCGATTTCATTTCATTTTTCTTTACTTGTTTTCGTGCTGTTTTTGTGGTGGACCCTCATAATCCACTTTAGCTCTTTCTCTTGTCCCAAAGCAAAAAGAACCATGATACAGCAGGCAGTGAAACCTATATAGTGAAAGATTCATGTGACCCATTTCATCCAGTCCTAAACCTTCTTCTGTTTAGGCCTTCCTGTCTTCTTGTTCTACTGAAAGTGCGAAAGAGAGAGTAATTAGCCTTAACAAATTCTAACATTTCAAAACATTTAGCTTGTCGAAACATGGGATTAACTTCAGCATTAATCAGGAAATCCAGTGACTCAAGTCACAACAGGAGAAAAATCTAAGTTAATATTGTAATGTTCCAAATAACTAGTTATTTCCAAGCTATGGGTGACAACCACAATAAAGAACAGCACCTGGTCACTTTCAGCTAGTCATATCTGATTGCCTTTTGTCTTAAAATATCTTATATTTGCACACAAAACTGTGCCCCTATATTGTTCTGGAGGCATAATTTCCCACTTCTTAAACAGAATATTTCTAGTGTTTTGTATCTTCAAGGTTGGGAGGAAGGCAAAAATAACTCTCAGAGGTTTACCTATCCTGGAAATGAAAAATTTTCTCTATAGTAACACTCAGTCCCTGGAATTTTTTGTGACAGAAGATATAACTGGCATTACCTTCTTTTAAGTGACTGCTTTATAAATGTAGTCCTATTGCCCTAAATGTTTTTATGGTTAGTTAGGTTTGGTTTTGCTATAGTGAGTGACATAAGAACTTGCCCCATCTTCCCGCAGAATCATGTAGAAGCCAGAAAAAAAAATGCATACATACAATTTTTGTATATGTAAACATATGCAAATATACAACACATACTTTCAATCAGAACATTCATTTGAGATTGCATAGATGCTGTGATGTTCCTGTTCATGGTTTATGATACACTTAGCTTTATTCTGTAAAAAGAATGTTGCACACATTCAGCTAAACATGGGCCATTTCTGCACTAGGCTGTAATAGCCGCTCCTCCCAAAACTGCAAACCCCAGGATTCCATAGGATGTTGAAAGTGGAATCATAGTGCTATTACAGCCTAGTGTGGAAATGGCTATGATCTAATTTGAACCCAAATTAAAGGTTGATTTGCTCCAGAATTCAGGCTTCAGGAAAACACATTCAAAACTCTCCTTTCTATTCCTCCTGTTGAGCTTGACACATACAACCATTGCTTTTTTGTGATAGAAGAATGGCTTCTCCTTCTTAGCAGTACAAGCTGCCAGTTGAGATCAGCATATGCAGCCACTCGGTATCTCTGCAAAGAATCGCCAGATACCCTTATTACAGTTAGGGCAATCCCTGCTCTATAGCTTACTTTGCAGAGCTTTTAACCTTGCCCTGAATTCTCTGCATGGGACAAGAAACAGCTTCCTGCTGCAAGTACAGCATGTACTCTACACTAATTCCATTTATCACTCTGTTTTGGTGTCTAATTGTAAATAATAGCAATACAACAGAGGCTGGTTGCTTTTAATTGCAAGAGGGCTTAATCATCTCCTAGAGGAGCTGCATTCCTTCTATATTTCACAGCATAATTAAACTCTTTTTGGAATAGCACAGAAAAGGAGGCATGCCAAGAGCCATAATAGCAAGGATAAAACGCCTTCCTAAATCAATCTGCACCCTTGCTCCAAACATATTAAATAGCTTTTCATTTAGCTAACATGAAATTTGCGTTGTATCCAATAATGGCTGGGATGAGTCAAGGTGCAGCTCTCTCTCTCTCTGTGTGTGTGTGTGTGTGTAAAGGGATCATCTGCTTGGAAACCAATACATATACCACTGTAATGAGACTGTCCATTGTTTTCACACAATATGCCTGCATGACCGGACACCAACAAGGCGACATCCCATTCATATAGTATTTCTTCTCCTAGTCAGATCTGCCTCATAATAACAATGGGCATCTAGGTCTTGTATGATCTGTACCTATGTATGTAGCATTTGATTATTTTCATAGCTTTTTAATCCAGCTCTTCCTGCAGGGAGTAATAATTACTTTAAATTTCACCTATTCAGAGAAAATGGAAAGAGGCAAGTGAAATTGCGAAGAACTAAGCTGAAAGTAATCAAAACTTTTCTGAGACTTTTTTAAAGTCTCCACACTAAACACATCTTTACAAACTTGTCTTCCTACCATTTTTTTCTTTGATGTCTGACATTTCCCCACACATAATGCCCACATAATGCCCTGAAATGACATTACATCTACGATATGGCAGAGGGTTATTTGGCTAGGCTATTGGAGATTTTTCCTTCCCTTTGAAAGAAAAAAAGTTGAAAAGTTCTCCCCAGTTTATCTGCCCACAAATAGGGAAGTAGATTTTGAAAGGCCACTTATACACAACAGTAGGCTGAAGCCAAGCTATTGAGGGTTAGATAAAATCCAAGTGTCAGATTCTATATTATTTTCAGATGTGGTTTTTTTTTAATTATACAAGCAATCACAGACACATGTATATATGTACATAAAAGCAGCTTGTGAACCAAGCAGACTGGCACCACCTCCCACTAGTCTGACATGAGGGGTCTGTTACTGCAGTTTAGGCCTACTTGGAGATACCCCCAGATATCATTTTGATATCAATAATTTGGCTCTCTTCTACCACCCCTCTCCACGTGTTTGAGAGGCCCCTGAACAAGCACAGACTAGGCTCGGCCACTAATTGCTGAACATTCCATTCTCCACCCAGGCAGGCCAGAAATAGCCAGATCCTTGCTTCAGGTGACCTCTCTGCAAACACCCTCATTATGTATGCACGCTGTCTTACAAAGAACTCCCTGCCCCGAGCAGGCAACCTGGCAAGCTGAATACTCAAATGCCAAGCACTGAGCATTTGCATACAGGCTAACTCTTTGTCAATTCGGACTTAACTCAATCATGTTAAATTTTGACCCTTCCAAAGCTTTGCCCTGCTCCTAAAATGCATTGTTTTCCCCAAGTATGGCATAGCCTGCAGTCACATTTCTCCCTAAAAAACCCCTGATTCCGAGACCTTCCTCAGATCACTCCTGAGTTCCAGACCGCCTTGTTGCTGCTTTGCTTGGCGAGCTTCCCCTCAGCTCCACGTGCTGAGATACATCGCACCCCAGCTTCGCTCTCTATCTTCTTTCCGGGCTCCAGGAACAGGTTCCATATCACCCGAATCAACTATCCCTCTGAAAATCCCGCTATCCTGCTCAAACCTTTATTTTCCTTAGTTATCTGTGTGCGTGTGTTGCTTACATTGTGTACCTGTATTTAATAAAGATCATTCATTATTTCCAACACGGTTTGCTTCTTGACTTGGCCTGACCCCGTAAACACTGGGTTACAAGATCCTGCTGCGTCACCCTGCCTCTCATAGTGCCAACAGTGCTCTTGACTAATTTCCCCATCTTTTGTAATTGTAAGGTTATTTAGGTGTCCCTCCCAGAATCCCCCGGTAAACAGGGTAACAGGTCCTCCTAACTTGTTCTATGAGCCCATTCTGTGTGTGTGTGTATCTATCTATCTATATTTATATCATCTATCTACACATACACACATATACTCATCCTGACACACCAGGTTGGTGGGTTATCACTTAGAAGGGCAGATCCAGAAAATATGGTGTTGCCTGCCTGCCTGCCTGCCTGCCTGCCTGCCTTCCTTCCTTCCTTCCTTCCTTCCTTCCTTCCTTCCTTCCTTCCTTCCTTCCTTCCTTCCTTCCTTCCTCTCTTCTTTCTTTCTTTCTTTCTCTTTCTTTCTTTCTCTCTCTCTCTCTTTCTGATATGGTGCTTGTATCCAAATTATACCGTATGTATATCATTGCATTCATTCACAGGTCAGCATTTACCTGCTGCATTTCTAGTGGCATACAGCTGGGGGGGGATAGGGGCAGTGCACGCCCAGCAGCAATTTTTTGGGGGTGCCATAGCTCCTTGCTCGCTCTCCCCAATGTACTGTAGCCCTGCCCCCCAACGTACTGTAACCCCACCCCATCCATGGTAGCCCCACCCCAGGAGGCATAGCCCTGTCCTCACACACTCTAGCCCCACCCACTATACTGTAGCCCCACCCATATGTCATAGCCCCATCCTCACACACTGTAGCCCCACTCCCGCCCCTCTGCCCATCCCTGTCCCTCCTCTACATGCTCAAAGCTACACTACTGTCCAGCTCTACTGGCATCACTTCATAGAAGTGCAGATGAGCAGTCAAAATGTATAGAAACCTGACTGTTTTATTAAGCAAATAATGAATACGGACATGTGTTACAAGAAACAAACAAACAAACCTGTAGCTATTGTGATCATATGGCAAGGCATAAACCAATATGGAGAACACATGCAAACAGTAGAAAACCCTCTTGTACTGATTTGGCTATGTTATGGGGGTCCTGATTGCAGTTTGGATTAAAAGAGATATGAGTGCATTAAAGGGGTCAAACCAGGGCAGGGATACTACACAGTGGAGCTGGGATACCGACCTCATGTAGATTCAGTAGAAACTGTATCTGAAGTATTTACAGAGCAACAACAACAAATTGTTAACTAGATTTGCACACCTCTGTCTGTTGCGTATACCATGGACTAGATGGCAACCCAAAACTGTGTCATTTGATTTTCACTAATTTAATTGCTTGAGTTGCTGCAGTTTGGCCACAAAACTTGCCTCTGATGCCATTGTGGAGGAGATGACGTTACACTGAGTGCATCTGGATGGGCACCATTGGCTTCTAACTGCTCCAATCAGCTGCTCAGAGCAGTCCAGGGCTCAGGGCTCATAATGGCGTCACCATCACAGGACTTGGAACTAGTTCTGGGATGAATCCCATGCCAGGTTTCTGAGGAAGTCTCACAGGACTACAATTCCCATGAAAATTCGAGTGAGATCTAGCAGGCCTATATATAAGCCTGCAAGTGCAGCAGGCAGTCACCAGGTCTTCAGTGCAAGCAGGTCACTCTGTGGTTGGTCACTATTCTTTCTAGGCTCTTCGGCACATGGCCTGCCCAGAGGAATGGAGGTAAGTTTGGGCTAGCAGGTTGGGGAAGCAGATGGTGATCAGAGGACATGGGACGAGTGGTGGGATCCTTTTCCTTCCTTCTATTTGTCTCCTCCTTCCAGGAGGATGTGGGAGACTGGCATATAACCAATTGCTATTAAAAGAGGTAGAATAAGATCTGGCACAAGGGAAGTTTTGTGGGACTACAAATCTCGGGAGACTTCAAGCAAGTCTTACCCTCTTGCCCTATCCTGGATTGCTTCTTACAAATCACCAGGCTTCCTAGCAAATCAGCCAACTGAAGATGGATAGGGAAAAAAAGTTAAAAACTATAGCCCAGCATAGTGAAAACTGATAGTTTTAACAACTCTTCTCTTAACTGAAACTTCATTTGCATCTTACAACTGCAGAACCACGCATGATAGCAATTCTAACAAACCAATCATTGGGACTGTGTGTTTCCCTGTCCCCTAACATCTGATGGAGACTTCTGGAGAATATACATGCCACTTTCATACCATATTTACCAGTTTAGTTGACCTAATAAAATATATTTCTCATCTCTAATTTTATCCAAACCTGACTATCACTATGTGAATTTCACAGGTTCTGCTCATTGTCAAGTTAGATTTGTATGATATTTGACTAAGCTTATCATTTACTGGAAACTAGAGAATTACCTGACTAAATAACATATATTTTCTTACACTTATCTAGAAGACGCCCAATGGCTCCACCATATGGCAATTCACTATGTTGATTAAACTTGGGGGAGAATCACAAATATGATCTAAGCAGGCTTCCTTTGAAAACACCACTGCTACGTTAAGTTCCTTCCTTTTCTCATCAAACATAGTGACAAGCCAAGAACTTGCACCATGTATGTGGAGCATAATGTTCTGTGCACAAAAATCTACATGCCTGTCCCTCCCTAGAAGCTGACAACCCCTGAGTAGGGGTGTTTCTATGGCCATTAAATGCCTGTAGGAATGGGATTGAGCAGCAGGGACTTCCTTCCATCTTTGCTGCTCTTTTTTGGGATGAGGAACAGTAATTACTGTTTCTCTTCCCTCAGTCTCAAAAACTGCAGTGGGGAATGAGAGGCAGTTCCTGCTGATTAGTCCCCTTCTTGTTCCCTTTCTTCTAGGGACTGACAGGGACTGGAGATGGAAAGTGATATTGGGTTGCATGTGTGGAGCATTACACTCTGTGTACACAAGGCAAGATTTTGGCCCTCTCTCTGATTAAAAATGCATCAGGGATGGGAGACAATCCCTCTCCCCTCCTTTTCTTCTGGCTGGTAAATGGATATAGCTGAGTCTCTCCCTCAGGCTTGGAAACTCCTAGGAGATGATTTTGGACAGAGCGTAACAATCTGGTAAATAGTTCTTTCTTTGCAAGAGAAAAACATGTGTATATAATCTCAGATTATATGTGCTTATAGTTTCCTGGCAGTGGTAGTTTTCCCAGTGGTTTCCCAGTCGCATCCAACATTGGGGGAAGGGGGTTGAAGAAAACCCAGTGCAAAGCAATATCCCATCATGTAAGTCATTAACTGTATATTCTAACAAAAGGAAAACAATATTCAGGGTATGATTCAACTCATGGTACCTATGAGTTTGTCTTTATGCCTACTTCCTGATGAATGAGCTGTTCAGACTCATTCTGGAACAGGCCTTAAACTGGGGAGAGGGGGAGTTCTGGTCTTCTGTGTGTTTATTTTAAATAATATTTCTGATAATCTTATATTGGCCATGCTGACTTGGGCTTCTGCACTTCTTATCACAAATGGGTTGTTTCAGATAATTTGCTTAGCAATAGCGCATTCCAGGAAAAGCAGTCCTTTGTTGGCCCACCTATTAATCTCTATCTCATTTGCAATACTTTAACAAGCGCTATGATATAGATTAATGAACTTCACTTAGATGTGTAAGAAAATAATAATAATTAATAACTGTGCTTATGGCAATAGTCATTTCAAAAATTAAAGGTTTTTTTGGACATTAGCTGGAAGATCACTGGGTGCTTTGATCATCACACCTCCCCAGGAGCTAGCTATTTAGAAATGCAATTGCCCTTACAAAAGGCTGTAGCTTTGATAGGCAGATGGGAAATGCCCTCCTCAGAAAAAGATACTGCTGGACAACGACCCTCAGTGGGGATGGGGAACAATTCATTTGGTTCAGATTATGCTATAGATCAAGCTAATTTATACTTAGCAAGGTCATTTCTAAACTAGTGCACAACTAACCTTTGGTTTCTACACTTCCTTAAATCTTCTTATATAGGTCATTTTTTTAAGAAAGGAGGCAAAATACGTTCAGGAAATCTGCTTGAAAATGCCTATATTAGGGTAATTATTTTTTTTAAAAAAGTATACTTTTTTCACATGGATAGTCACTTGAATTTCATCTGGTTTTAAAAATAGACATAGAGGCTGATGCCAGAATATAATAAAACAGACACATATATGCTAGAATGGAAACATTATAGCAACCGAACGAAGCAGATTTGCCTATCCCTGTTCCTCAGCTGTGTGTTTGGGCTAAGCAACATTTTAACATAAGGACTCCAGACAGCTTATAATTTCATGTTTTCAATACTACAGGCTAGAAAGAGAAAAACACACACCAAAGCATGCATTCCTTCAGTTTTTAAAAATCAGTTTACAAGATCATTTTGTTTTATTGGTTGTCTCCCCATGATTTTCTCTGTCTTCCTTCCCCCCATTGTCCTGCCTTTCCTAACATCTTTTTAAATTTCATTTCCTTTTCCTTTCGTTACTTTTATGCCATTTTTCGTTGGGCTGGTTGTTGTTTGGATAGGCTTTTCATTGTTGTATTTGTTTGTTTGTTTTTAATTTTATTTTACTTTTTTAAAAAAAACAAACTTTCATTGCTCTCCAGATGAGAGAGTATGCCAAATCAAATCTCTCTTCTTTCCCCCCTCCTGCTTTGAATAAGAGATGAGCTACTTTGGAACTACTCCAGATTCAGCAGGCAAAGCACAGAGATCCAACACAGTTCTCTCTAAACTATGTTCCAGGGTGGTTGCTCGCCTGCTGCAGACACAACATGCCTTGCACCATAGGTTGCTTTTGTATAAGGTCTGACAGAGTTCAGACTGTTGCATTTTGAAATCTATGCTTGTCACTGAATGACAACAAAAGAAGGCTGATAAGATTCCCCCTCTTCCCACCAAAATACTGCCAAATACAAGACTTACCTTTTAATAATTTTTGAATCCAGCAGTAAAGCTAATACTGAGACATTTGCCCTCTGGAAGACTGAACAAAGGTCTTCATTCAGAGATAGGAAGAAGCTTACTGGGGAACTTTTAAAAAAAAAGGTGAAGGGAGTCCCTCCACATTATGACTCCTTGATTTTATTCTAAATTGAGATGGAAATAGAGAAGAAAAGACGTAGAGCGGCTAGAAGTCCCCTGCAGGTAAATGTTGCTTTGTGGAACATCATGTTTTGCATGAGTCACAAGTAAGTCCATCTGTCTTTTTTTCCATTTCAGAGCAGAATCCAGTCTGTGTCATCAGCGACCAAGATTCAGGAGATAGAATCATAGAATCATAGAATCATAGAATCATAGAAATTCAGAGTTGGAAGAGACCACAAGGGCCATCCAGTCCAGCCCCCTGCCATGCAGGAACACCCTCAAATCAATCCCGACAGATGGCCATCAAGCTTCTGCTTAAAAACCTCCAAGGAAGGAGACTCCACTACACTCCGAGGCAACAGATTCCACTGCCGGACAGCCCTGACTGTCAGGAAGTTCTTCCTGAGGTTCAGGTGGAATCTCCTTTCCTGCAGCTTGAATCCATTGCTCCTTGTCCTGGTCTCTGGAGCAGCAGAAAAATAAGTCCCCTCCTTCCTCTACGTGGCTTCCCTTCAAATATTTAAACATGGCTATCATGTCCCCTCTTAACCTCCTCTTCTGCAGACTAAACATCCCCAGCTCTCTAAGTCTATCCTCATAGGGCATGGCTTCCAGGCCTCTCACCATTTTGGTCGCCCTCCTCTGGACTTGCTCCAGCTTGTCCATATCCTTCTTGAATTGGGGTGCCCAGAACTGGACACAGTATTCAAGATGGGGTCTAACCAAAGCAGAGTAGAGTGGTACCAGTACCTCCCTCGATCTAGACACCATACTCCTATTGATGCAGCCAAGAATTGAATTGGCTTTCTTGGCTGCCGCATCACACTGCTGACTCATGTTCAGCTTGTGATCTATGAAGACTCCAGCCAGCAGCTCCTTAAGTTTACCAAAGGCCTTCAACAAAGTTCCCCATGACATTCGTGCAACGAAGCTAGTAAAATGTGGGCTGGACAGGGCTACTGTTAGTTGGATTTGTAATTGGTTGACCGACCGAACCCAAAGGGTGATCACAAATGGCTGCTTTTCATCCTGGAGGGAAGTGACTAGCGGGGTGCCACAGGGTTCTGTCCTAGACCCAGTGCTGTTCAACATTTTTATCAATGACTTGGATGAAGGAATAGAGGGCGTGCTCATCAAATTTGCAGATGATACCAAAGGCTGACTGGGCGATAATTATTTGGGTCCTCTTTGTTTCCCTTCTTGAAGATGGGGATAACATTTGCTCTCTTCCAGTGTGCTGGAGCTTCTCCTGTCCTCCAAGATTTCTCAAAAATTATAGCAAGCAGTTCCAAAATGACCTCTGCCAGCTCTTTTAATATCCTAGGATACAATTCATCTGGCCCTGGAGACTTGAATTCATCCAGTGTGGCCAGGTATTCCTTTACCACCTGTCTACCTATTATGTGCCTCATTTCTCCTGCTTCCTCCCCTGCTCCCCAACCACCAGGTTGAATGCTTGTATCCTTCTGGGAAAAAACTGAGGCACAGAAGGTGTTAAGTAGCTCTGCCTTTTCTCTTCCCCCTGTGAGTAATTCGCCATCTTCTCTGAGCAGTGACCCTATTGTCTCCTTCTTTTTTCTTTTGCTGCGGACATATTTAAAAAAGACCTTTTTATTGTTTTTAATGTCTCTGGCCAGCCTAAGTTCGTTCTGTGCTTTAGCCTTTCTGACTTCCTCCCTACATCTCCTAGCTACTTGCTTAAATTCTTCTTTGGTGGTTTCCCCCTTCTTCCATTTCCTATACATATTTCTCTTAACACTGAGCTCAGCTGAGAGTTCTTTAGTCAACCATTCTGGTTTCTTCAGATGCCTTCCATTTTTCCTCCTTATTGGCACAGTTTTAGACTGTGCCTTCAATATCTCCTTTTTAAGGAACTCCCATGCCTCCTGAACTCCTTTCCCTTTCACTGTTCCTGACCACGGAATTCCAGCCAGCAGCTCCCTAAGTTTACAGAAGTCCACTTTTTTAAAATCTAAGATGATTAAATTGCTCACCAAACTACAAATCTCAGGATTCCATAGAAGGGAGCCATAGAAGCTAACGTGCTCAAACTGCTATGATTGCATATATTCCCAGAGAATCTAGTTTATTCCTATTTTATTGTACCATATTGTGTATTTTAAAGATAAGCCAACTGGGGGCATGTTTGAAAAACAGGGTACAACTAGAATGAGGTCATAATGAAGTGGACACATCAGAAAGAAAAGCTCTTACTTCATAGACTCATTCATTTTCAAATTTTGTCAACTTACTAAACGAAATGGTTATCAGACAGATTGGTTTTAGGGAAACTCTAGCAGGCATCATGGTGGACCAGACCCAATGAGTGTTCACCAGTGGGTCCTCACCATCCTGGAGAGAAGTGACTAGTCAGTTACCTCAGGTTTCTGTTCTAGATTCAGTGTTTTTCAACGTCATATAGACAATTTGGATGGCGAACTAGAGCTGACACTAATCAAATCTTCAGATTATACCCAGTTAGAGGGAGCACCCCAGAAGACAGGAAAAGAATTCACAATTACCGTTACAGATTGAAGAGCCAGGTGCAAATATTGTATGGTATTATATTATATTATATTAATCAATGAGGATAAATGTAAGGAACTGTTACCCCAGCAGTCTACCAGCAGTCTTCTTAGAAAATGGATAAATTATAGCTCAAAGGAGGCCTTCAAGAGAGGAAATATCAGCAGGACTTTTTCACCTGTGTGTACCAGTACTAACTGCAGGACTCCATTTACAGGTTTCAACAGGGTGTTTTTATTAGAAATTAGCAGACACACACACAATAATTTGAACAGTCTCATGAACCATGCAAATCTAGTGAAGGGAGAAGTGAGAAAAGTTGGAGAGAGAGAGAGAGATTTTGGGTGTAGAGGATCATATTTACTGGTTCTGGAGCAGAGGATCAAAGATGAGTGGTACAAACATGAGGGTCTGATGGTACCACAGAGGAACAAGTGTCTGCAGCGTGATGCCCAAAAGTCTAGCAAATTACCTGGGCTGCAGCTGAGGGTTTTATACCATTTTATACCCTGAAGGAGCAAATGTTAATAGCTCTCTGGAAAATTAAACAAAAGGGTTGGAACAGACTGATTATCTTATTTTCAGTGACAAAACATTGATGGGAGTCCTGACAGCCTTTTAATGTCTTGGTTGGGTAAGGTGAATGGGGAAGGTCTCTGTAGGGAATGTGCACAGCATGGGTGCTTGCCTACCATACCTTGGCAGTTTTATTGACTATTGTATTCAGATGTCGGACTGTTGACAGGATTACTGGAAACCTGTTAACACCAGGCTTTCTGACATTATTCTTTTTTGTCTTGTGATCTGGCCATGCTGAGGCCACACTGATCTAGCCCAGGCATACAACCGGAGTCCTGCTTACTGCATGTTTCTCAGCCATAAGTGTCCAGTTTGTATATGAAAATATTTTGTGCCAATTTTGCTATCTCACAGGATGGGGTTGTAAGGTGTGGTAACAGCACTATATTTAGAGAAGAAAAATGAAATGCACAACTATAGAATACTTGACATTTGGCTTGATAATAACAGTAGATGATAAATGGATCTAGAAGTCATTGTGGACCACAAATTAAACATGAGTCAACAGTGCAATGCAGCAGCCAAAAAAGCCAGTACAGTTCTAGGCTGCTTTAACAGTGTAGTATCCAGATTAAGGGAATCATAGTCTTGCTCTGTTCTGCTCTGGCTGGATGTCACTTAGAATACTGTGTGCAGTTCTGGGCCCACAGTTCAAGAACAATATTAAGAAGAGGAAACATTCAAAGAAAGCAACCAAGCTCATTCTGGCGATGAAGTGCTGTGAATGGTGCATGATTAGCATGGAGAAGAGCAGAATGAGAGTTGATCTTCCAAGTAGAAGTGGGAGCAAGGTTGTTTTCTGCTGTTCCAGAAAATTTAGGTAATACTCATAACCCTGGACACCAAATTATTTTGTGTAAAATAATTTACAACCTCCTTTTCATTTTAGTAAGGCAGAAACTGGGGAAGTGAAGAAAATGGATTTGGCATGTCTAAGGTGCATTGCAGTGATGAAGAGGCTGCTTTCATCCAAATTCGCTTTTCTGTTTCTGACTCTTCATAAAAAACTTAGGAAGTCCTGGGTCCTCTTATTAGTTCAAACTAAAGTAGCACTACTGAATCAATAAATTTTACCTGCTTGTTGAAACTAGTTTTTATCTGCTAAAATGGCAGAAATTATTTGCAGATCATAAACTTAAGGTTGTTTAGTTGTTAGAAGGCGGATGGGATAAGGATTCCAAAAATTAAAATGTTATTTTGCTGCCTTCCAGCTAATGATGAATGACACAAATTATGCATAACAAAGAGGCTGACTATACCGTTCTAGTCTGTTATAGTCCACAACTTTGTAGCCTTGTTAGCCTCTTTTCAGACTCCAATAATGTCATACCAGTTGATAGACATCTTTACCTCTTTCTGGAGCTTGTCTATTTGCTCTCCCTCTTCCCTTTTTTAAGATGCATACAATATTGTGAGATTTTTATTTCCATATTAGCTATATTCACACTGAGAGAACCCAAGAGGAACCTACAACCAGCCAGGGACTCTTCTGTATGAGGATATGACTTTTAAAAACACCAAACCTGCCATGGCCTCTTCTACCACCATATCCTGAAGTGCATAGTCACACATAATCAAAAGCATGTTGTCCATGGTCATCCCTGTGTAAGTCCTTGTTAATTTTGGTCTAGGATTAGGAATGGAAAGAATATTTGAAAATATACAAAAAATGGTTGAAAAACATGTTTGTTGAGTGTTGAGAAACCCTGATGGAAGACTCCTGGATTGAAAATAATCATTTACAGTTCTAGAGTTATTCTATACCAAGTTTGCATTTTTCTTCTCTTCTCTTCTCTTTCCTTTTGTTTTCAGGAAAGAACATTTTCTGTGCCAGAAAATGCTGCAGTAGGAGACTCCTTCTGTGCAAAATTTGTGCATGATTTATTTGCATATGCAATAGCTTATACACACACACACACACACACATATATTTGCACAACTTGAGAGAAAATAATGTTCTCTCCTTTTTTCTCACTAAAAAACTGTGATGCAGACAAAGAACTATTTTAAAAAGTATTTTTAAATGAATGTGAGCCAACATGTCCAGGTAGTCCTTGGATTTATGTATTAATTAAATAACACATAGTACTAGGGGACATATTACTGTCATGGACAACAGCCAGAACTAATCATTTCTCGATATCTGCTTCATTGCTTAGAGGAAGGTCTTTTGTAGGGAATAAAAACCTTCCAGCACTCCCTTTCCCACACCTAGAACGCAAAGCAGTTGACATATTCGTTGACATGAATAGGACAACTTGGCAGAACTCACGTTAGAAAATCTGCCAATATTTGCTTCCCCAACCCCTTACCTTACACTGCATGTTAATCTCTGATATCTGCTAAACATTTAGTATAAACTTCTGTACAATTTGCATGGAATTTGATGTTTGGAATTTACTTGTTTTTGTTAGTTATTACAGCAGGTAGATAACTATATTTCTTCACTAGTTTGTGAGCAATTACTGCTTAAGATTCATTGAATCATTTGGAGCAATTTTTTTTAATAAGTATTTGACTGTAAGTATTTGTAGAAGCTTATGTAGCAGAATTATATAACTGACAGAATGTCATGACACAGGTATCATCTGAGACGGTAAATGGAATGATAATTCTGAATACTCACCATATATGTATAAATGCATGCAACACATTTGTTGGTGCTGTGGTGTAGTTGTGTTGGATGTTGGACTAGGACTCTGGGAGGCCAGAGTTTGAATACCTACTCAGCAACAGAAACCCACTGGGTGATCTTGGGCAAGTTATGCACCCTCACTTCAAAGGAAGACACTGGCAGATTCTCGCTGAACAAATCTTACCAAGAAAACCCCATGACAGATACACTTCAGCAACACCATTAGTTAGAAATGATAAGGTATAAAAATGTTTGGGACAAGTTTACATATAGTTTATATATGAATCTCCAGTGGGCTTGGAGATTTAGCAATAACAGAAAATTGTGAAATTTGCTATCTACAACCACATACAATACAATACAATACAATACAATACAATACAATACAATACAATACAGTAAAAACTGCACCAGATTATTTTGCTGCATAGTGCACTTGCTTTGCCTGGACAATCATAGAATCAATGAATCATAGTGCTGGGAATGAAAAAAAAAGTAGTCTTCTAGTTCAATCACTTGCTATGCAGGATTATACAGCTAAAGTACTCCTAAGAAAAGGCCATTTAACCTCCGTTTAAACAGACCACCGTTTTCCAAGATAGTCCATTCCACTGCAAAACCACTCTTACCTTCAGGAAGTTCTCCCTAATGCTTCTTGTAACTGGCATCTATTAGGTCTTATTCTGGTCTTTAGAGCAGCAAAAAACAATCAGTCTTCTATGTGACATCTCCTCAGAGATTTAATGATGGCTATCATACCCCCTCTCAGTTTTCTCTTCTCCAGGCTAAACATACTCAGTTTCCTCACTTGTTCCTCATGGAGCTTGGTTTCCTTTTACTACCTTAGGTGGAGCAAGAGTTTGAGAGGCACCTTATGAGAAGGAAGGGCCATGGTGTTTATTCCTGAGTTTTAAATGTGTAATTGATTGGACCTAGCATTGGTGACCAGCCAAGGGCAGAAGGAAAATAATTCCAATTACAAAAAGAGAAGTAGTTGGAGGAATGTTGTACTTCCCCATCTCTTATATTCATAACATGAACATTCTGGGTCAGCCCAGACCTGACAATTATGTTCTTTAAAAAAAAACCAACTATGCTTGCTTGGGACGTTTTTCTTTTTTCATCTGGTCAATCCATCAAAGTTGCCATAGCCAATTAATATTTGTTGAAGCTTACAATTACGTGGCTTGCGGTATACAGTTGTAAAGAAGCATTGTAGATAGATAGGATTTTCCCATCATCATTTCCCATCCTGGCACCAACACCCTCCTCTTGAAATAATTTTGGTGGTGGAAAGCACTTACCTCTCTTCAGGTTTGGCTTATGTCCTACATTGGTCCACGTACACCAATACACTAATGCAGTTTTCAGCCGTTCTTAATGGGATGACCCTGCACTGTCTGTGAATGTGCTAGAAGAACCTAATAAAACTGGAAGAAACTCTGAAGTCTCCACATATTAGAAAGGCAGCATAGTAATTATACATGTCATAGGTTCTTTCCCAAGTACTATCATGTTAGTTTGCACCATCTAAAGCCTGCTTTTCTAATTGAAATAACATTTAGCAGTTTATTATTATGAAGCATGCTAGCTGATCTGCAGCTTGTAATTAAAATTTTAATTCATTTGTAGTTAATCTTTGTTTATGTATATTTGGCTGGCTTTATTATATGCAAAATAATGCAGACCTATTTTGGTAAAGCCCATCTTAAGTGACTATTTCATGTTAGATTAATGCTCAATAGTACACTTTATATTAAGGGCCATTTTAGAGATTATGGGGATTCAAGAAGGGATTTGCCCATTTAGATTATATATTTCCACACACACACACACACTTGCATTCTGACTTTTTAGAGTAAACTTTTAAACTTGAAAATATAGACATTGATGGTCAATCATGGACTAACAAGAGCAAACATGCACACACACACACAAATGGGTTAAATAAGGGCCACTTTATTTGACCTAACCTATTTAAGATGTGTTTGTTGGCCTGGAAAAGGAGTAAGCAGGGGAGCAACCTGATGTGAGTCCAGCTGATGCCAGATGTTACCCTGGGACCACTTCCTCAGCCTTCTTTTGAGCAAGATAGCTCAGCTTTGAGGGCAACCCAAAATATTTTGGTTGCTGTCTGGCCTGACATAATTGGGAGATAATCCAGGGAACTCATACTCAAGCCTCACGGCTCTATAAGTGAGAGCCTGAATCCCAGGTTAGCCTCCCTCTGGGATGTAGACTCCTGAAGAGGGATTTCCAGAACCCTACTTTACACCAAGAGGGTACTGAAAGATGATCACAAAAGTTTTACTTTCCCCCCACTATCCTCCAGAGGGAGGCTTTTTCAAAGACACCAATTGTCTAATCCCCAGCAGATACAATATGGGATGGGGGGAGGGGGAACGGGTAAAACTGGAGGGGGGAATCCTATCTTGCTCCAAAGCAACCAGACAAATCTCACAGTGCACTAAAGGTGGGAGGTGAGTTGTGCTATAAAGATCAAAGAGGATGCATGAAGGGGCAACCAAGTGCCAACCACTAATCTCACTGGTCTCTATCATGGAGATCGTCAAATAGTTACCTTCCCCCACACTGTTGTTCACTGCACAGGTTCACATAAGCATTCTATCAAAAAGCAGCATGGTATACTGGTTTGAGTCTGGGGCTAGGAAATGAGGAGACCAGGTTTAAAATCTCCTCAGCCATGGAAAGTCATTGGGTGATCCTGACAAGTCACTCTTTTTCAGCATGAGCAGAAAACAATGGCAAACTTTATCTGAATAAACTTTGCCAAGAAAATCTTATGATAGGATTGCAATATGTCAAAGGCTACTTGAACATGCAGAAGAATGACAACAACAATTTAAAAGTAATAAGATATGTGATAGAAAGAGAAGTATCATTTTTAAAGGATTTAATATCTATTAATTTTTACAAACATACAAATAAACTGATTCTAAACTACAGGGGTAAAAAAGAAAAAGGAACAAGCTACACACAAACTATATACATATATAACTAAAACTAAACCAAGATTAAGACATAACAGCAAATCCTATTACTAAATAACTAAACACATTCTAACTGCACTAACTACAATGCAAAATAACTCAGAACACCCACCCACAATACAAAGTGTGTGGGGAAAATATCAATTAATATCTCATGTCTTATTCTACCATTACAGATCTAGGTATTTTCAACTTACTAGAATTACTAATAATCATATGCATAGATATTGCATCATTAGATTTCTTACTACTTAAGAAATCAATAAATGGTTTCCATTCTTTCAAAAAATCCTCAATCAATCTATCTTTTAAAATCCATGTCAGTTTTGCAACTTGGCCAAGTTCCATGACTTTAACAGCTCACTCTTTTACCAACAATGTTTTGGTCCATTTACAGGTTTGGGCAGACTTGCATCTGTTATCAGGCATCAGAGTAGTCCATTTTTACTATCCAGTTCTTAATCATTCCCAACAAAAACATTTCTGGTGACATGTTAAAGTCTTCCTTTATTTTTTTTAAACAAATACATAAATTTTAGATCAAAAACTTTTTGCTTTCTTGAAAACACATCATATATGGAGGGGAAAAAAGTCGTGACAGCCCCAACATTGATTGGAAACATTTTTCGACCATCTATACACCATCTTGTACATACTTTCTTTTAAATTACTGCACAAAATAAATTTTATATCTTTAATCCACATTTTCCCATACCTCTATTTGCACATTAATCCCAAAATCATGGATCCACTTTATCATAAACTCATTTACAGATTCATCTTCTGTCTCTGATGTCAAAAGACATTTGTACATTTTTTTGATTGCATGATTATCACCTTTTATAAATCTAAATAAAAATCATTGTCTGAAGCCTCTTTAACCAAAATGCTTTTACTTTGCTTAAATCCCTCCTTAAGTTGCAAATTAGCAAACCCACTAAGGTTTATGCCTTCCTTAGAGATCATGTCTCTTGATTTAAGCTCCCAAGTTTCTTTCTTCATGTACAAAAAATCCTTTTAATGTAACCATTTTTTTATTATTATTTTAACCCATTCTGTCTTAACAGAAGGGCTTTTCTGATACAATTAAAAAAAAAAAATCAAAATGTGCCTTGACTTTATCACACCATAAATAACCATGCCAACCAAATCTTAAATCATGGCCTTCAAGTTCCAATAAAGGGAAGTATTATGAACTGCAGTTATTTACTTTATCAAAAGCAATAAACTGAGACATAAACAAAATAGCAGATGAAAAGCAGGTGCAAACTAAAACAACTAATCCAAGAGCTAGTATTTATACAGCCAAAGAACCATCTGAGAAAAAGCACATCTTGATGGACTTGCCAATGGAAGGGCCACAAAGAGGAAACTAAATGGGCTTTTGAGAGGAGAATTCTCTTAGTGCAGTTGCTGAGAAGTCAGTTTCCTATGTTCCTACCTAGCATGCCTCAGATTTTGACAGGACATCTAGAAAGATCACTGACAACAGGCTGTGTGCTGATTTGGGTTATAGTCACAAAATATAAGACCTAGAAATGCAAATAATGGGGTTATAAAGCACAAGATATAAAGCATTATGAAGTGTATGTGTGTTACTAAGGCCATTTCCACACAATGACGATCTTCCGCATCATCGCGCTGCAGTCCCGGGTCCAGAAGGGAGCACATCAGCAACACTCCCCTCTGCGCCTGCTCAGTTCATGTGGAAGAGAAGGCAATGGTGCCAAGTCTTCTTTCCACAGCACAGCCAGGCTTTTTCCATTGCTATGCTACATAAGGAAGCATCACCAATGCGCTTCTGCAGCTTCCACATGACGTGATGGAAGCATCGTGTGATCATAGATACAAAATGGATTTTTTTCCATTTTGCAAAAACTGTGTAAGTGTGACGCTCTGTGACAGGATGGCAGTGGGACAGCGATGATGTCATGCAGAAGTGTGACCTGCCAACCACTGCCATCCTGTGGCAGAAATGAGACATCATGTGGAAAGGGCCTCTGTCAAACTATAAATAATGATATGATAGTATAAACAGTGAATTGATCTATAATGAACTCTAGATAGGTGCCATGTTAAAGGAAATAACTTATTCAATCAGATGGCTAATATAATCTGATGGCAGCTAAAAATACCTTATGTGTTAAAAACACCTCTAAGAACCTGATTGGAGGAAAGAAAGATGTTGCATAAACTAGATATTTGTTGTTATGTTCCTTCAAGTTGTTTCCAACTTATGGAGACCCTAAGGAGAACCTATTACAGGTTTTTCTGAGGCTATGAGTGTGTGAGGTGCCCAAGGTCACCCAATGACCATAGGTGTCATCCCATCAGATGAACCTCAAATAGTTCCCAAGCAAGGCAGATATTTACATACTTTGATCCTGGGATCCTAAAATCTTCCCAGGTTCCTTACCTGCCCTTTGGGTTTTTATTATAATACCTTCCTAGAGTCATACATTCTCTGTTCATAGTGTTTCCTATTTCTACTGACCAGATGCCCCTGGATATTTCACACCTGAAGACTTTGATTCCCACCTGGATCTTCCCCACCGTTGAGCTGAGCAAAAAGGGTAAAATACTTCCATGATAGGGCAAAGTCTCTGACAGGTAGCTCCACTATAGGATCACCATAAGTCAAAAATAGCTTGATTACATAACAACAAATAGTAGAATTATATTTGGAATCCATTTATCAGATCATATGATGTATGTTCTGTATCAGCTTCCCTAGCCTCTTTATGTTTCCTGCTCCCTTTCAAAACCAAAATCTGTGTCTTTTAATTCATCCTAAAGACAAACTTAGAAGCCGAAGGAGATCTTTGGGGTTCAATATAGCCCAAAAACTTTTCTTCCTCTAAGATAAACATGAAAGGCCAAAGAAAATGTAACATTCTTCATCTTCACCAATGATATATTTCATAATCAAAATTGCACAGAAAGCAATATATTAATGCAAACATTCACCCGCATGTTTGCAAGAGAACTGTGTGCTCTATATAATACAATAGGTCACAGGAACTGAGGGAGAAAAGTTTCTCAAAGCTTCTAATTAAATAAAAAAGAGTAACTACATGAGATATAATATTTGCAATCCAAGCAAATCATCTAACCCTGTATCTATTCGCAAAAGGTCTAAAAATTAAATATGGAAACTCAATACATCTATCACTTAAAGACAAAAAGATCAGACTGCTCATCACAAAGAGTATGATGAATCTGTAAGAACAAATAGACTCAGAAAGCCAGATGCAGTCTGACCCAGATAGATACTGAATTCATATAGAAGTATGTCCCCACTTCCAGAAGGCATATCTTTCACTATCTTTCATGGTGTGAACTGATGCCAATATGTCCATGGCATGTAGAGAGGTATATTAGAATCTGTTGTTCAAAGAGCTGAACCCCTACAGATAAGCTGATTTGAAGCAGAAAGAAGGGACTATATACACTTACCTGATTCTTTGCTAAACATCTGAGTTCCAAGCAGGACTCAGGCAAGTTGCATTTCTATGGGACAAATCCAAAGATAGCCACTATGATTACGTAATATTAGATAAACAGGTAGCATGGTTCAATGAGCCACCAGTAGCAAAATAAGTGTGCTATTGCAATTCACAGTAATGGTTTATTTCAGTGGGGAAGTCACACTACGAGAGGCAAATTGAACTCATATTTCTATTAGAAAGAATAGGCTGACAAGGCCACAGGTCATTTCATTCAACTGTACTGACAAACTGGACACTTTTTTCCTACCATTGTGGCCAACCACTTCCTTCAAATGGTCATGAAAGTAGATGTGAAGGTTGCTATACCATTTACTTTAGCAATCAGGAGCAGTTCTTCCATAATCATACCTGAGATCCTGTAATTGGAAATTCTTGAAGGGTGGAACTTACTGTGTGCCCTACAACTGAGTTACGAAGGCTGAAACAGAGAGCTCAGTTAGAAGAATTGTCATAGAATTATTCCAATGCTGTGTTCCAAGCTAGAGTGGACTCATTCAAACAAAAGGAGTTTATAAAGGCAAAACCTGTTTCAATGGGATTTCATGCTTCACATAAACAGTTTCATTACTGAACTGGCTGTCCTCCCCACCTAACACTACAAAAATACATTTTTACTATATAAAAGGCCATAAAACATGTACTCCTTGATGTGCCTTCACATTCATGCACACTGAACTATAGAGAGAAAACTCCATAAAATAGAGACCTGGGGGAGGAGAGAGAACTCGAATACACAAATGTGGGGAAAGTGCACATGTGGCACACACCCCAAAACCCCCCCACACACATTTTTTTTGTAATATCATTTTTTATTAAAGTTTCACAATTAAAACAACCATTTATTATTTCTATTTCACATGAATTATTTCTTGAATCTTCCAAACTGATCTAGACTTCATTTCCAAAATCTCTTAACATTGTTATATCATTGTACTGCATTTTCCAGCCATTTTCCATGTTAGTACATACCATTTCCATTACCATATTCCTGCTTCATGATATCTGCCGTAATCATCACAATGAAATTTTTCCACATATTACCATGAATTATAGACTTTTATCAAAG
Organism: Ctenosaura bakeri; assembly: GCA_948474755.1. NCBI lineage: Eukaryota > Metazoa > Chordata > Lepidosauria > Squamata > Iguanidae > Ctenosaura > Ctenosaura bakeri. The sequence continues at coordinate 207,635 of CAOLHI010001287.1, forward strand.
GTCACCCAGCAATCACCTACAATTTGCCATTCTTTCTGAATTTCATCATCTGATTTCCCTTTCAGTCTTTGAGAGACTATGTCAGCGTTTTTATTTTCAATCAAGGTGCCCCACCATTGTTCTATTGTAGGTATTTGCTGTGTTTTCCACACCTTAGCGTATTCAATACGTGCAGTTGTTATCATATATAATAATATTCTCCAATATTTCTTTATATTCACACCGTCTACTAAATCTGTCATATTTAACAAATACAATTCAGGAATCATAGGAAATTGTAGCTTCATTATTTCACAAATCCTGTTATGTATCTCAATCCAATATTTCTTGACCTTTGGGCATGTCCACCACATATGATATATCGTACCCACCTCTTTTAAACATTTCCAACAAAGCCCGGTACCTGAACTGTAAATCTTTTGTAATTTATCTGGTGTCAAATACCATCTATAAAACATTTTATAATAGTTCTCTTTTAGATTCTGGGCAACCGTAAATTTGTTTGTCTTTTTCCAACTCTGCTCCCAAGAGTCCAGTTGAATTGTATGACCAATATTCTGTGCCCACGAGATCATTACTGCTTTAACCATTTCTTCAAACTTCTCCTGGTGCAATATTTCCTGAGTGATTTGGGCTAGTAAATGAGGAGGGTTTTCAAAAAGTCGTTTTATCACTCCTACCTTCTCCTTTATTTCAATTCCATATGTCTTTAAATCCATCTGAAACCTTTCATTTAACTGCCTGTAAGGAAACCAGTTTAAAACTGTTCCTTCTTGCTCCAACTTGTCTCTTGCTGAAGACTATTCGATTTTGCCCTCTCAATTATGTCCTCATATCGAAGCCATTTTTCAGATTCGGTCCGTCTACCAAAGAAAGCTTCCCCACACATACATTTTTAGGTGTTTATGGCATGCCAGAACTCCTCAAAAAATAATTTTCTATTTTTAAACAATTGGTGAGAAATGCCTCCCTATGCCTCCTAGAGGTATCGGGGCATTTTTATCACATCCAGATCCTGGCTGTTTTAAGCCTAGGAGACACCTTTTCAAGGAAGAAGTGAAGCAGAAGCTGGCATACTCTCTCTGTGTGTGTGTGTGTGTGTTTAAAAAGGACTCTTCTGGAACTAAAATGACCCAGGTGTGCCCATAATGTGGCAGATTTGCACGCTATGGCACTTAGACTAAAGTTTAAGTTTAAAACCTCTAAGGTTGTATGTGGGGCAATTCACCTCTAACCCCTGCTACTTATCCACCTTGGTTTTATGGACAACAGTAAGTATCCAACCAGAAACTTGAGAGTTGAAGGATTTATACAGTCCTAGATGGAATAATAATTGGATTTAACCCCATAAGACAGGCATTTTCCCCCACTAAGAGGGTAGATGCTGTGTATCTTTCCCCCACTAAGAGGGTAGATGCTATGTATCTTTAATGTGTACACTATATTGGAGACAGAATGATAAATATAATGTATAAATGCCTGTGGGATCTGATAAATGTGTGAAATGGAGCTGTGCTGTCCACTAGATTTCCCACTTCCCAACTGTTCCATCACACGCACACACACACGCACACACACCAAATACATGTGCTTTAAAATTCAATTAGATATGTGTAATTTTAAACATGCATTTTCAATCCAGATTGTAGAAACAGGAAAGAACAGATTAGTATTTAACTATAAGGTAAGGTGACCACGTCCAGGAAGAAAAGTATTTGTCCATTCTTAACATCAAGACCAGCTCAATTAATAGGAAATGCAAAGAGATACCCACATGCCATGAAAGAAAAAAAGAAAGAAAGAAAGAAAGAAAGAAAGAAAGAAGAAAGGAAGGAAGCGTGTCATAGATCTATGTGCATCTGGGTTGGCACTTTGACACTACCACTCTCCATGCATGCTGTGATGCTTTTCTTTCCTTTCCTTCCTTCAAAGAGGTCAAATATTCCAGTTTGGATGTTTAATTTCATATGAGTTTTCAGAAGTCAAACAACACCAAGAAAGCCAATGGTCAAAAATGCCCACAGGGACCATTTGTTATTATTCAAGCACTGGCAATAAATCACCAAGCTGGAATTTATTACTGTCCATAATGTTTTCCCTGGAGAGCCTGATGGATGCAATGTAGCAGGAGAAGCATAAACAAACAGTTTTCCTTTTTAAATAAATGGTACAAAAGCCAGTAGGTGTTGCACTGGATTTGAAGGTGGGTACCAGAGATTACATTTGCATTCATTTATACTTTTGGTTTCTGTAGCCCAGGTTGGCCAGTATCCAAAAAGGAAGAACTCTGCTGGGTCAGGCCATCTAGTCGAGTATTCTTCATTCCACCAGGCCAGTTTTAGGATGCCTTAGGTGGCATAATCAAGATACTGTACTGGATAGAGTTGCAGCTAGCAGGGTACACTGACAATGGAATCATAACTTTGTGGTGACACTTTCCTGAAGGAGCGGTGAGAATGACCTCAGATCATCTAAGGTTTCATACGTGATGACAAACTTCTATGTCTATAAGCAAGAAACAGTCTCACTAATCCAGCCCCAAGCATTTAATCTGGGGAGAAGAACACAGCCACAATCTCTTCTTTATGTCCCCCATATCATGAGGACACCCTACAACTCCCCTCAAAAAGTGACACCCACATCGCCCAAACTACCACAAAACATACCACAATATTCTGGTTGGGCTTTATTTGCCACATCTCCACAATCTTCAAAAGACCTCACCTGAAAAACAGCTGAACTTTGTCCAGAAATAAAGTAAACTAAAGCATCAGTTGGTTTTTTGTTTTATTTGTGTGTGTGCCTGCTGATAGGGGTGCAGGGAAAAGAACTGGGACCCACCCCCTTTGTCCATCTCTGATTTAAAACTGCTGATCCAAACTGGTAACATCTGCACTCCATATTTTTCCCTAGATAGTTTTAAACATCTACCAAAACCATTTTTTTTTTTACTCAGCAACACACACTTGGTCTTTCTTGTTTTTCAAAAAACTAGGAAAATAGTTTTTTTCAAAGTTTGGGGAGAATTTTTTTTCTTCATCTCTCTCCTAACTGTACTGAAATATGGAGTCTGCTTAAATCCTTTGGCTTGAAACATCATTGTTTTGATGTGCATGTCACAGTCAGTTATATCACTCAGGTGTTGTTACATTAATTTGTTCTGATGAGTCCCAGCAATGTTGTACCAAGCCAAGGAAATTCATTGAGCTACACAGGGAATGACAGAATTAATGGATGGCAAAACAAAGCCAGCATTCCCAATTTCTGGCTTGATGTTGTTATAGGTTACAAGCTTGGGGGGGGGGCTGTCATATCATTGAGGTGAGGTGGGGAGCATCATTCAGTGGACAGTAATCTCAGTGTCCTACAACACTGCATCACCAACAAAAATCACTCCTAGATCCCTATGTAGTTTGGCCCCAAACCAATCAACAGGTGCAATCAGAGGGAGTCTGTGAAACAAGTCTGCTCCTAATGACTTACTTCAAACATAGCCAAGCCACATACTGGAGAGGAAGCAAATCCAAGTCAGAGTGGATCTGGCTTACAATATTTTGGTTCCTCAGGTGTTCTGCTGCAATCTTAAGGAGAAGCCCAATATTCATCTTACTGTTGTTGAGGATGCTGAAGAATCAGCTCTCATCTTCACTTGGACCAACTTTAGAATAGCCACAGGGATCATTGTCATTCTTAAAGGTACTCTTTTTTCAACTTGGCCATTATAAATTAACCAATGGGTTCACAGTGACCAATATAATGTTTATTAGAAGGTAAGAATGAATTCTTTCAATAAAGCTTGATTATTAGTCCTCCCTACTCAGGGAACATTGAGCCTAAAGTCATGTGTGTAATATTTTCTTTAATATATATGTGTGTGTGTTTTTATGTGCATGTGTACTTGCCTAAAGGCTGCCTGAGTTAACCCACAGAACCAGTTGTCAGTAAATTCATGTGTCATTCACAAATGCAGTCAAATTTTTTTGACAGCTGTTCACTGGGGCATAAACACATTCAGTTGAATGGCTGCTGGAGTTCGATATATTTATTCAGAGATTATTTTAATGCTTTATATTTTTTAAAATTATGAATGGCATCTACCTACTTCTTAATGAATGTTTTGATGTGGAGTTAATCTGTATTAAGTAGCACAGCTGCCCTCTCCATTTCCCAGCTCCTTCACTAGAAGAAATTAAATTATCAGCATTTTGATGAGAGCTAAGGTTAGGACTATGTAGAACATGATTTGCTCTATAGACTTCTGGACAAACTAGGATGTAAATTACCCAAGAGTTTCACCCCAAAAATCAGATATGAACTCAAATGATTAATTATTTGTAATTAGTTCCTTTCGCACAACTGTGGGTACCACTCTTTTATATTATGATACAATAACTTAACTTCATTCCTTTGGCTGTGTGACTATGAAATTTTAGTTACTTTAAGAGCTATGAGGATGTCATCTCAGTAAGTGATGTAAGCAGCTTGTGTTGCTGGCTTGTACCATTTGTGTATATTGAGATGACAGTGAGGAAGACTGAAGGAGAGTTTGTGCCATATCAGAGGTCAGTAGTACATTATTTTAAAAAATGAAAAACTTAAAAATAACTATGTTTCTTATTGCAGAGAAATTGGAATTTAGATAGTTACTTTTAAAATTATAACTATAATTACAACTGACCACTTTGAGGGGCCTTGGAAGCTCTTTCTCAACCTTGGCTAAACCCTGTTTGAAAGGAAGTCCTTTGTTGTTGCTACCTGTTTGTGGGGTTAAGACTGTTGTGTCTGTTGGGGTAAGGCTGCTTGTTTGTGTGAGCTGGGAAAAGGCTTTCTTGTGTGCTTGTTAGTGCTCTGTTGTACTGGGGTGAACTTGTGTCTGTTGGATTAAATCTGATTGTGTGAGCTGAGTGTGACTTAATTGTGTGCCCATTGGTACTGTCTTGTTCTTTTGTGTGTGGGCCCAAAGGAAATGAAACAGAGACTTGGTTGAGGGAAGAACTAGCAACCACTAGTGCTCCATAGACCTACAGCCACAGACCCTGGAGCTCAGGGAGCAAACAAGAGTTCAGGCTATCATTTTATATTGCTGTTTAATGGGGGAGTTTTGAGAAGGAGGCTTGGAGTTTAGTTTCAGTGCCCAGTTAAGACTACTGATTATGGATGGTGAGGGAACTGCTGCAGTCACCTGCAACAGCTGTAGTATGTGTTCTTGCCAGAACATGCAGCTAGCTACACCTACAGCAAGTGCAAATTGCTCTGTTGGAAGAGAAGGTCTAGCAACCTGAGGCCAATATGTCTACTCTTGTGCATATTAGGGAGCATGAGGTTTTCTTGTACAGAGTGGAGCAGGCTGTCCTGGATAAGGAAAACATAGAGGATGTTCTGAGGTAGAGATCAGTTCTGAAACACAGGAAGTATACATTTGCAGGAATGTGACACACAGAAGTAGAAGGCCCAGAGATCATTCTCTGAGTTTGAAGCTACAGAATCAATTCAAAGTTCTCCCTTATCAGTGATGATGAGGCAAAGGAACAAGAACAATGGTGTTATTCCTAAGAGAAAGCACAGTTGACCTTGGAAGATTCAGTACATGGAATGGCCCCTGCCAATCATTAGAGGAGATGGGTGGTTGTGATAGGGGACTATCTGCTGAGGGGAACAGAAGTAGTGGTTTGTAGGCCTGACAAGATATTTCAAGAGGTCTACCTCCCCGGGGCAAACATCCATGAAGTAACAGAGAGGCTGAGAAGAATCATCAAGCCGACTGGCCAATATCCCTTCCTTTCGGTCCTCATGGGAACCAATGACACTGCAATCTGTAGCCTTCAGGATATCACAGGGGATTATGGGGCTATGAGTAGGAAACTGAAGGACCTTAATGAACAGGTTGTCATTTCAGCTCTCCTTTCAATTGAAGGACACAGCCCAGGAAGGGAGAGAAGGATAATGGGGATGAATAATTGGCTGTGCAGATAGTGCCACTGGGAACGATTTGGCTTTTTGTATCATGGTTTGTGGTTTCATGACAGTAAACTTCTGGCAAAGTGATGGGTAGCACATCACAGCAGTTGGTAGGAATGTTTTTGTTAAGAGTCTTACAGACTTGATCAGGAGGGCTTTAAACTGAAATATGTGAAGGAGGGAAACAGAAGAACTTGACTGTGTGATCAACACACTGTAGTGCACACCAAAGACCAGATGAGAAGGGGGGAAAGTAAGAAGGAGGGCAAATGTGGTTCCCATTTTCAATAAGGGGAAAAATAGGACCCAAACAATTACTTCCTAGTCAGCCTGACATCAGTACCAGGAAAGAATCTAGAGTAGATCATTAACCAGACAGTCTATGTCTGGTAAATGGTTATAAACGGTTTAAAGCATTTAGAAAGGAATGCAGTGATCAGTAAAAGCCAACATAAATTTCTAAAGAACAAGTCATGCCAGACTAAACTAAATGGATTTCAACAAGGAGAAATATAAGGTACTACATTTGGGCAGAAAAAAAAATGAAATGAACAGATACAGGATGGGTGACAGCTGGCTTGACAACAGTACATGTGAAAAGGATCTACGAATCTTAGTAGATCACAAGCTGAACATGAATCTACAATGTGATAGGACAGATTTTAAAAAATGTGATTCTGGCCAATATCAATAAGAGCATAATGTCTAAGTGTCTTTGTCAGTGATTTGGATGAGGGAATAGAGGACATTCTTATCAAATTTGCAGATCATACCAAATTAGGAAGTGTAGCTAAACCACAGAGAACAGTATCAGAATTCAAAATTAACATATTAGATTGCTGAGCCAAAGCTAACAAAATGAATTTCAAATGGAGAAAGTGTAAGGTAATACACTTAAGCAAATAAAAAAAATCATAGATTCAAGATGAGTGACACCTGGCTTGACCAAACTACATGTGAAAGGGATCAAGGAGTCTTAGTAGACCACAAGCTGAACATGAGTCAACAGTCTGATGAACCAGCTAAATAAGCCAACGTGATCCTGGGCTGCATCAACAGGAATATAGTGTCTAGCTCAAGGAGAATGATAGTACCAGTTTAGTACCAGTGCAGTTTAGGGAACTGGGTATGTTTAGTCTGGTCAAGAGAAAGTTAAGAGGGAACATGATAGCTGTGTTTAAATACTTGAAAGGATGTCATATAGAGGCTAGAACAAGCTTGTTTTCCTGCTGCCTCAGAGACTAGGACATGGAGCAATGGCTTCACACTTCAGGAAAGGAGTTTCCAGCTAAATATTAGGAATAACCATCTGACCATAGGAGCAGTTTGACAGTGAAATATGCTGCTCAGGGTGGGTGGAGTCTCCTTCTTGGAGGTTTTTAAATAGAGGCTAGATGGCCATCTGACTGGAGTGCCTTGATTGCATATTCCAGCACGGAAGGAGTTGAACTGGATGGCCCTTGGATCTTTCTAAATCCAACAATTCTATGATTCTGTCCCATCAAGGTGACTTTGACCCTATGAATGACGCTGTGGCTGAGAGACCCCCAAGTCACCCCATCATCAACAGCTACCCTCAGTTCTTGCAAACTCACAGCTGTGGCTTCCTTGACTAAGGCTCTTTCTGCACACGGTTATTAAGACGGGCCAATGCATCTTGCCACGGAGGTCTTCTGCACGTTGGAGCAGACTAAGTTTGGTTTTATTTACCTTCGTTCTGCTCATAATTCCAATTAAATATGCCCCCATGTGGTGGTAAAGCACGCTATTTGAAAACCGGAAGAAATCAGTTTTCCAATTTTCCAGATTGATCCGATTCATACTTTCACAGTGGTGCATGTCAGAAAAGGTTGGACCAAACCTGTAGAAAATACTTTGTGATGTGGGTTGTTAAGTACACTTGTGAAAAGCCATGTGACTTCAGCTGAGTCATGCTGAGTCATGCTGATGAGCAACCAGGGGAGAAGGTTGCATCAGATGTGGAGAGAATGCAAAGGTTGGCAGGATTGCATCAGTTAGGGTGCGTATAAATGTAGCTGAGTTTTAGCCAACAAGTGCACACGGTGCCTGACATGTATGCCGGAGGCTCTGCCAGAAAGAGCAAGCTGAGGGATGCTGGAACGCCTTCTGGAGATTCTTGTAAATATGTACACATTGTAACTCAAGAATAAATTGCCTCCTTGATGGAAGAGAATAATTGGCGTGGGTGAGTTTTTCCTGGCTACAGTGCATTGCTGCTAGGATATTCTCTGCTGCTGGGCACGCTTCCAAAGCTGTGGGAACAACCTCTGCTATACTTTGGGCATGACAGTGCAGACATGTACATTCGCACCAATACGAATTGGTGGTCAGGGGAGGGCTTATGGGAGGGGCCAGGGAGTAGTATGGACTTTTGCACATATGCTATGACGTACTAAACCATGCAACAACAACAAAAAAGGGCCAATCACAGCCGACGGGGTGGGGTGAGGTGAGTAGCAGGAGTGGCCAAGGTGGAGGCAGTGTGGATTCATGAACTCGCACTTCTCCGAATCAGAATGTAACATACGCAGTAGCTGTGTGGAAGGAAATGAAGGAAAGTCTGCCTCGTTTCAAGCCCAGAAAATCCAGTAAGAAATGGCATGAACCGATTCACCAGCCTCATGCAGAAAGAGCCAATGTCTACCTATCTGCAATGTCATCTTCCTCTTTTCCAACTATCTTCCATTTCCTAAGTCTTATTGTATTTTCAATTAAGTAAGTATTTTCATGACATGTCCAAAGTACAACATTCTCTGTTTAGTTTTTTTGGCTTCTTGGCTTTTTGTTGTTTTGTGTTTTTTGTGTGTGTGTTTTGGACACTGCTGAAAAAGTTTGTGAAAAGCTATTAAGTAGTTTTGGGTCAGTTCTCATTGCTTTTTTTAGGATGTTCTTTGATGACAAAATGTTAAGAAGGGCCAGGGTTTAACATAGCTATGCTTTTTAACATGACATTTGGGATCCATCTAACCTGTCACTGGATGTCACTTTTGTGTGGCAGCTAAAAGTGCCGGTGTAGAGAATACTTTAAAGCAATTTTCTTCCATGGAATAGTCTTTTTCAACCCACAGATTAAAAGTAGACCATTTTCCCTCCTTTCTTGTTCATTGCTTCATACACCTGCATTTTAAATCACTTGCATGAAAAGGGTAGCAAACTATTGCTTTCTCAGAAGACTTCCTCTGGTACTTCACACACACATTATTCCACTTAAAAAAAGAAGGAGTATGGAAAAGGGCAGGCATGTTTGCCATTACTATATAATGAATACCTTTGCAATGACTCAATAGGTTAACATGATCAGGAAAGCAGAGATTAGTCAATTTGGAATTTAACATTTCTTTGAACCACAGGTACTCAGTACATTCTCATCCAGTCCAAACTCACAGCCATATAGGAAGCCGCCCTTTGTACACAGAGGTGGAGTAGGGAAAAACTTCTGATATGATTGACAGCAGTGGACTGATTTCTTATAAGTGTGTTCAGAAACTATGTGAGAAATATTATTAACATTTTACTTTGATGTAAAATATCTAGAGAAGTTGTTCCTAAGCAGACTAATTGCTTCAAGAATTAGAAAGTTTTGGCTCAACAGACACTGAAAACCAACTCCAGAATTTCTAGCCAACAGAATCAATTGCCAAGGGCTGTGGGACTTGTAATTCATAACTTTTAAAAGAGCAAAGGCTCAAAGATTCCCCCAAGCCAGACACAATGCCCACTTCTGAGGAAAACAATAAGCTACTATTGAAAATGGCATCTTCATTGGTCATTCCTCCTTTGTAGAACATCCTATAGAGCATCAGATTGTTATAATGACATTTGTGTCATTATAGTGATTCTGTTGCTTGTGCTACTATTACTCATACTGATTTTATGATGTAATTATTTAGATCTGATGCCATTACCCCATGTACATCTAGTTGCAGCCACAAGGAAGTATCAAGTCGGGGAACAATATTTTGAAATAATGTCAAAAGAATGAACATAAGTTGCAAAGATGTCACTATAGAGATTGATTGCTGGCTTGAGATGTAAATGCTGTGGAACCTGGATCAAGTTTAACCTCTGCCATGATTACACCAATGTCATCTACCAGACCATGAGAATAGATGAATGTATTTCTCTCATTCCATCCCTGCTGGTTCTCCTCTATGAAGCTGGAACATCAGTAAGCCCAGATAAAGCCAGATAATCACAGTTTATGAAATGCTGTGGGAGGATTATGTGGGAGACAAATATGAAAAACAGAAATTTGTTCTTAAAAGAGTTAGATAGAGGCAGTTAGAGATGGGCACGGGTATGGATAGAAATAAAGATAGGACTAACTGAGAAAAAGGGAATGGAGAAAAGCAGGAGAAGACTTTCAGAACTGAAAGTGTGGAAAGAATTCAGGGAGAAATTCACTGAGGTGCTATAGTAGTATGTGTATGGAGACTGCTTGATATATGCTTACTTTATCTAATATATAAAAGTCAAAGTTTGTTTGTCTGTGTCAGGTACATATGATTGGCTGCCTAAGAATATTCTATGGAATCCTAGGGTTTGCAGTGAGGAGGAGGAGCTTTAGAATTCTCATCCAGAGAACTCTTGGGCCTCAGTCAATGGTGTCTGTCTTGAATAGGCTGGTCGCTATGGAGATAAGGCCTAGCAGCAAGGAGGAAGGTAGTGTATCCTCTCAGGAACCCAACCTCTGTATGTTAATAACTCTGAATACAGATTAGAACGGAGAATATGGGGATAACTTACAGGTACTGGACAAGACAGCTTGGGGAATCAGAGACACAGAATTTCAAATCTTTCTAATAAGTATCGCCTATGAGAAAATAAAATCCTGGGCAACAGTGGGTATATTGTCATACAATAAATCAGTGGCTCTCAGCCTGGGGTGTGAGGACCCCTGAGGGTCCACAGAGCCCTTACAGGGAATCTGTGAAGCCCTGTTACTGGACACCACAAGCAGCAACAGGGACTTGGCAATGGGATCTGTGTGCAGGTGCCAAAACTGCTCCCTTGTTTGCAAACAAGGGAGCAGTTTGGGTGCACTCACGCATACCCCTGCTGCTGCAACCCTGACAAAAGGGACATGGCAGCAGGCATGTGTGTGCACCCAAACTATGACTCTGGACATGAGGATCTGAATCCCCATTTGACCATGGGAACCGGCAAGTCACATTCTCTCTGCCTCAGAGAAAGGTGAAGAAACAAATCCTGCCAAGAAAACTCCCATGACAGGTTTACCTTAGGGTTACCATAAGTCCATTTTCAAAGGAGAGAGACATGATGGCTAGCCACCTCCCCCTGTCAGCAGCACTTTGTTCTTGGGTACCTTCAAGTCACTTCTGAGTTATGGCAAACCTAGTAAACCAATCATGGGGCAGGGTGGCAAGATTTGTTCACAGGAATTTTGACTTTGACTTTCTCTAAGGCTGAGAGAATGTGACTTGCCCAAGGTCATTTGAATCCTAGTCTCCAAAAGCTTTCGATAACAAAATTAGAATGTATATAAATATTTGAATATTTAAATCTAAACTTAAATATCTTAATCTTGAGTTAAGTCTTGAGGGTTTCTAGTAAAATATTTATTTGCAAAGTATTACTATTTTTTTAAAGGGTTAAGAACCACTGCAAACAAATCTTTATTGTTTTTATTTTCTAAATTTCTGGCTTGATGTTTTAATACTTAAAAGGAAGACTGGTCGTGCTTTACTATACTGAATTCACTGATCAACACACCAGAAGCATCAATAAATGGGAAGCCATTCTTCGAAATCAGGGCTGCTCTAAAACTTCTCAATAGCTCATATCTTACTTCAAAAAGTCCAATACTAGTGCAGCTACAAATTTGCAATGTTCTGTGCTGGACTTGCCATTTGTTCCAAATTCCAAACATAGGCTCAGCAGGAAAACCAGTTGGTTCCAGTGAAATACTAGTTAGACACAGAATATAGAAGACTGACACAAGAACATTAATCAAATCAGTAGCAGACCAATAGTAGGGTGGGTGTCTGCTCTGCCCTGGGTACAAAACATAAAGCATGTGATGGTGGCTCCACTCCCCTATCTATCACTGAGATTCCAGAAAAAGAAAGAAGGGCTCAGCTGTGAGAGATGTAAGTTGAGCAGCAGATCTTTACAACTTGCTTCAAGGTGAGCTGATCTCCCTACCTACCTCCCCTTCCCCTTGGAATTTCATTTAGTAATGCAGAAAAGAAGATAGGAGAGTGGGGTGGGACAACAGTAGGTGCCACTTCTTTTTAAAAATGAAACCATTGGCACTTAAAGAAGTAGTCCTGCTAGTCTGGGTTGCAGCAGATGGAAAAATGGAGAGGGGGAAGGAATGGAATCCAGCAGTACTTTAAGATGAATAGATTTATATTTTAGGATGAACATTTGTGGATATCAATCCACTTTCTCACATGTAATGACTTAGGAAGTGGATTGATATCCACAAAAACTCATGCTACAATATAAATCAATCAGTCTTAAAGGAGCAGTTGATTCCTTTTTCTATGGCCTAAATACCCACAGGCACCAAATCTGATCTAAATTTGGAAGCTAAGCAGGACCATCTCTGTTAACACTTGGATGGGAGACTGCCAATGAATGACAGGTGCTGTAAGCTGTATTTCAGAGCAAAGACCAGGCCAAAAGATCTCTGAGTATTCCTTGCCTTAAAAAATCCTATGAAATTCTTGGGGTTTCCATGATGGTGGCCTGAACGCACATACACACAGAGACATTACTTTGGAGGCACAGAATTGATTTGAAGGTCTCCCCCTTATCGATGAGGTTGATAAACAGAAGCAAGAACAACAGTGCCAGTCTCCAGAGAATGTGCAGGAGACTTTAAAAAATATAGTGCAAGGGCTGGCCTCCGCCAATCCCAAAAAGAGGTTTAAGGTGGTGGTAGGGGACTCCTTGCTGAGGGAGACAGAAGTAGTGGTCTGTGGTTCTGAAAAGATATCTTTTGCTGTGTGTTGTCTCTCTGAGGCAAAGATCCATGATGTAGTGCAGCAGCTGATAAAACTGTTCAAGCCCACTGACCATTACCAATAACACTGCAAAGCACAGCTTCAAGAGACCATAAGTGATTACAAAGTTCTGGGTAGGAAGCTGAAGGATCTTGTTTCACAGGTTGTCATTATGTCTCTTCTCCAAATTGAAGGCCATGGCCTAGGGAGATTAAAATAGTGGTGGTGAACAACAGGGTCTGCAGATGGTGCCACCAGGAAGCCAAACATAGTCAGACATGCATTAAGAAATCTGATTTCAGTAAACTTAGAGAAATATTGGGAGTCATGCTATGGTCAGGAATACTAAAAGAGAAGAGAGTTCATGGTGGATGGGAGTTTCTTAAAAGTGAGATATTGAAGGTGCCATTTCAAACAATTCTAATAAGAAGGAAAAATGGGAGGTGTCTAAAGAATCTGAGATGGATGCTAAGACTCAATGTCTTCTTCACCTTGCTCTTCTCTGAAAAGAAAAACAGTGTTCAATCTGGAGAAAATGGAACAGATGATGTAATAAGGGAAATGCAAAACAGAATAGGTAAAGAGGTAGTACAGGAAAACTTGGCTAGTCTAAGTGAAATCAAGTCACCAGGGCCAGATAAACTACATCCAAGGATATTAAAAGAACTGGCAGAAGTAATTGCAGAACCACTGGCAATAATCCTTGAGAGTTCCTGGAGATCAGGAGAAGCCCGAGCAGTCTAAAGGACAGCAAATGTTGTCCCCATCTACAAAAAGGAGAAAAAAGAGGACCTAACAATTATCACCTAGTCAGCCTGACATCAATACTGGGAAAGATTCTAGAGCAGATCATTAAACAGACAGTCTGTAAGCACTTAGAAAGGAATGCCATGATCACTAAAAGTCAACATGTGTTTCTGAAAAACAAGTCATGCCAGACTAATCTGATCTCTCTTTTTTTTTGATAAGAGTTACAAACTTGGTGGATGAAGGGAAAGCTGTGGATGTAGTGTATCTTGATTTCAGTAAGGCCTTTGACAAGGTCCCCCATGACATTCTTGCAGACAAGGTAACAGAATATGGGTTAGACAAAGCTACTGTTAGGTAGATTTGTAATTAGTTGACCTGCAGAACACAAAGGCTGCTTATCAATGCTTCTCTTCCTCTTGGAAAAAAGTGACTAGTGGGGTGTCACAGGGTTCTGGCCTGAGCCCAGTGCTAATCAACATCTTTATCAGTGACTTGGATAATGGAATAGAGAGCATGCTCATCAAATTTGCAGATGACACCAAATTAGGAGACATAGCTAATACCCCTGAGGACAGGATCAGAATTCAAAATGATCTTGACAGATTAAAGGGCTATGGCAAAACTAATACAATGAATTTCAACAGAAGAGAAATGAAAAATACTGCATTTGGGAGAGGAAAAATGAAATGTATGGATATAAGATGGGTGACACCTGGTTTGACCACAGTACATGTGAAAGGGATCTAGGAGTCTTGGTAGACAGCAAGCTGAATATGAATCAAGAGTGTGATGAACCAGCTAAAAAAGCTGTGTCATTATCGGGTACAATGTCTAGGGCAAGGAAAGTAATAGTACCACTCATTCTGATTTGGTCAGACCCCTCCAGGATACTGTGTCCAATTCTGGGCACCACAGTCCAGGGAGGACATTGACAAGCTGGAATATGTTGAGAGGAGGGTGAACAAAATGGTAGAAGGCCTGGAAACATGCCCTATGAGGAGCAGCTTAGGGAGCTGGGTATGTTTATCCTGAAGAAGAGAAATTAAGAAGTGATATAATAGCTATGACCATTTCCACACAGGGTAACTAAAACGGTGCAGTGCATCCTCCATGGAGGAGGTCTGCACCTTGGAGCGGACTGGGTCCAGACTAGTTACTGTAGATCTGCACCTCAGTCTGCTCTGGAACAACCCCAAGTGGTCCTTCAGAGTGATTTTGAAAGACCTGATTTTCCAGTCGTTCAAAATGCCAGTGCATGCCATTGCGTGCCTGCTCTCTGGTGCAGATTTGCAGGCTTGCACCAATATGAGCCTGCGATCTGTAGAGGGCGAGCTTTAGGCTGGTAAACTTCAGCGGTTGGTCAAGACCCACAACCAACTGGAAGCCGCCATTTTGGATGCTGAAGCAGTGCGGATCTACGACCATGCACTGCTCTGCCTCACCCTGGACCGAACCAGACCACCAGAAGATCCAGTGTGTAGCAGCAGGGGAGCAATTCCCTCACCACATGCAGAAATGGCCTATGTTTTAAATATTTGAAGGAATGTCACTTAGAGGATGGAGCAAGCTAGTCTTCTGCTGCTCCAGAGACTAAGACACAGAGCAATAGCTTCAAAATTTAGGACAAGATATCCCATCTAAACTTGGGAAGAACTTCCTTACAGTATTAACTGTTTGATAGTGGAATATGTGTTCTTAAAGTGTGGTCGAGCATCCTTCTTTGGAGTTTTTAAAGAATAGGCTGGATGGCCATCTGTTGGGAATGCTTTGATTGTGTAATCCTGCATAGCAGGCAGTTGGATGCAACAGCCCTTGTGGTCTCTTCCAGCTCTAAGATTCTATGATAATGAAGTTGCTACTTCTGCATCTAGTGAGGGATTGAGTCTGCTTCTTTAGAAACATGCACTTTGTGGAGCAAGAATTTGTGTTCTCATCTGATTCAAATAGGAGACTATCTGGCAGTCAAAACATCTTAAAGGGGAAGTTGTATGTCGTCAAGGAGAAAGAGATAGTGGTTACACTTGGTGTTATGTGGTTACTCTTGTCATTTCTCTTACAAAGAAGAGTGATTGTTCCAATGCAGTGCTCATATTTTCATTGACCTTGCATCAAGTAGCCCACAGCATACCTGATTTTGGAAGCACACCTAGCTGCAGTCTTTTATTTTGTTACCCATCTGTAGCACATAATCTATACGTTACTTATTCTTGTGCTGAACAGACAAAATTTAAATGGCAGTACAATTGCAGAAATGAGAAAGATTAGACCTAGCATCCCCACACTGCATTTTCCCTGATATTCTCCCTTATACTTCTGCTAATAGCTGCATTTTCTCTTCCCGCCTCTTGACTCACTTAATTTGTTTTATGTTTAACTGTGGCTGATAGGCTGCTTGGAGGTAAGGGGCACTATATTAGTATCTCTTGGAAAGTACCATGTGCATTTGGGATACTGTATAAATAGTAAATAATAACAATAATTTCAACTTATTCTTTGACTTAGGTTCAAGTAAGAGCCATTTATTAAGGTCTCTGCACTTTGAAATCATATACAAAAAAACACTGTATTCAAAGATCCAGTGTTAGTCATGTAATTATATGTCAGCGTGTGCTTATTGAAGTAATGACAAAACTTTCAAAAAGAGCTTAAATGAACACAGATTTTGAGGCTCCACTAACTGCTGTGCTAGACAATGCATTAGCAACACGACTGGTTGGGTGAGAGGGGGTGAACTGCAATTGAGGTTCAAACAGAAAAGGGCATTGTGATGTTTCCACCTCTGAATTAACATGTCTCAGACTTGTGGAGATGCTAGTAACACATAAGCACATTTTGCTAGTTTGTACTTATATTAATCAGATATATGTAGACATCTCGAACACAGCTAGTATAATAAGGGGAAGAGCTAAAGAAATACTTTACAAGGAATAAAGTATGTGAGCAAAGATATGTTAAAATTTCACATTTTCTGCCCCACTCAATGCACTGATATATTATATACTAGTGTATATACCTGGTGTTGCCCAGGATTATATTCTTTCATAGGTAATACTTGTTGGGAAGATTTGAGATCCTATGTCAGTAATTCCCCAAACTTTCTTGTCCAGTACCTGTAATTTTTCTCCATATTCCCCAATCCAATCTGTATTCAGAGTTATTAACATACAGAAGTTGGGTTCCTGCCCTCCTCCATGCTGCTATGCCTCATCTCCACAGCAACCAGCTAGACCCAACAGCTCCCTGGCTAAGAATTCTAAAGTCCCCTCTCTGAACTGCCAACCCCAGCATTCCACAGAATCTTCACAGCCAGGCAATCATGAGGTCTCCTCACCTGACACAGCCAATCATATGAGGTCTTCTCCGCCTGATGTGGACAAACTCACAAACTTTGACTTTTATATGTTAGATGATGGAATGAGGTAACATATAGTGAAGTCCATCATGCCAAAATACAACTTGAAGAACATCCCCATAGAATTTAAAAACAATGTAAAAAATATACAGTCAGCCCCCCATATTTGTGGGTTTCACTTCTGTGGATTTGATTATTCACGGATTGGTTGCAGTCACCTCTGCTGCCTCCCTACGCCATTTATAATAAGGACTGCAAGCCTCGTGAGAGAAAGAAACTGCAAAGGAGGCTGGTAAGTCCCTATTAAAAATAGTGTGAGGAAGCAGTGGAGGTGGTGGTAAGCCCCACCAGGCACCCATTCTGCCTTGTGAAGGAACCCTGATGCCTCAAAGGAATCCATGCTGGGTTGAATAGGGTGATCATATTTTCTTGTGTGTCAATTGTGGTTTGGGAGGGCCTAGAGTTATTCACAGTTTTTCCACTTTCATGAAGGTCCTGTGCCCCTAAACCATAGTGAATGTGGAGGGATGACTGTATATATTTCAGCTATAAAGCCTAATTGAGAAAGAAACAGAAAAACTCTGGACTGAAGCCAGGGACATAGTCCCAGAGGAATGCAAAAAGACACTATCTGCAGCCAAAAAGAAAGAGAAGCCACAATGCATGACAAATTAAATTCTTCAAGCATGTAAAGACAAGGGGGGGGAGCAAAAGATGTAGACCTGGGATCAGAATCCTGCATGCAACTGTTCAGCACCATGTGTACAGAGAAAAGGAGACCTATTATAATAATCAGTGCAGAGCAATAGAAGATGACAACAAAAAGGAAGAACAAAAGACCTCTGTCACAAGATTCAAGAAATCAAAGGGAAATTTAAATCAAGAGTGGGAATGCTATATGACCAGCAAAGGAATACCTTACATGACCAAATACAAATAAAAAGTCAATGGAAAAAATACACAGAAGAACTATGTAAAAGAGATGAAAGGGAGACAGGAAAAACCATTTGAAGATGAAAAGAAAGAAGCACTAGGGATCATATTGCAAACATATGTTGGATGATAGAGCACATCAAAGAATTTCAGAAGAAAACCAGCCTGTGCTTTATAGACTATAACAAAGCCTTTGATTGTGTAGTCCATGAAAAACTATGGACTGCTGTTAAAGAAATGAGTGTGTCACAGCATTTGATTATTCTGATCTGTAACCTGTACTCAGGACAAAAGGCTATCATCTGGACAGAATACAAAGAAATGGAATGATTTCCAATTGGCAAGGAGTAGAAGGGAAGGCTTATATTTATCACTCTATCTGTTTAAACTAGTATGTTGAACATACCATATGTAAAGTAGGATCAGACTCAGAAGAAGGGGGCATGAAAATTGGAGGAAAGAACATCAGCATTTTAAGATAAACATATGACATCATACTACTAGCAGAAAATAATGAAGGCTTGGAACAATTTCTGAAGAAAGTCAAGGCAGAATTTGCAAAGATAGTTTAACAGGTGAACATTAAGAAAGTAAAAGTAATATGTACAGATGATTTGCATAACTTTAAAGTCTGCAATGAAGAATCTGAAAAGTTTTTCCATAATTTGGCTGAATCATTAATCAGAATGGAGACTGCAGTCAAGAAATTAGAAGATGACTAGGACTTTAGAAGGCAACTAGAAAGGAACTAGACAAGATTCTGAAGTGTAAAGCTGTATCATTGAATACTGAAGTCAGGACTGTCTATGCCCTAATATTTCTAGTTTCTATATATGTTTGTGAAAATTGGACAGTAAAGAAAGCTGATTTAAAAATAAACATTTGAAATGTGGTGCCGAGAAGAGTTCTATGGATATGGTGGATTGCTAAAAAAAAAAAAAAAGTCAGGTAAATGGATCTTATAGCAAATCAAGCCTGAAACTCCCTGGAAGTCAAGGTGACTAAACTGAGGCCATTTCCAAGTGTTACCTTGCTCTGTCATCCTCCAGGCATAATGCTGGCAATGCCTTTTCCAGGAAGAGAGCACAATGGGAACGCTCCCATCTGTACCCAGCTGGCTCCCTGAGGAAGAGAGTGCAAGGGACATGCCTCTTCCTACTGCAGTGCAGCCAAGCTCTTTCCCATGCTGCTCTGGGACAGGGAGCACCTCTATCATGTTTCTAGCCCTTCTGCATGGCACGTAAGTATGGCAGCATTGCATGATCGGGGTCAGAGAAGGAGAAATGCTGTTAATGATTTACCCTGCAATTGTACAGACTGGCGACAGGAGAAGGGTGGGACCATGACGACATCATGCAGAAGTGTCATTGTGGTCCCCCTTTTCTCACGTCCCCATGTCGGGACACAGTCATGTGGAAAGGGCCTTAGATTGTCATGTTTTGGAAATATCATGAGAAGATATGAATCACTACAAGTCAAAGTTGACTGGTCAGCAATTAAAAACAGAGATTGTGCTAGATGAGGAAAAACTGGGGCCATTTCCGCATGGGCTTAAAGAAACAGTGCAGAGAGTCCTCCAGAGAGGACATCTGCACCTGGGAGCAGACTGGGTCGGACCTACTTACTGTAGATCCACACCTCAGCCCGCTCCTGAATGACCCGAAGTGGTTGTCCAGCGTGCTTTTGAAAGACCGCTTGAAAGAGGTCTTTCGAAAGCACGGAGTGCACCACTCCATTCCTGCGCTCCGGTGCGGATTTGCAGGCTCACACCAGTGCGAGCCTGAGATCTGTCAGGGGCAGGTTTTAGGCAGGTGAGCTTCAGCGGTTGGTAGAGAGCCTCCACCAACCGGAAGCCACCATTTTTGTCACCTGAGCAGTATGGAGTGGCAGCCACACACTGCTGCGGACCAACCTGACCCAAGCATCGAGCCCAAAGGTCTGGTAAGTACCGGCACGGGGCGATTCCCTCGCCCCGTGCGGAAATGGCCTGGGAAGAAGCAAGCTGAACATAGGTCTTTCATTTAAGGCTGAAGTCCTATGTTTCTGGTAGTTTGCTTAAAACTGTGAGCTATCAACCAGAAGCTCTTAGTTGGCTGGAGTTAGTTGGACATTCAAGAGAAACAGTTATCCATGCAGATTCATGTACAGAGAGCTCCCATGTTCATAGCAGCCATTGAGTTTCCATCTAGAGAATATATCTGTTCAAATCAAGAATTCTCTCTCACAAATACCCAGCAAAAGTTTATCTGGAAAGATGGGGAAAGAAAGCAACATACGGCTCTCAAAAGAGATGGGTTTGGCGCAGAGAATGCTTTTATGCTTTCATGAACTTCAAATGGGATTTTTATGAACCCCCAAATAAATTTAGAGGAGATAAGATTAGGAACATGTTGACATTAACCTTTTCTAGTATATATGTTACTTTATGTGTAGTAAAACCAGGAATGATACTCTTTTCAAAATGAACAGAGTTAAAAATTAGAACAGACATAGCTTTTTGTTTACAATATTGAAGCTACTTCAGAACACCAGTGTGAATGTTGTGTTAATCTGCTTATCTGATTCTATCACAAAAATGATCCATTTTAAACATTGTCACTAGGAAGTAATATATTACACTGACAGCTGCATTAAATCACTGTAGCTCCTTGTATGATGCTCTTGATTTTAAACAACAGTGTTAAGATGTTTTCAAACCAATTTTGAAGAAGAAAATTCCTTGGTGTCAAAATACCCCCCCCCCAGCAATCAACACAACTGAAGACATCATGAGCTTGGAGTTGCCATGACAACTCCAAGATGGTAAAAGATTGATCTAAATTCTCCAACAATGTTCTAATATAAAGGATTATAATTAAAATAACTAAACAGTGTGCTACCATCTCAGTGGGCTTTCATAATATTGATTCAGAGATGCTTCTGCATTCTACCTCCAATGTAATTTGGAGGTACATTGCAAAGGAATACCCTCCACTTGGAGGCCCAGTTGATACCAACAATGGTCCCATTTAGGAGCCGAGTTAAAGCACGACTTCTTATTAGAGCCATTGAGACCTGATCTTAATTACTTCTTAAAGTGTACATGTACAAGGTTTTAACTGTTTTAATCTTTGCTGCTGCTCTAATCTAGTGATTTATTTAATAAGCTTGTGTCCTACTTAAATTATTTTTGTTTTTATCTGGGATTATTTTAAAATGTTTATATTGTTTTAATTGTATGCTACCCTGAGATCTAAGGGCGGGCGGGCAGGCAGGCAGACAGGCAGGCAGGCAGGCATTTTGTGGGAACATAGGGAAGGTTCTCATATGAAGTAAGACAATTTTGTCCATTTAGCTAACTATTGTCTGTTCTGACTGGTGGAATCTCAACTAGTCTTTGGCAGAGCTTTTTCCCACCAACAGAGCTTTGGTAGAGCTTTTTCCACCAACATGTACATGATCCTTTAAAGGTGAAGTTGTGAGTAATTGAACCTGAGGCATTCAAAAGTGCAAAACTTGTGCTCTAATGAGAAGACAGTGAGACATTGCGGGTGGGGGGAGAACTTTAATAAGATTAGTATAATTCATTTCACATCCCTACCCCAATAGAGGTATTGAGTAGGCTTAAATTCTGTTATGCTCAGCTAGAGTAGATCCATTTATTCAATAGGATTTATCTAACTCGTGGCTCACTATTCAACTATTCATTCAATGGGAGTACTCTAGTCTCTCCTTTGAGACTAGTTGACAGGATTTTGACTAAAGTAGGGGTATATTTCTGTGGCTTCTTTTGCAAACCAACCAAAATAGAAACCCTTTTGTAGTAAAGCATGAGAAAGACTTTCTGTGGTATATTGGTTCAGTGAAATATTCTGTGTGTTCATCTTCCAGAAATGCTTTAAGTGTATTCCTGCCTGGTGGGAGATTGGACTTCATGAAGTCCCTCTACATATGGAGACATGGAAGGGCTTCTTATATATCTTCAGGTGAATAAAAATCAATTAATACTACCTAAGCCCTGTCTAGGTAGGCTGAATCAGACTATTCTTGATCCTTATCAATTTCATATGTGTTGATAAGTCTATTCTGTCCTGTTTCTTTTTTAATCTACCACAGACAAGAATGTCCAAATGAAAATTCATATAATATTTAAAATTCATATTTCTAATTTATTAATTGCAAACTTGACCAAAAAGGGGTGAGAACTAGTATGTATTACTGGGTCCTGGCAGTCCAGAAGGTATCCCAGGGCCTGGGGCCCAGCTATGTTGCAGATGAGTAGTATCAATATTGGTTTATTGTTATTATGGAGGTGAGTGTGCGTGTGAGTGTGCAGTAGCGAAAAGGTGGGGGTTGTGGATGGTTGTTTTTGTATTCTATTCATGACTTTAATTTTAAAAATTAAAAGATGAGTTTTGACTCTGAGCCTTGTTGTGAAAGATCAAAAGTTTTGACCTCCATGAAAAAAAGTCTCTAATGTGGCGTTAGCCATGAATTTCTAAGTGTGTTTGCTTTTTTTTCTTGTCTCTCAAAGTACACACTTTTATTCTAAAATATTTATCTAATATGTGGTGTTTTGTAATGGGCTGACACTTGCATCACAAAATTCAGAGAAGTGCATATTGTTCTGCAAACTCAGTTCAGACTGGAATTTTCAAAGAACAAATTTCTCAAATAATCCTTGTTCAAACCAATAGTTGAACGAGCAGTTGTATGTAACTTTTTTTCAAATAAAAATTCAGATGTATTTAAATAAAAGCACACTATATATATTGTCCCTCCCCACATACCAATAAGCAGATAAGGCTATACTGAGGAAATGGAAGATGTGGACAGTAGAAGATCCTCAGCACATTAATTTTATGATTTCATGATAAATTAAGATATTAGTGGTCAGTCTAATCATACCTATTTTTGTCACTTTGTTCTTGTGCTTTCGTCTTATCCTTTGATCTGTTACTTTCCCTTTATCATTTCATCCTCACTTCTATGGCAGCATTTCTCACTTATACACATTAACAGCTAGTCTTATTATTTAAGCACACACGCACACACACACACACAAAGACAGTCCCCTTGCCCCCAGCCAGTACTTCTGTGATGTCATGATGAGGTACATCTTAATAGTATCTCAGTGGCATAAGAGGTACTATTATATGCCTGCTTCTAATGCATTTTGTTGTATCTGAAGCTGGCAAAGAATTTGCCGATGGACTCCATTAACTTTCAGATGAGGCAGGAGGGCAGGTTAACAGACACACAGCTGATGATCACTCAGTTGATGAGTACATTGTTAGGCGCTTTTTGTACACCCCTGCCACTGCCCAGTAAACATAAGATAAGTCCTCCAGTCTTTGATCCTAAAAACAACAACAATAACTCTCCAATTTAAAGGAAGAGTTAAGGTTGCAGGGCTGAGCTCTACAAAATCACAGAAATTCAGCCCACACATTATTACCATGAACAAACTATAAACACAGGCACTTTTACAGTCCCACATAAACCCCTATCCAAAACAGGTTATTTGTGTCCACCCCAATACATTATTAATGTAAAAGCAGTAACACAATATTTTTCTTCTTTATAAGAATTTTTTGAGGGCTTTTGAGGCAAAACTCTGTAAAATAACATCTATAAAATAAAATGACCCAAATCTTACATCTAACTATCCTGACATATGAAGTCTCTATTGTTCCAATAGGTCTATTCTAGTTGAAACTAACAATTGGATTTTGCTCCCTTAACTCTTGCAAAAGTGGAAGGCCCACTGTACTCCTAAACTACCCCATTAAAAAGACTTCATAATATATTCTGAGTTAGAGAAGGTTTCCTCGGGAGAAGAATCTTTTTCACACTGTAAGAAAAGAGAGCACAGAAAAGAAACACCATAGGTTGAATCAAAGATTTAATCTGTACACATAGAAGCCAAGCAATGATAGAACAGAATGTTCACCCTTGGGATTCACATTTTTGAATGTTTTTGTATGTAAAAACAACAGAGACACACTGCTTGCAAGACAAAGCAGCACACAGGCCACTGTCCAGGCTAGAATGTAGTCTGCCCTTGAACCAGATGTTCTAGGTTTGTTTGGTTGTTTTGCTTTGCATTAAGCTGTCAGGAAAATTGTTATATAGGAGAACCAGCATCACATTTACATACAAACTAAGTTACAAGTTAGTGTCTTAAGATTATAAGGACCCTCAAATTCAAATAAAGAAAAATGTTTAAAGAAGGGACCATTCAAAATTAATATCCAATCTGCATTCTAAAATCCTACAGTTCATTCTATCAGTGCTGTACAACCACATTCACGTACACGTGTAGACTACATCCCTATTTCAGAAATGAAGGCCTCATGATTATGTGCCTCTTGAACAAAGGCTACTCCAAACAATAATTTAAAAGGCAGTAATAACACATTAGTTGTGACTCATTACTTATAATTTTATCAACAGCTTTAAAATGATCTCACAGCTACATACTGAAAGTATATATTGCCAAAAATGTCTGGTATTTCAGTAAGTGGAATCAGTTAAGTGTGAAATGGATTTGTATTCTTATATAGTAGTAATGACAGACAGAATGTAACTTTTCTCCAGCCTGCCTCATTGGTCACTGAGAAACTCAATTTTGATGTCATTGATGAATGGAAACATGGCACCAGTAAGAATTCCAAGTCTAATTGCTGATAGTTATTTAAAAGCTGAATTTTACTGTGAGATACACATCAACTAAAATGAAATTCAGATGACTAAACAGCCACTTGTTGCACCACAAAACTGATTGAGATATTTTGTCTGGGCTGTAATTTTGTGACCTTCTCAAGAATCAATAGTCTTGTGTACTTCTCTCCCCCACAACCCACTACTTTTCAATACTGTCTCATATTAATACTGTATGATATGGATGTGTGTGTGAAAAAGAGAGAGAGAGAGAGAGAGAGAGAGAAATTGATTATTGATTTGGAATTTCTTTCAGTAGGCCCTAATAAAATGTAGCAGCCCAAGCTGAAATCTTCTTTGAAGCAAAGACAAAGCAAAGACAAGGCTGCTTCCTTTGTCCTTTTTCTACACTTCAGACACCATAAAAAGCTTGAAAAGCTCATCTTGAATTATGGCAGTAGGTCATTCACAAATTAACACTGGGCACCTGATAACTGCACCACAAATTACCAGTCAAGACAAATCACCAGCCAAGACAGAAAAGTAGATGACCCCCAACAACCACAGAGCCCACTTCCTTCTTGTCCACAGTCCACTGTCTCCTTCTCCTCCATATTGCTTGTTGTTGCTGCTGCTACTGTGTTCCTTCAAGTTATTTTTGACACATGAAGACCTAAGGCAAACCTATCACAGAGGTTTCTGGGGCTGAGAGTATGCAACATGCCCAAGGTCACCCAGCTGGTTTCCATGACCAAATGGGGAATCATAGTCCATAGCCCAATGCTCAAACCACTACACCACAGAGTCTCATTGTGTTGCTTACCATTGATGAAATCTCCAGCCACAAGGGAAGAACAAATCAAATCTTATCTGTCTCCATGCCTAGTAAGAAAACAAACCAACAAACAAAAACAAGAATAGAAGAATCATTCAGTTATGTTTATTGTCTACTAATTACTGCAGGTAAGGATTTAGAGATCATCCCCTCCTCCCTGCACTCCTCTTAATCTCAAGATAAGGATCCATGCTTTGGCCAGTGACCTTGAACCAAAGGCCTGCAACCCTCTTTTCCAGTGATATCCCCACAGTTGGTCAGGTGGGCATCCACACCTTCCAGACCAAGCTTGGGGACTGAAACATGATAGGCTGCTCCCAAATCAGTCCTGTTTACACAGCATGTGGATTGAGGGCGACCAAGATGGGCAGAGGTCTGGAAACTAAGCCTGTTGAGGAATGACACTTGTGAAGAAACTAAATTCAAAAAGACCTTGACACATTGCAAAGCTGGGCCCACACTAAGAAAATGAATTTCAACAAGAAGAAATGTAGGATATTACATTTAGATAAGACAAACAAAGTGTGCAACTACAGGTTGAGAGACACCTGGCTATACAGCAGTACACACACAAAAGATCTAGCTGTCAAGACCCTGGCACTCCAGGACTCAAGCTCTGAGTCTGAACCAGAGGACTTCAAAGTCATGGAGCCTGCTGCACCAGCAGAGCCCACCCCAGAGGCTGCCATGGAGCCTGCTGCACAGCCCACCCCAGAGGCTGCCCTGGACACAGAACCCTTGGCCCCAGTAGCCCCAGCAATGGAGCCAGGGGCTGCTTTAAACCCAGAGATTCAAGAGCAGGTGCCTACTTACCAGCAGCTTCAGGAGCAAAAGAGTGCTCTCAGAAGGTCAGAGCGTTTAAATAGGAAACACCAAGCAATCAAGCTCCAGGTGAGGTAGCACCTGGGTGAGGGCCTGCTTAATAAAAGCACTCACTCAGCCTTGGGTCTTTGTTGGCTCACAACTGTCTATCTTGGGAGTGCCTGCTGGGCTATTGTGGACCCTTGCCTTGCTGGAATGCTGCCTGACCTGCTGGTGCATCGGAACTCATGCCCTAAAGTTACTTGGGGTATATGAACTCTGTTGCTCCTGGCCTGGCTGTGATGTAACAGCCAGGAATTCCCTTGTCTGCAAAAATCTCTTTAATTTACTGCTGCCTTATTTATTTGCTGAAGTAAAGCTTTTTGATTTAATTGCCAGACTGCTTTATCAGTGAAAAGGCCTATTAGCTGGCTCTTGGCTGCCTGCCAGGCCTTGGCGTTGACACTAGCAATTTTAATTGACCACAAGCTAAACATGACTCAACAGTGTGATGTGGTAACCAAAAATGCAGTGCAAATCTAGGCTGCCTCAACAGGAATGTCCATATTGGGCAAAATCACAGTCCTGTTCTGTTCTCATTTGCTCAAAACAGACCTCATCTGGAATAATTTGTCAAGTTCTGAGTATCACAGTTCAAGAAGGATATTAACAAATAGAACATGTCTAGAGCAGGGTGACCAAGATTGTCAAAGGCCTAGAAACCAATCCCTGTGAGGAATGTCTTAGGAAGCTAGTTAAGTTTAGCTTGGAGAAGAGAAATGTATTTAAGTATTTCAATATTTGATAGTCATCTTTAACTATATAAAGGGGTGTGATGTAGAAACTTCTTTTCTGCTCCTTCGGAGTAAACTTTTTTTCTGCTCCTTTGGAGACTAGGACATGAAGTAATGGATTCAAATTAAAAAAAATCTACCTCCCTCTTTGGAGTTCTTTAAACAGAGCATGGATAGCCATCTTTTGGGAGTGCTTTAGGTTGTATATTCCTGCAAGGCAGGGGGCTAGACTAGATGGCATTTGTGTATTCATCCATCTCTACGATTCATGAATAAGTCCCTGGACATGTTAACTTGTTTCTAAATAAGTTGTTACCATCTTGACATATGGCTTCTAACTTAGGCCATCCAGGATGGCAAGTTGCTTCCATGGTAGACCCAGGAGTCAGGTTAAATGGTGCATACTCACATCTTTGAGAGACAGATAAGGACTTTGGGATTATATGTGGTGTGAATTTAAGGTGTGGGGAGTTTAAAAAGGTGGGGGGAGAGTGTTGGCAGTACACAGGAGGCTAGGCCAGGAGAGTTATCTACAGCTTCTAGCAGGTTGTTCACCTAGTTCCCTATACTAAATTGGCAGGCTCTGGATGAGTTATCAGAATAATTTGATAGGTGTCATCAGGACTTTACCCAGTGCCTGACTTCATCTTCCATGTTCCATTTCCCTTGGCATTGCCACACTGTTGGATGATCAACAATCAAGATGATGGTGCTGTCATGGCTCTGCCACAGCCTGAACTGCAATCAGAGGGACAGAAACAGCAATAGCAATTTGTGATGCTGTGCTACAACCAACCTGAAGTTCCACTGCTAGTGCTGTTCTACTGTCCCCTCCCCAGCTGCATCTGAATCCATCAATGCATGATACAATGCAGGGACAATGTGATATCAACCATGGCAGCAAATGCTGTGTAAAATTTCCCATCCTAGGTGTAAGTGAATCCCCACACTGAGTCTAACACTTGAATATGTAATTATGCAGCCTTTTCATAGTGCTGTGTATTGGCAGGTGTTGGGAGGATAGTGTCTGAATCAGACTTTCCTCTTCTTCTACCTCGCAAAAAAACAGTTTATTGATAATTCTGTTTTTAATTTTTAATTCTGCTTTATTAAAACAAGAAAGAAAAATTGCTTCTGTAAAGCTCCATTTAACAGAAAATTGGCATTCTTCAACATCATGCTGAAGTGCAATCCAAGGTAGGTGTGTAGAAGATTGCAGCATATCTAAGCCATAAACCAATAAATTAGAGAAACAGAGAGTGGACTATCTCATCATCCAGATAATTTTGAGACTGTAAATACAATATTTGCATATCTATAAGGTTTCATTTCTTTTCTTTGTTGTTCAAGGTTGGATTTTCTTCCATCAAATTTACCATTCAAACCAAAAAAACAAAAAAGGAAAACAAAACCTCCCACTGCTCTTGTTTCCTATAAGAATTGACTGTTTTTGTCCGGTGGACATCTCTGGACCAAACATAATCCCACAGTGGGGGACATAATTCAGCTTGATGAGTTTTCAAGCATGAAACATCAAATGCTTCTGAGCATTGATTTCAGCATATCTTGCCACAATCTTTCCAAGTTCACTTGATTGATTGACCCTTGGAGTACACATTTATCTGAATGAAGTACTCATGCCATCAAATCAATATACTGTTGTTTTCTTGCATTAAATGCATTCTGTCTATCAAAGAAGAGGAGATAATTGAACCCCCTCAAAAATATGCATCACAACTAGATTATACATAAACAGTGAAATTTCAAGCATAAAAATCTTGTTTTGTTATATGGGTGACATCAGGACTGAGATATTACCAATTGGGTAAAGTGGGTTTTTCATAGGGAAGCATCTAGAAGAAGGCTTTACCTTTTGATTGAGCCAGACAGTGATACTCTTGGGAGGTTCATATCTCACCTATTGATCACATAGTCTTTGTTTCTCCTAACTTTCAGATTGTAAAGTATTGAAATTAGATAGGGATAGACCTGCTCATGTCATAGAGTTGGAAGAGATCCCAGGGGCTATCCAGTCCAACCCCCTGCCATGCAGGAACCCACATCAAAGCACTCATGACAGATGGCCATCCACCGTCTGCTTAAAAACCTCCAAAGAAGGAGACTTCACAACACTCCAAGGCAGCAGATTCTACTGCCAAACAGCTTTGACCATCAGGAAGTTCTTCCTGAGGTTTAGGTAGAATCTCTTTTCCTGTAGTTTGAATCCATTTCTCCTTGTCCTAGTCTCTGGAGCAGTGGAAAACAAGCCTGCTCTCATGTCAATAGTATCAAGTTTCACACTTCCCCAATAAGGTTGTTCCATGTAGTTTCTGTATCTGTATGTTTGATGCCACACCCTGCTATAGGAACTTCTGGAATAGACACTGCAGCTGAGAGCCCCATTTGCAGGATGTTGCTTGGCAACACAGTGGGGTTGTTGGCCTGACTGGTGGTGGGATGAAGCTACAAGGCTGAGATAAAAACTACATCTATGGGAAGGAAGACGATGTCTAACAGAGGCAAGAGAGGTGACAGGCTTGTAGTTTTTCCCCCACTGTGCAATCTCCTGAGCCTGGCCACCAGATGGGGAGCTGACAGAAGAGAATGAAGCTGAAGTTAGTGGGAGGTAGCATCAAGGCAAGTGCAGACAGTAGCAGAAGAGGAGACTGAGGCAGAAGCACCAGGGAAAAGCCTTACTAAGCACCAGGTCAGATAGGAACTCCCAACAGCTGGCAGGAGGACATCCAGTGAAGCCTTATTCCCTTTCTCCCTCTATGGTGACTTCAAAGGATTTGGGAAAAAGATATAGATCCCCTAAGGAAAGAGAAATTCTTAGAACATCCAGGAATTATATTCTCAAACCAAAGATCTCTAGAGCTTAGGAAAAGTAAGTTACCTGAAAGCTTTCACTGTCACTCCAGTGCCCTTCTATGAGCTCGTCCACTTCTGTTCCAGGGTTATATACTCCAGCTGGTAGCCAGTAGAAGCCTCCTGAAATGAATACAAACCTCTCTGTTTGCTGTATAGCAGTGATACTCAGTGGAAAGAATTTGATCCTGAGCATACTTACCAACTTGTAAGTCCAGCTCCTTCTGTGATCCAGTTAGATCTATGTCAGTGAGCAGGCTGCATCATGATCTGGCCCACACTTGAGAGCTTGCCATTCTTATCTGCCATCCTTCTGAGCCTGATCTGATGGATATACACCATATAGACTTGGTCATAGCACTACTTTATCCACAAGTATTATATATCCACTTCTAATAGGGAACAGTTCTAGTGTAGGTCTCTACTGTAATCAGTGGCCATCTAGGTGAAAGGAATTCAAGAAAAGAATTCAAGTGGGAATCGCAGCATGACTGAAAGGTACCTAATATCAAATGCATCTAGTGAATAAAACACTCCAGTATTAATAGTGATACATGACTGTGTCTCATTGTACCATGGAGGCAGGGTATTATGATATGTGTCTTCCAATATGATGGTGAGACAAACCGTACTGCCATCAGAAATATACATGGTTTGAGGTGCATTTCTTGCGACATGTGCAGTTTTGTATGCAGTTCTGCCTAATGTACACATACTTGCAAATAATTTTCTCTATACTTATGGATATATGTACATTCATTTCCCTAATACATGCACCCTTTTCTGTACAATTTCCCCTAATATGCCTATTTTGTATGCATTTTCTGACTTAAGAACTTCATCTCCAGATTTGGAGAAGTTCAAATAGAGAAGTATAACAGCCTTTCCATTTGGGAATTGCAGACTAGAGAGGCTGGCATTAATTTTTGAAGAGAATTGATTTCTCCCTCATGCGTAGTACAAATATAACATTTTTAACCCTTGTGTACTAGGACAGGGCATTATAGTTCCCAAGATTCAAATTTTGCTTCAGAAGCCAGGTAGAATTAGTCCTAAAGTGGAAGCATTCTATGTCATTGCAATCTGCACAGTTGCAAACATTGGCTGGAGTCATATTGATGACATACACCTGCGTAGCATGAGCATACATGTGCATATGCTTTCCTTTGAACATGTTGCATGGGGCTATTCAGAAGTCCTTTGTACTTGGTGCAAGACCTTCCATCTCTGCCAGCTTTCAAACCCCAGGGAGGCATTAAGTGGCTGGGGGAAGGCAAAGGAGGAAAGTGACCAAACAGTGGAGACTGTTTCGCATGCTTCAAGGCAGTTGTTCCTCTCCCCTCTCTTTGGAGAACTTGAGCCAGAAAATGATGCAGACCCTACAATACTTGGTTTCTTCCCTCCTTCTCCCTAAGCCATTTAACAGCGATTGCAGCATCCCAGGTCTTGGCAGCTGTTGGAGGATGGAGAGGTGTGCAAAGCTGCATACATGGAACATTATTTTCTGCACATGCAGTGCAGAATCTTAGCCAAAATCTGTAAATTTGAGGCAGTTGCCATATACAACTTTTTCTACAAGCAAACAAGAAAACAAATGAAGAAAAGTCTGGGGCGAAAAAAGGTGCAAGAGATGTTTGACAGTATCCAAGGATGTGTTTCATTTCAGTTACTCCACATCATTAGTGTTGCACCATGTATGGAGTGAGATGGTTAGTGCAAGTGTTCTGTAGTGTTAACTTAAGAGTAAAAATTAAGGTACAATTATATGCTGATATTCAGTATTGTCATTGGAGTAGATCGGTCAC
Organism: Ctenosaura bakeri; assembly: GCA_948474755.1. NCBI lineage: Eukaryota > Metazoa > Chordata > Lepidosauria > Squamata > Iguanidae > Ctenosaura > Ctenosaura bakeri. The sequence continues at coordinate 239,365 of CAOLHI010001287.1, forward strand.
TTGTCTGAATTTCCTTGTTTTGAGTGTGCTGCTTCCACCATAACTTTTTGCATTAAATCAAAGGTTGCTTGTTCTCTCTGGACAGCATATATGTTTGTTTGTTTTTACTACATTATGAAGGGCCTCTTTGAGCCATGTTCTATGGTTTAACATAAAAACTGTTTGCAAAATCTATGACACCTAGTCTTAAGTATCTGCTTGCAAGCACCTTTAATGACATATGCAAAATAGAGATGTTCATTCATGCTGGTGAAAGAATGGATCCAAACTGAAGAGCCAACCTAATGGCAATACTCAGACCATTTCTAAAACGAAGTGGCTCAGTTCTGAACTGATAACTGTACATTTACAATGGCAACATTAACAAAATTAAAGTGTGACACAAAAGTGTGACAGTTTATGGATAACACTATTTCAATCGTCACATTAATTTTGGAATTGTGGATCTGGTCAGTTTACTTTAGAATACAAACTGATCAAATTCATCAAACACTCCTATATCTATTTGTTTTTAGTAAGCAACTCATCAGTTTGGTACTTGAAACTTAGGACTAGCAACTAGCAACTAAGGACCTTTCTGCACTACACTGTTATAGTGTTATTTTCCACTTTCAGCCTCCTATGGAATCCTGGGATTTGTAGTTTAGGGAGGAGCATTTAGACTTCTCACCCAGAGAGCTTTTTGGCCTCGACTGCTAGTCCCATCCAGATGAGACCTAATCAATCGTTGACTTTATATAAGTTCTGAGATTGTATTCAACAACTGATTCACTAGGTCTGTTTTAGCTGGGACTAGAAATTATTTAGGTCGCTGACTGTAGCCAGCCCTTTACTGTTTCCCTTTCTTCTTTCTCCCATTCAACTTTTATGACCTCCTTCTGTTCTGAAGATCTTTGGCTCACTTGGGATAGAATCCATTTCCCTTCATGGTTTTTTTCCTCCACCTCCTCAGAAGTAACAAGAGTACTTTGAGGATCAGTCTGAAAGAGACATCCTAGCTTGAATACAAAGCCCTTGCCACAATACATGTGCAGAGCACCAGCTCAAGATTCTGTTCGTAATTACAGGCATACTTCATTTAACAAAGCCTCTCACAAATTTTACAAAACCATTTTATGCCTGCCAAGCACTTCTTTTCCCCACATCCTCTGTCTAGCTGGGGGGTTTTTAGCACCATCAGCACTGGGAGGATGGTGAAGGAGGGATGGAGAAAAACAGATTTTCAATGTTCAGTTGCAGCAGCATATCTGCAGTAAACAGTACCATAAAGCTTGAGCTGGGAAAGAATGGGATTCTCTGGCTGATACTACTATAGCTCTGCATGCCTGCCTACAGCAGGTAAGGTAAGCAGGCTTCAGAATCCCTCACAGGGCATGCATGAACAGAAAACAAAGAAAGAAAAGGGGAGAGCAGATAATTATTCATGTTTATTTGTGTATGTTTGGCTACCAAAATGGAAATCATAAGAAAAGTCAAGACTGGTCACTTGACTTCTGGCAGCCTAGGGTGTACAAGCTTCAACTCTGCAATGAGGAGAGCTTTTATGGCAAAATAAACTCCCCCTGATAAAAGGAGGAATGACCCTGGAATTCCCGTAACTTGCATATCCTTTTGAGTAAATGTGTTATGAGTAGGAAGGACTGAGGGAGTGAGATCTTTTGGCCTTGCCATGAGATCAGCTGCTTAGATCTGAGGATCTGACAGCCCTATACCGGCAACCTGCTTTTTTGAAGAAAACAATTAAACCTTTGGACTTATGAAAGTGAAGTATCCTTCTGATTAAAACATTAAAAACAAGGCCTCTCCAGCCTCCTTCTTTGTTGCAATCAAGAGCTGTGTAAGTGTGTTCATTCCACAAGACTGGGACAAGTTAGAAAACTGGGGGGATTGACATCTTCAAAAGAGAATAATTAAGGATCTAAGTGTATATATCTTGTGAGGAGACTAAGGCCATTTCTACACTACACCGGTATGGGGCTATTTTTTCCCTTTCAACATTTCATGGAATCCTGGGATTTAGGGAGGGATATTTAGCATTCTCAGTCAGAGAGCTCTTTGGCCTCAGGAAAGTACAAACCTACTACTATTGACTACTGTCAATAATTATTTTGCTCAAGTAATTCTACCCAAGATCTCTCCTCTAAAATATAAGTACTACAAGGAATTAACGTATGCAACTATTCAAATTGATACTTATATTCTATTAAGTAAATATAAAGAATCGGTGAGAAAAGGTAGGTTTCACTGTCCTGCTAGATTTCAATATAGGCCCTTTCCGCATGACCGGGTGCAACAACGTTCTTTTACTGCAGCCCCGGCAGGGAGGGAAAGCGTGCCAGGAATGCTCTGCTCCACACCTCACCCAGTCTCTGCGAAGGATAACACTCTGGCCTCGCCTCTTCCATTCAGCAGCACAGCCAGGCATTTGCCATTGTTGTGCTTCGGAGGGAGGCGTCACCAATGTGGTTCTGCCATTCCACATTGCTGAAAGAGGTGGCAGCATGGCACAATGGTAAGAGTAAAACAGATTTTTTTCTGTTTTATAAATACCATGCTTGCATGACGTGCAATGACAAGATGATGGCAGGACCGAACGACATCATGCAGAAGCACGACCCATGTAACATTGCTATCATGTTGCTACTGTGGGGCAGCCATGTGGTGCAGAAAGGGCCATAGCCTCTGCTATAATCATGACAAGACTATAATACAGTTTTAAAAGAATACAAAGTTAAAACAGAGATCCACGATAATTGTTCAGTATCTACATGAAGAAAACCCATACTGCTACTTAGAATCATGGAATAATAGAGTTGGAAGAGACCTCCGGGGCCATTCAGTCCAACCCCTTGCAGTGCCAGAACCCACATCAAAGCACTCCCAACAGATGGCCACCCAGCCTCTGTTTAAAAACCTTCAAAGAAGAAGATTCCACCACACTTACTAAAAGCAGAGCATTTTCCTATATAAATCCCATTAAATGAATGCAAACCACATATAGGCAAGAAAAGAAACTTCCCAGTAAACTGCACTTCCCTTCTACACAGGATGGATTAAAGCCTTTGCTGATGGTACAGAATAAGCCCTCTGAATCCAAAGGGCCATGATTATTTAGAGCAGAAGAACTTTTTAAATCATTTTTCACAAGTTGCATTGAACGTAGTTTGTTACCAGGTCATACACCACCACATCTTAATATTAATTAGTGAAATATAATTTAATTGGCAAGATATATTAATCTGCCTTGATGTAAGATGTGCCCTGCTATAGCTGTATGGCCTAGCTGGACAAGAAGAAAAGACTGGCTGAACACGTGCACTGAAAAGTAGGTCAGAGAACACTTCTAAGCATAGTCAGATTGTAACTAGGAAATCACCAGGAAACTCTAAAGATAATAGGCTTGCAGCTAGCCTTAACAACTCTGCCTTTTGGACAATGGTGACTGGGAGATTCCCACCAGACTGCTGATTGTTTTTACTCCTTCTCTTCTGACCAAGCAAACCTCTCCTTTGTCCTAAAGACTATCTGGCAAACACCGAGCTACAGGGCAATTATTAGACCTTTCTCACCTAATGCTAAGACCATTAGTCCAGGGGCAACTGGTAGATCCACACTGCTACAGCAGAAAATCCCTTCTGGAATTAATATATCTCCTTTCATAATTACTTTAAGTTCAATGGGAGCTCTCCCAGTGCTGTTAGGCACAAGCAGAGCTCCCATTTAACTGGGAGCAACTCCAAGAAGAGATACAGTAAGTCTAAGAGCAGATGCACCTCTCTGTACAATGGTGGATTCACAGGGGCCCCTGCTTCCTGGAAACTGACAGGCCTTGCTTCTGCAATATTTTCTAGTACCTTCTTAAATGACAGGCCTGCCTCCAGAGAACCAGGTGCTAGCACAGATACCCTAGCCTATACTTACTTCCACTATACAAAAGGGCTATTTCACATGGGACTTGGGATTAGCATAAATGTAAATTTCACTATCTCTGACCATGAAAATTTGCAAATTTTGGAAAATTTTATTAAGAATTAACTGAAGCAAAATTCTCACCAAGCCTTATATACAATAGGAAGGTTTTTGAATACATGAATTGGGAATAAACTGTGCAGCTTTTGTCCATTATTTCTTACTTTCCATATATTTATGTTTCTCTTCCTAATTACCCTATGATGACCCCTGATTTTTCTACCAAATTCATCTCTAGTACCTACCAGTGATGTATTTAAGTCTTTTACTCCAAGTCTCAAGTCAAGTCTCAAGTCTCTACCTTCAAGTCTCAAGTAAAGTCTCAAGTCTTTGCAAGATATTTTCAAGTCAAGTCTCAAGTCTGGGAGCCAACTTTATACCCCAACCTATATTCCAGAATTTCTGGACAAAGTCAAATAAAGTCAATTTTAACAAGTGAAGTAGAGTTGGCCTTCCACTTTTGCCATCTGCAGCTTCAGAAGTGAGGAATAGAATCTTTCTTACTTCCCATTTGCAAAACTTGAGGTTTTTTCAGAAGTTGGGAATAGGATCTTTCTTATTCCCCATTACTGAAGCTTCAAGAGCTTTAGAAGGAAGGTTCCTTCCTCCTCAAGTCCACTGCCTAACACATTTTCTATTCTCCTATGAGATATGTTCCCTGCACTCTGGGTATAAGTCTTGCTTTCTGGTCTTAGGAAAAGTTTTAGAAAGTTCCTCCAATATGTAGCAGGGACAGGCTATTGAGCAGACCTCAACCCCACCTCAGGTCCATTGACTGACCCATTTGCTGTTCCCTCTGAGAAATGTGTCCACAGTTTGGCCTTGAGACTGGTCATCATGTGACCAGTAAGTTGTAAGGTTTTTGGATGAATGTATTATGTTACTGAATCAAGGGCAGCAAGTCAGTCACTAAAAATATGCAAGTCTCAAGCTGAGTCGAGTCAGTGTGTAATTTTTGTCGAGTCAAGTTCTAGTCAAGTCACCGTCTGACTTGAGTTCGAGTCAATCAACTCGAGTCTACATCACTGGTACCTACTTTTTTTTAAGTATTTGACATGTCCTAGGCCACCTATGTTGGTGTGACAAAGCCTAAATCTGAGTAGGCTTCTTTCATGTAAATCTCTTCTTATTGTTGTGTGAAGCTCTTCCTTTGCTCACCTATTTTATGATTTTATGTGCCATTGAAGAATGCCTAACTGTATTCCAGAGTAAGTGCCTAGCTATGGCATGAGCAGCAGAAGCCACAGGCTTTCCTCAAAGCATGTTGAAGGCTAAGCAAAAGAGGCTGATGAATCTTAGTTTGGAAATGGGAACAACAGTTTGAATCCTTCTGAAAGGGAAAGAGGAGGCAACAAGAGATGAAATAGCCGGGTACACTGGTAATGGACTTGTAGCTCAGTGAGAGATCAAAGAAAAACGGGACAATGATAAGGACCTGATATATGGGCTTCCTGTTGGCATCTGGCTGGACATTGTGGAAACAGATTGTTGGACTAGATAAGCTTTTTGTCTGATTGAATCCAGCAGGGCTCTTATTTTGTTTTTATTTTCTTAATTATGCACATATATAAATGTTTCCACAGCTAGGAGGTTTACGTAAAATCTCACTAAAACTGAAAAACTCTAGGGGACTGTTGCCTAGTACTTTTTTGTTTTACATTTTGGCAATATGATGAGTATTTATACTTTCTTTTCAGGTACAGAATGATGGTCTGTTTTCAAAATTCTAAGCAATATTTTCAAGTACTTGGATGGAGGTGTAAAAATAAATAAAGGATTCTTGTTAGTACTGAGAGTTGGTGTTACAATGTAAAAACTTTAAAATTTAAACCTAGAAAAAAAGAGCAGGGGAAAGTTTTACAACATCACTATGTTACAGTGATGCTAATTACAGTAATTACTTTTGATATTTCCCATACACAGAAGACTCGATTAAAGGTGTCCAGTAACTGTTCAGTTTTCTATTTTTGAATCAGTGTTTTGGAAGTCAATGAAATACATTCTGGGATTGATTCCAGGTGCTTAGTTCTTAGTTCCAGCAGAACCTGTAAGTATCCATAGATGAATCTGAGTTTTTGTTTTCTGATCATGAGCAGTGAAGATGAATCCCATGCCAGGGGCATGTTTGGGGCCAGTGCTGTTTGGCTTTGAAAGAAGATTAGAGGCATAGTCTTGGGCCATTTCCACAGTACCCTCTTATAGTACTATTATTCCACTTTCAACATACTGTGGAATTCTGGGGTTTGTAGTTTACTGAAGCCAAAAAGTTCTCTGGCTGAGAATTCTAAATGCCTCTCCCTAAACTGCAAACCCCAGGAGTCCATCGGATGTTGAAAGTGGAATAATAGCACTATAAGGCTGTAGTGTGGAAATGGTTTTAGTCTCTTTACAAGATATATGCACTTGGATCCTTAGACCTCTTTAGCCTCAGTAAACTACAAGCTTCAGAATTACATGGGATGTTGAAAGTGGAATAATAGCACTGTAACAGTGCAGTGCAGAATGACCATAGATTCATAGAAGCATAGAATTAGAAGTATCCTTATGGGCCATCACATCCAACCCCCTGCCCCATGAAGGATTTCCACTTAAAGCACCCCCAGCAGGTATCTGTTTAGCCCCTTTTTGAAGACATTCAGAGAAGGAGACCCTGTTACTTCTCTAGACAATTGGTCCCATTATTTGACCTCTCTTACTGTCAAGAAGTTCCTTGTAAAGTTCAGTGGAAATCTACTCTCTTGAAACTTCAAACCATTAGACCTATTTCTACCTTCTGGGGCAGTAGAAAACAGGCCTACCCCATTCTTTCTGAGATAGCCTTTTGGAAACATAAAGGGTACAATCATATAACTCTCAATCTTTTCTTTGCCAAGCTGAACATGCCCAGCTCCTTCAGCCTATCCTCATATGTTTTTTCTCTCCATAATTCTTATCATTCTTATTGCCCTTCTCTAAATATTCTCCATTCCTTTTAAAATGAGGCACCCAGAACAGAATGCAGTGTTCCAGATGAGTTCTGACCAGTGCAGAATATAGTGGGCCTAATACAGTCCACCCTCCACATTCACAGGTTTGACCTTTGTGAATTTGATTATTTGTGTGCATGTGTGCCTTCCCCCACTTCTTCTCCTCTCATTCCTATGCATTTTGCCCTGGCACAGAAAACTCTTACTGAGATATAACAGAAGGGAAAGCAGCTGGGGGAAGGCTCCTATGAGCCTTCTTTTCCTTCTGTGGAGCTCCTCGCTCCCTGTTCTCATTCAATACGGAAGGGAATGCAGGGACTGTGGAAGGCTCACACTAATGCAAGGAGTATGGGAAACAAGCAGGATGAACTTGAACTCCTAGTACAACAAAATAAACACGATTTGATAGGCATCACTGAGACCTGGTGGGATGAGTCTCATGATTGGAATATAGGAATGGAGGGGTATAGCCTATTTTGTAAAAATAGACCAAACAAGAAAGGAGGAGGAGTAGCCTTGTATGTCAAGGATGTTTTCACCTGTGAAGAGATCCAGGACTTAAACCCAGAAACTCAGGTCGAGAGCATTTGGGTAAGAATTAAGGCAGCGAGAAACAATAGGGATATTCTGGTAGGGGTTTGCTACAGACCTCCAACCCAGGCTGAGGACTTGGATGATGCCTTCCTCAATCAAATGACTGCACATTCAAAGAGGAGAGATACAGTAATAATAGGAGACCTCAATTACCCGGATATATGCTGGCAGTCAAACTCTGCCAAGACAGCAAGGTCCAGCAAGTTTCTTGCTTGTCTTGCAGACAACTTCATGGTCCAGAAGGTGGAAGAGGCCACAAGGGGATCAAATATTCTAGATCTGATCCTGACCAACAGGGATGACCTTGTGAATGAGGTAGAAGTGGTTGGATCTTTAGGGGGGAGTGACCATGCCCTATTGGAATTTGGCATTCAGTGGGAAGGAGAAGATAAGGGTAGCCAGACACTCAGATTTTAAAAAAGCAGACTTCTGTAAACTTAGGGAGCTGCTGGCTGGAATTCCGTGGTCAGGAACAGTGAAAGGGAAAGGAGTTCAGGAGGCATGGGAGTTCCTTAAAAAGGAGATACTGAAGGCACAGTCTAAAACTGTGCCAAAAAGGAGGAAAAATGGAAGGCATCTGAAGAAATCAGAATGGTTGACTAAAGAACTCTCAGCTGAGCTAAGAGTTAAGAGAAACATGTATAGGAAATGGAAGAAGGGGGAAACCACCAAAGAAGAATTTAAGCAAGTAGCTAGGAGATGTAGGGAGGAAGTCAGAAAGGCTAAAGCACGGAATGAACTTAGGCTGGCCAGAGACATTAAAAACAATAAAAAGGTCTTTTTAAAATATGTCTGCAGCAAAAGAAAAAAGAAGGAGACGATAGGGTCTCTGCGCAAGAAGATGGCGAATTACTCACAGGGGGAAGAGAAAAGGCAGAACTACTTAACACCTTCTTTGTCTCAGTTTTTCCCCAGAAGGATACAAGCACTCAACCTGGTGGTTGGGGAGCAGGGGAGGAAGCAGAGGAAATGAGGCACATAATAGGTACAGAGATGGTACAGGAATACCTGGCCACACTGGATGAATTCAAGTCTCCAGGGCCAGATGAATTGCATCCTAGGATATTAAAAGAGCTGGCAGAGGTCATTTCAGAACCGCTTGCTATAATTTTTGAGAAATCTTGGAGGACAGGAGAAGTTCCAGCAGACTGGAAGAGAGCAAATGTTATCCCCATCTTCAAGAAGGGAAAAAAAGAGGACCCAAATAATTATCACCCAGTCAGCCTGACATCAGTACCCGGAAAGATCCTGGAGCAGATCATTAAGCAGTCAGTTTCTAATCATTTAGAAAGCAATGCAGTAATCACGAGAAGTCAACATGGATTTCTCAAAAATAAGTCATGCCAGACTAATCTTATCTCTTTTTATGATAAAGTTACTAGCTTGATAGATGAAGGGAATGTTGTGGATGTAGCATATCTCGATTTCAGTAAGGCCTTTGACAAAGTTCCCCATGACATTCTTGCAATGAAGCTGGTAAAATGTGGGCTGGACAGGGCTACTGTTAGTTGGTTTTGTAATTGGTTGACCGACCGAACCCAAAGGGTGATCACGAATGGCTGCTTTTCATCCTGGAGAGAAGTGACTAGCGGGGTGCCACAGGGTTCTGTCCTAGGCCCAGTGCTGTTCAATATTTTTATCAATGACTTGGATGAAGGAATAGAGGGCATGCTCATCAAATTTGCAGATGATACCAAATTGGGAGGGGTTGCTAATACGCCAGAGGACAGGATCAAAATTCAAAATGACCTGGATAGATTGGAGAGCTGGGCCAAGGTGAACAAAATGAAATTCAACAGAGAGAAGTGTAAGGTCCTACACTTAGGTAGAAAAAATGGAATACAGAAATATAGGATGGGGGACACATGGCTGGATAGCAGTACATGTGAAAGGGATCTAGGAGTCTTCATAGATCACAAGCTGAACATGAGTCAGCAGCTTGATGCGGCAGCCAAGAAAGCCAATGCAATTCTTGGCTGCATCAATAGGAGTATGGTGTCTAGATCGAAGGAGGTAATGGTACCACTCTACTCTGCTTTGGTTAGACCTCATCTTGAATACTGTGTCCAGTTCTGGGCACCCCAATTCAAGAAGGATATTGACAAGCTGGAGCAAGTCCAGAGGAGGACGACCAAAATGGTGAGAGTCCTGGAAGCCATGCCCTATGAGGATAGACTTAGAGAGTTGGGTATGTTTAGTCTACAGAAGAGAAGGTTAAGAGGGGACATGATAGCCATGTTTAAATATTTGAAAGAATGCCACGTAGAGGAGGGAGAGGGCTTGTTTTCTGCTGCTCCAGAGACCAGGACAAGGAGCAATGGATTCAAGCTGCAGGAAAGGAGTTTCCACCTGAACCTCAGGAAGAACTTCCTGACAGTCAGGGCTGTCTGGCAGTGGAATATGCTGCCTCGGAGTATAGTGGAGTCTCCTTCCTTGCAGGTTTTTAAGAAGAGGCTTGATGGCCATCTGTCGGGAGTGCTTTGAGGGTGTCCCTGAATGGCAGGGGGTTGGACTGGATAGCCTCTGTGGTCTCTTCCAACTCTACATTTCTATGATTCTATGAGTTCTCCACACTGGGGCAAAATGCATAGCAATGGGAGGTGGAGCTTGGAGGGGGAAAGGAAGGCTTGTGTGAGGTTTCCCCCACCCTAAGTTCCCCTCTGTTTTGCAAGGGAAGGTTGGAGCCCCAAAAGAGAAAGAAAGGGGGAAGCAGGGGAGAGTTATTCACAGTTTTTCCACTTCTGTGAGGGTTTTGCACGCTGAACCTAGCAAAAGTGAAGGAGCTTCTCTTGACTTGGAAATTGTGCTTACATTAATGCAGGCTGCTTTGCTGCAGCATCACATTGCTGTCTCATGTTCATCTTATGATCAACAATAATCCCAAAGTCATTTTTGCACGTAATCTTGCTGCGTCATCTATCTTCTATTCTATACCTTTTGCCTAAAGCTTTTGGCTTTTGTGACCTAAATGTAGAATTTTGCATTTCATTTCCTTAATTTCTGCCCAATGTTCTAGTTTATCTAGATCCTTCCAAATTCCACTTCTGTCATCCAATGTGTTAGCCACCCCTCCCAGTTTTGTGTGATCTCCAAACTTGATAAGGATTCCCTCCAGCCCATCATCTAAGTCATTGATACAAATGTTGATAGCTGTAGGGCAGAGCCCTTGGGATCTCCTTTCAGTTTGAGGTTCAGTCATTGATGATAACTCTTTGAATATGTTGTTCCAACCAATTATGGATTGATATGACAGTGTTCCCATCTATTTCACGTTTAATAAGTTTGTTAATCAAAATATTATGGGGGAACATATCAAATGCTTTTCAGAAACCCAGGTAAATGATATCCACAATGTTCTCACCATCTACTAAACTACTGATTTGATTTTTTAGTAAATCAATCAATCAATAAAATTAGTTTGGCAAACCCGTGCTGGTCTAGTGATCACTGCAGGTTACTTGCAGACAGAATCCTGTATAATCCATTCTAAACATTCTCCTGGTATAGACTTAGGCTGAAACCATATTCGCACTACACTGTTATAGTGCTATTATTCCACTTTCAACATTCTATGGAATCTTGGGATTTGCAGTTTAGGAAGGAACATTTAGAATTCCCAGCCAGAGAACTCTTTGGGCTCACTAACCTACAAACCCCAGAATTCCACGGGACATTGAAGAATAATAGTACTATAACAGGATAGGATGGAAATGGCTTGACTTGTGGATAGTTTCCTGGATCCTCTTTTTTGCCTTTTTTTAAGAAAGGAAAAATGTTTGCCCTTCTCCAGTCTTTTATCACCTCACCTGTTCTCTAAAACTCTGTTCTCAAAATGATGGCAAGTTGTTGAGTACATCAGCAAGTTCTTTCAATATTCTGAGATGCATTTGCCCTGCAGATTTGAACTGATTTGGGTTAGCTAGGTGATTTCTGACTTACTCCTTGTCAGTCTTTATTTGCAATCCAGATCCCTTACCAAGGTCTCGGCTGATGCATGGCCTGACATTTTTGAGTGTTCTAATCACAACCTGTAAAGCAGAGCTGAGCAACTGCTAAGAGTTTGCTGGCCATAGTGATCCCCTTCAGGACATCAGAGGAAACAACCCCTCTTGCCCCACCTAATTAATTTTTTTAATTCAGTTTTTTAAAAAAATCAAAAATGTTCCCCAACATCCTGCCCCAAGGAATGAGCTCAGTTATAGGAATAATACAAGCCCCAATTTAAATCAAGACATTTTAAGATGACTTGGATTCTCTACTGCATAGGAGAGATGGTATTTTCAACCTCCCTTCTTAATGTGTATCCCATGTCTCATTTGTAAGTGTATCCTCTCACAAAAAAAACCCTTAAAATTATTAACACTTTTACTGTATTGGAACTTCTTGAGAGTACATTTGGTGATAACCCAGACTTTGCCTTTGTGTGCTTTGTAATTGACATCTCCCAACAAGTTTGATCTTCTGTCTTCCTCTGCTATTAGTTTAAATCTGAATAGGTATTCCCCAGCCTTTCACATCTAGTCATATTTCTCCCTCCACCCACCACTTGCTCTGCTGCAAATAATGTATAATGTCTTTTTTTTCCCCACACATTGATGTTAGCTCTAATTTTAACTATCAGAAGCCTGGAATGTAAATCACAGTTTTAAAAGAAGTTGTCAAGCATATTAGAACCCAGAGCCAGGAATAATATTTTGACAGGCAATTACATTTAGGAAAGGTTGTTCTCCCTTGATAGTTCATTGCACTACTTTCAAATTGCTTAATGTTCTATTTCAGGAGTGGATCTGTGGCATATGCTTTGTTTAAAATACCTGTGTCTGTTTTGAGTGGCAAGTATCTCCAACTCTCTAACACTAGAAAATAGAAAGAGCCCCACTTGATCCAACTTTGTCAAGCTCATCTTACCTAGCATCCAGGAAGCCAACAAGCAGGATGTAAGAACAGTGCTCCTGAAAAAGCAAATAGCATGCTTCCTCTGAGCCTAAAGACGCCATATAGCCATCCTGGCTAGTAAAGACTCATAGTCTTTCCACCTATGATATTGTTTAATCCTCTCTGGGAACCTCAAAGATGGCAGCCATCACCATGTCTTCTAAATAGCATATTGCATAGTTGAACATGCTGTATGAAGACTTTGGCCATTTCTGCACTAGACTGTTATAGTGCTATTATTCCACTTTCACAGAATCCTGGGGTCCCTCCCTAAACTGCAATCCCCAGGATTCCATTCTGGTGTGGAAATGGCCTTTGCCAGAAACATAGGCCCTTTTCACACCTTACCTCGTCACGGCAGTGGGGAGCGGCGCTTGTGTGAGCTTCTCACGACAGCCCTTCTTGCCTCCCGCATCGGCTTCCTCTAGCGCAGCTGTTGCACTAGTGCCCCTTCCTTCCTTCCGCAGCGCAGTCTGGGAGCTGTAGGCTGCGCTGGGGGAAGGAAGCGCAACCGGGCCAGCTTGCCGACACACTGCACACAGGTAAGTCCGCGAGGGCGCTGCGAGCATTGCACGAGCGCGCAGTATTTTTGGCTTAAAGCCAAAAATAAAAAAAGTGCGCGCACCCCGCTTTAGCCTCTCGAGCATCACACGAGTGGGAGTGCATCATATGGAGCGACGCTCCCACTCACGAGATGCTCAAGGGGCGCTCGCGCAAAAAAAAAAAAAGGCATGCAAAAAGGGCCATAGATGCTTCCTGTGATATGTACTGTTAAGAACTTCTTTCCTGCAAATTTGTTGTTGCAGAAGATACAAGGAGAGAGATCTTGCAGACAAGAACTACCATATTCTTCCTAGTTTTAGCTTCAAGAACTTCTACTACACTTCAGCAGGTGTGTTTGTAGTTTCTCAATTATTTCAAGGTTTTTTGAGAAACAAAAAAAAAACTAATCTCTGCCAAAGCATATATTTCCCCCCTTCTAGATTGCAAGATTGGGAAAATGTAGGGTATGAATTCTTTTTTTAAAAAGAAATCATTCCAAAGAGATTTTAGAGCTATGCAAAAAGGAATTGAAAGTATTTGATAGTTATTTGTAAAGTATTACATCCAGACTCATGAAAGATTTTAATAGCATGCTACAGTGTAGATAAACTATTTCTTTAGTACAGGTGTTGCAGCATAATCTCCCAAGGATTCTTCAACAATCTCAAAAGTAATTGAAAGGATTATGAAACTATTTCAAAATGACAATGGAAACTAGCTAAAAGCACACATTTATGAACTGATAAGGTTCTTTTTTGAACAAACTTATTCCTCCAGCAAAGTGTTCTTTTTAAACTTCTCCTTTGCAAACTGCACCTTTATATTTGGTTATTTCTGAATCAGATATTTACTGGTTATTTGGAAAATATACAAGAGAGAATAGAAAAGGTTATAAAGTTCAGAGTAAATTACTTCCTACATTCAGCTTGACTCAGCTATCATGTTTTACAGATAAATAGTTGTGAGGAAAAAATATTATTTTGAACACCGAAGTAATAACTGAGAGATTATTAGTGAAAATGATGGAACATCACACTGAAGAGACAGCTTTTTACAACAACTCATTCTTTTTTGCTATGAAGCTTCAAAGCAATGCAATTCAATGCAATTCTCGGCTGCATAAATAGGAGTATGGTGTCTAGATCAAGGGAGGTACTGGTACCACTCTACTCTGCTTTGGTTAGACCTCATCTTGAATACTGTGTCCAGTTCTGGGCACCCCAATTCAAGAAGGACATGGTCAAGCTGGAGCAAGTCCAGAGGAGGGCAACCAAAATGGTGAGGGGCCCTATGAGGATAGACTTAGAGAGCTGGGTATGTTTAGTCTGCAGAAGAGAAGGTTAAGAGGGGACATGATAGCCATGTTTAAATATTTGAAGGGATGCCATGTAGAGGAAGGAGAGGGCTTGTCTCCTGCTGCTCCAGAGACCAGGACAAGGAGCAATGGATTCAAGCTGCAGGAAAGGAGATTCCACCTGAACCTCAGGAAGAACTTCCTGACAGTCAGGGCTGTCTGGCAGTGGAATATGCTGCCTCGGAGTGTGGTGGAGTCTCCTTCCTTGGAGGTTTTTAAGCAGAGGCTTGATGGCCATCTGTCGGGATTGATTTGAGGGTGTTCCTGCATGACAGGGGGTTGGACTGGATGGCCCGTGTGGTCTCTTCCAACTCTACATTTCTATGATTCTATGATTCTATGAAAGGCCTGATTTACCCATGAAGTATGTTTATTGATTGTATTCCAAGTAATGAGTTTTCCATTCAGATGGGCCAAACAACATTACAACCAAACTTCGATATGATTTAAAACAAAATATTTTTGGTAGATTTTATCCCACTGAATGCGTAGCCTTTGCGCAACTGGGGTTCTTTCCTATTGAAGATGTTTCAGAATGTGGGGATAGATCTCTGCTATATAAGCATGTTTCTTACTTTTCTCAGACTATTTCTCCATTATTGCTGTCTGTGCCCAAATTCACTTTTAGCTATTTCAGGCTTCAGCTAGCCTCTTCCAGGCCAGGCAAGAATGTTTGTCCCTTGTGAATTTATGCATTATAGCAGGAATTTTTTCATCTGTCCTGCAGCAGGACTGGGGGCTGGAGGAGAGGTTTTAATTTTTTCTGGGAATGGTTTTGTGCGATCTGCCTTCATACATAGGCCACACACACACAGGCTGTCTGTCTATCTATCTATTTGTTTATCTATCCATCCATCTCTCAATACAGACTTGACTTCTTTCTGTCTCTCCTTTCATCATGTTATGGTTGGATATAGCTGTTTTCCATGAATTGTAATAGTATATCTTAGGAATTGTTGGAATTTTATTTAGGCCTGCATGTCTCTGGTTTATTTTCCTTCGTTTATTTTCCTTCGTCTCCTCATAGTCTATGACATTTATATGTTGTGTACTTATGTGAAATATATACTGTCTCTGTCAATTGTTTGATGTTGGTTGGTTATTTATTGTCATCTTGTTTGATGTGAACATTAAGTAGTTGTCCACATCAGATGATTAGGGAGATGATTTTTTTTTCCCCCACTGAAAGTAATGGTGACCATCCAAAAGCTTCTTCTATGGTGAATAACAATTGGCTCATCTATCCTTCCAGTTATGGAACAGTACAATACTTTTTGTGTCTACCCAGGGGTATGTCCCTCCTTTTTTTTTTTTTTAACATCTTCATGGACAGAGGCTCTGGCCAAGGTGGATAACTTTTGGTGCATCGCCATGTCCTGGTTTATGGCTATAAAGTCCTGATGGTGCCAAAAGGTTCAGCAGACAAGCACCAGTTCCTAGGAAGGAGCAAAAGAAGGAGTCAGAGCTAGGCATGGCTAAGAAGTACATTCATACACAAGAATATCGTAGTTCACAAGAGCAGGTAAAGGGGGTGATTAGGAGAGAAACCAAACTAAACAGAAAATTATCTTACCAGGTCATATATCAAACAAGGATCAGTTAGAAGTACAGCCCATGGAGTGTGCCAAGCTGGGTGGATAGGAAATCACAAAAGTTCAGGAATATCAAGAGAAGAGAATAAGCAAGGGAAGTCAGTTTGTTCCAGCACCAGCTGCTGGAGAAAAGCATTTTTAAATGCAGTTGTATTTTGACAACTCCTTTGCACAGCTGCCACTGTTGATATTGAGAAATCTCCTCTCTTGTAACTGAGCAGTTCACCTCAGCTGGATCATAGATGTTTGCTTTTTCAGATACTATCACTCCCTAGAGCTTGCACACAAGTCTGGTTCAGAAAGAGCTTCACCGAACAGGAATTCCGTTACCACCCTTGACACCGCCATCCTGCAGGATGTGCCTTTTGTTTTCATACTTGGACATATTTACGGCTGGAAATACATGATTGAAGGCATACTGACCAGACAGGTGTGTTACCAGACATGTTCAGGCCATAAGTTTAAAGAGAAGTAAGCAGAAAAGCCTGGCATCAAGAGGTTCTAGCTAATCTCTTCCCTAAATCCCAGATCTTTGCATTTCAGAACAAGCCTGGATAAGATGATCAGAGACCCTCCCTTTTGATCTCACCCTACAAAGACATTTGCTACACCCCTTACACATCCCGACTTTAAGAGGTTATCACAATTGCCATAAATTTTGTCACACTGGTGTCAAAGCAATCGCCTATCCCAGAACCCTTTGGTCAGTTGTGTGATATTTAGCCTTTGTCAGAACACCCCTTCAGGATAGGAAAAAGGATATATAAACCCTGACTTTGATTCCAGCAAATTGTAGCATTTCAGACATAAGACATGACACCCAGTTTGTTGTTAGTCTGTTCTACCCTCAGGTACTGTTTAAGCCTTTCCAGTTTGACACTTTTCTTCAGGAATGGTAACAATCACCCTTTTTCATCTGTAAGCTCTCTCCATCCAATCTTTCACACTTTATTTTCCAATAGCCTTGTATGGTTCTTGAGAGTGTCTGGTTTTTTTGTGTGTGCATGTTTTCATTTCCAATAAAACATATTGTTTAACTGGAGCCTCTCTGCAGTTAGTACTGGCATACATAAGTGAAAAGATCATGCTGTTACCCTCCTCTCACAGGCCTCCTCTGAGGCATAATTTCCCCAGTTTCTAAAAAGACATGGTATTGTGGGTGAACCCCAAAGTCCCCCACCTTTTAAAGTAACAGCTCAGGTAACAGGCAAGGCCAGCAGCCATTTTGTGTGGGTGTAGTAGAAGAGACAGCATAAGGTGAGTTTGTGTCCTTGGGGTTAAACCTCCTACAGCTCCAGAGAGTCTTTTGGGAGAATTTCTTGGGTTAAGGCTGTTGTGTCTGTTGGAATAAGACTTTGTCTGAGCAGAGAGGAAGCTTGCTTTTATGCTCTTTAGTCTTCTACTGTTCTATTGTGTTTTGGTGAACTTGCGGCTTGTCACCCTGTTCTCTGGGGGTCCCGGGAGGGGCGCCCAAATAACCAAACCACAACAACAACGACTTGGGGAAAATTAGCTGGAGCATTCACTAAAGCTAGTGAGAGGCAGGGTAACTTAGCAGGATCTTGCAACCCAGCGTCTACCGTCAGTCAAGCAGTCAGATGGTTTAAAATGGCAAAAGTGATGCTTTATTAAACACAGACAACATTAAAGATGACACAGGCACGCAGCTAACTAAAGAACTGGAAATAGGGATCTTTGGAGGGAAATGGGGGATACGACATCTGTCTCGTAGTCCTGGAGAGATATGAAGATTGAGTTCATGGATATGGATATGTGGGATGGAGGGGACAGCTTGCCAGACACAGTGGCAGCAAGGTGGGATGGAACTTGGGAGCGATCCAAGTGGTCCGAGGAAGGTCTCAGAATTGGGGGCTTTTATAGGGTGAATTGTGACTGCAGGCCATACCTTACTCGGTGAGAACAATGTGATTTAGGAGCAGGACAAAGTTTTGGAAAGGTCAGAGTTTAGCATGATTGGCTTAGCACCGATTTAATAATAGTGTAGCCAGCATGCAAATGCGGAGCGCTTAGTATAGCTTTGTGAGGCTAGCTGCTCGGGGCCGGGCGCCTTTGTTAGTATCGCGCATAAGCAACGAGGTGTTTGCCGGAGAGGTCTCTGAAGCGACGAACCAGTTCTGTCAGGCCTGCCTAGATGGAGAATAGAATGTCCAGCAATTATCGGCCATGCCTGTTTATGTGCTTGTCTGGAGGCCTCGCAAACACGTGGAGCGGGGTGGCAGAGGAAAGCCGAATTGTTTGATATCAAAATGATATCAAGTGCTATTTCCGGGTATGTTACCACGGTTATGATATGTCTGGTAAGAGCACTAGATATCCCTTGATATCAAATAATTTGGCCTTTGCTTGACCTTTCTCTGCCACCCTACTCCACATGTTTGCAGAGGTCCACCAGACAAGCACGTATTAGGCATGGCCATTAATGGTTGTACATTCCAAACCTCATTTAGGTGGGCAACTTAAGCCTCTCTGATGCTTCAGGGAACACCTTCTTGCAAACCGGCCTTGCTCAGCATGAATCTACACAAAGACGCACGGCCAAGTGCCGAGCCATTCCTTTATGTTGAGCCATTTGCATACTTGCCATACTATTGTCATCAAGCCCATCATGTAAAACCTGACCTTTTCCAATGCCTTTGTCCAGCTACAAATTTCCTTTGTTCTCACCGAGCATGGCATGGCCTGTAGGGAAAATCCACCCTATAAAAAGTTTCCAATTCCGAGCCTTCCTCAGATCACCCTGGATTTCCATCCAGCCTTGCTGCCGCTCTGTCCAGTGAAGTTTTCCCCTCAGTTCCCAATAACTGAGTCTGCCTCCCTTCTTGGATCGCTCCTGAGTTTCATCCAGCCTTGCTGTCAGTTTGTCCAGTGAGCTCCCCTCAGCGAACCACGTTGAGCTTTCTTCCCTGTAACCTCCATTTGCCTCCAGGACTACGAGACCAGGTGTCGTATTAACCATTCTCCCGAAAACTCTCCATTTCTATTTCTTAGTTAGCTGTGTGCATGTGTTGTCTTATTCGTTGTGTGTCCTTTAATAAAGCTATCATTTTTGTTCCTTTTAAACTTGTCTGGCCACTCCCCGACCTGACGCCATAGACATAGGGTAAAAGATCCTAGCTAAAGTTACCCTGCCTCTCGTTAGCTTAAGAGAGTGCTCGAGTCTAATTTCCCCATCTTGTGTTGTTGTTTGGTTATTTGGGCACCCCTCCCAGGACCCCCAACATACAGGGTAACAGGTAGGCCTGGACCGCAGTAACAGGCTGTTGGGTTAAGGCTGACTGTTTGTGTGGGTTGAATGGAGGCTTGCTTGTGTACTTGTTCATTTTCTATTCTTCTTCTGTAAGTAGATCCAAGTCCTCTTCACATGGTCTCAGGGGTATGAGGTATCTGCTGAGAGGAAATGAGTCAGAGGAGCTGGTTGGGGATGAGCTGGTACCCACTAGATGTTGATCTGTGTTGTATCCCGCCTTGAGCCTTGGGGAGAGGTGGGTAAAAAATAAAAAATTCTTATTATTATTTTATTATATGGATGTAGCCCCTGTCCCTACAGCTCATCCAAAATGAAAGGCCAACAGCATTTTCCACAAGTGTTCAGTGAGTGGGGGGGAGTTTAATTTCAGTGCCTACTTAAGACTACTGAATATGGATGGCGAGGAAGCTGCTACAGTCACCTGCAACAGCTGTGGTTTATTTGTGTTATTACCAGAGGATGTACATAGCTACTCCTGCAGCAAGTGCAAGTTGATTGCCCTGTTGGAAGAGAAGAGACATGTGTACCTACTCTTCAGCATATTAGGGAGCATGAGGTTTTCTTGGAACAGCAGTGCAGAATGTCCTGGATGAGGAACACTCAGAGGATGTATCTGAAGAGCAGGTCAGTTAACCAAAACAGAAGGCAGACATTTGGATGAATGTGACACATAAAAGCAGAAGGACAAGAGATCATTCTCTGAGTATGGAGCTGCAGATTTTATTCAAAGTTCTCACCCTTATGAGTGATGATGAGTTATAGGAGCAAGAGCAACAGGGTCAGTCCCCAGAGAATGTACATAGAAGATTCAGCATATGGAATGGCCCCTACCAATCTCCAAAGGAGACAGCTAGTGGTAGTAGAGGACTCTCTGCGAGGAGAAAAAGAAGCAGTGGTTTGTGGGCCTAACACAGTGACTCAAAAGATGTGCTTACTCCATGGGGTAAAAATCCATGATGTAATAGAGAAGATGACAAGACTTGCCAAGCCTACTGACTGTTACCCCTTCCTTTTGGTCCATGTGGGAACTAATGGCACTGAAAGTCTTCAGGATAACACAAGTTTCTATGAGGCTCTGGGTAAGAAGCTGAAGAACTTTGATGCACATTTTGTGTCATTTTATCTCTCTTCCCAGTTGAAGGACATGGCCCAGGAAGAGAGAAAAAAAGAGTGAAGGTGAACAACTGACTTTGCAGATGGTGCCATCTGGAACAATTTGGCTTTTGGGGCCTGTTGCAGGCACCAGCTCTTCATCACCCAGCATGGAGTGTTGGGCTAGCAGGAGACCGTTCACAGTTAGGCCAGTTCTGCATGGGGCAAGGGAATCACCCCATGACGCTACTCACTGGACTTTTGGGCTCCCCGGTCCGGTCCATGCTTCTCCGTAGTAGTCTGTGGCTGCTGCTCTGCACTGCTCCAAGAATGAAAATGGCGGGCTACGGTTGGTTGAGGGTCTCGACCAACCACTGAAGCTTGCTAGCCTAATCCCGCCCCCGGCAGATCACAGGGTCGCACCAATGCAAGCCTGTGAACTTGCATATGGGAGCAGGCTTGCAGTGGCACGCTCCATGCTTTTGAAAGACCTGTTTTTAGTGGTCTTTCAAAAGCACACTGGACAACCACTTGGGGTCGTTTGGGAGTGGGCTGGACTGCAGATCTACATTAAGTAGGTCTGACCCAGTCTGGTCCCAGGTGCAGACATCCTCCCTGGAGGACGCTGTGTCCCATTTAAAAAACCCCATATGGAAATGGCCTTAATAACATTGGCCTGTTGAGGGTGGAGCAAAAAGGTAGTCATGAATCAGTCCAATGGTCCAGGAATTTGGCAAGCAAAATAATCAGATAATCTGGGGTCAGAAAAGGCAGGCAGACAAGGCAAAGGCCAGCAAACACATAAGTTGTTTCTGGTATCAAGCTAGTACCCTCTGCCTTCTTTAAGAAGGCTGGAGCCAGCTGGCTCTCATCCCAGTCTGATTAGCTTCTGGTGCACTTGCATCTGCTTGTCCTCCTTCAAGGCTGCTGTTCACCTGGGGAAGCCAGGTCCTGGCCCATGACAGGAACGTGGTCTGCAGATTCATGATGATGAACTTCTGGCAAGTGATGGTTTGCACCTCACAACAATTGGCAGGAATGTTTTTGCTCAGAGACTCACAAACCTGATCAGGATGGCTTTAAAGGGAGTTATGTTGAGGAGGGAGACAATATTACTGAGGGCAAGAGTTGATCAAGTGCTAGGAATAATAGCTCAAATGTTTTAGGGAGACTTGATTAAAAAAAGAACCCAAGAGTGGGAAAGGAAGGGAAATTTTTTTTAAAAAGCAGCTAGGGAGAATGACCCATGGTCTTTGATGTCTCTACACTAATGTGCAGAGCTTGGGAAATAAACAAGATGAGCTTGAAGTCTTAATACAGCAAAGCAAATATGATATAATAGGCAACACTGAAACCTAGTGGGAAGAGTCTCATGCCTGGAATGTAGTAATAGAGGAATATAACCTACCGGTATTTCAGAGAAATAGATAGAACAAAAAAGGAGGATGAGGACAAGCACTATATGTCAAGGATATTTACACCTGTAAAGAGATCCATGACTTAGGCCATTTCCGCACTAGCCTGTTATAGCGCGATGATTCCACTTTCAACATCCTCTGGAATCCTGGGGTTTGCAGTTTTGGGAGGGGCCAGTCAGCCCCTCCCAGAATTCCAGAGGATGTTGAAAGTGGAATCATTGTGCTATAACAGGCTAGTGCAGGCTAGTGCAGAAATGGCCTTAAATTCTGAAATTTGTGGGAGGCTAAACTTATGCATTCATGTTAGCTCTGTCTTGAATACCTGAACCTCTATCCTAAATACTTTTTCTCTTTTACCACTGGTTTCTTTGAATGGCTGACTGCTCACACTCTCCAAATGAACACTTCTGAGTAAGCATGCATAATATAGGACTGCACAACAGGCTTTGAAAAGTGTGATATGGAATGAAGATTGGAATCTGTCTCAAATTTTTCTCCAGATTTTGGCATTCTGTTTATCAAGTGAAACCAATACATTACAATAGAACCATTTCTGTTTTTAAAACATAATCTCTAATTTTGCACAGACTGCAAAACCTAAGTTCAGGGCATATTATCCATACAACATATATTTTTCAAGATTAGGAAGCACTCAAACACTCCACAAATGAACCAGTTTTAAAAAATTAAATCACCTCTAGCAGAGTAACCTGGGTACCACTAGGTAACCTTGGACAAGTTACATTATCTGAGCCTTAGAGGAAAGCAAAAGCAAATGTTCTCTGAATAATAATTCTTCCCTAGTAAGCTATATAATAGAGTGCCATAAGTCACAGCGCATTGCAACCACAGCAGGAGTGATTATGAGGCACAGATGTAAACACAGGGGAATGGAAACAGTAGTAAAAAAAATGCAAAGTATTTAAAGGTTTTAGTTTCTTTGCTTACTTCACTTCATACAATGCTTGGATGGAAAAACTGCAATGGCTGGATGCATGAAGGAACTTGGTCTGGTACCTCTTTTGTGGTCCCAGATCTCACATAGGACAGCAGGCTAGTGCTTCAACTAGATAACTGCTACTAGTTGCTGGAAACCTTGACAACAGTTTTGTGATATGCTGCCTCTGAAACCTTCCATGCTGATTAACAAATCACTATCAGTCATGCAAAGCAAGACATTCAGGGACGTGGGTGTGGGGAGCACAAATACCAATATATAATTTCCTATGTGCACTCGTTTGCTGTGGAATGAACATCCAAGTTTATATACAGAGATGTGCACAAACTGGTCTTACATGCATACATATGAAAGGAATATGTATTGTTTTTGCTATGTTCAAAATCATGAAACTCTACCTATATATCTGGGGGCTGAGGGGGATCAGGAAGGGGACAAACATTTCTGTTTATAAATCCAAGGTTTTCCATGTATTGGTGTGTTCATTTACCTCAGTCCTGGTTCCTTACCTACATTGTTCCGGGAGATCTGTACAGACACCATCATGCACATATGCACACAAAACTTTCTTGATGTCACTGCATCAACATTCTTTTTAGTTGTCACCTCTGATTGATCTGCATGTTCACATCTGTAGAACATGTACACATATAACTTGAGACAGTTAGATAATCACATCACGACAGCTTTCCTAAAAAGAAAAGAAAAGTAATAAAGATTTTTTTTCTGTATTGTTTTCTCACTACACTTGTAGACATCAGTGGCTGGGGAGTGGAGTCTACATATGAACTGAAGAAAAGTAGCATGAAATTGTGGTTCTCTACTTTGGAAATTACTCTACTCTTGACTTTGTGGTTCTCTACTCTCTACTTTTGACTTTGACCTACGGTGACCCTACAAATCAGAGACCTACAAGTCACCCTATCATCAACCAACTTGCTCAGGTCTTGCAGACTCAGTAATATGTCTTCCTTGATTGATTTTTTCCATCTGTAATGTGGTCTTTCTCTTTTCCTACTGCCTTCTGCCTTACCAAGCATTATTGTCTTTTTTAGTGAACCATATTTTCTCAAGATATGGCCAAAGTACAACAGCTTCAGTTAAGTCATCTTGACTTCTAGGGAGAATCCAGACTTGTTTTGCTCACTTCATGTTTCAGACCTTCAAGAATCAATCAATATACAAACAGAGTTTAACATATGGTAACATGTAACACATGAAGGTGATGAAGTTCTGGTGGTGTGGCTATCTGGGGAGTCCATGTAGCCTGAAAATAGATTGCTAACCAGAAGAGCACCTCAGGAGAGAAATCGAGTGCAGTAGCGTGTGGGAGGGGCTTACGGCTGAGAGACAAAGTTATAAAAAGTGGATATTTTGATTTCTTCAGGGAAAACCTTGCTAGGAGTCAGAGTGTGTGCCTGTTTTGGGAGGTTTAGTTCTCAGTGGAAGCCTAGTGAGAGGCAGAAGAGTAATTAAGACTGAGTAGGATTTGCTCAGATAGTGTGACCTAGATTTCAGGTTAAACCTTTGGTGGGAGCCTAGCCAAAGTGCTATTATACAATAACCATGCCTTTCATGAAAGTCTAAAGATATAATTGAACTGTTTCTAAGAAGTAAATTAACTGTCAATACAGTCTGAACAAATGCATCCACATTGAACTGCATGTGAACCCTAACACTTATTCTTAAATAAATGTTATAGTTTATTTTTGCAGACACTGACTTGGCTGGAGTTGTATACAGTAACACAGAAAACACACTGCCATAAAATTGTTAAGTGGTTCTAAACAAACATAAAAAACCTTCACCCTTTTACACAAAAGTGGTATCATGGGGGTGGGGGGTGGAAGGCAGAGCTGTGTGGAAAAGACAGGGTGCCTTATCAGATTGGGAACTGCCAAACCAATAAAGGGGAAGTAAGAGCCGGTCACAGATGAGAATCAAACCAGCAGGCTATACCAAAGTACATACATTTCTAGTATAGTGTAAGTTTTATATCAGCATACAGTATCCCAAAAGCACGAAATAATCAAGAAGCATTCATCATCATGACAGGGCAACATTTTGAAATATGGCAGGGAGTGAAGCCAGCCTGACAAGGACAGACAAATGGGGAAACTGAAAAGGAGGGGACCCTTTCATTCCTAAATAGGAATGGAGTGTGTGTTTTCTGTTCAAAGTAAAACTCAAAAATCCCACTGTGTCCTCCAAAACTTGTGGAGTTCCTGGATGTGCCTGAAGTAGTCCTATGCACCCATATCAAATAGTCCAGTTATTTACTCTTTCCTTGAGAAATTTTTGTTTGGAGTCCTTGTTCTTCTTATTAACTGGATAAACTCTCTTGAAAAGCCAGGAAATACCTAAAACATATTTGTGCTACTTTTTTTTCCATTTGGAAGATCCACATTACTTCAAAGTACACTCTGTTTCATCAAAGCAAAGCATCTTCTCCAGCAGATTTCTCCTAAAGTCCAGCTTCCTTTAGAACTGAAAAGAGAGTTTATTTAATATACAACATTGCAAAATAACATTTTACTTCTGCTATTTGCCCAACGGCAATTAATTTCAAGTATGAGATTCTGACACAGAATTTACAGCTCATGTATCACAACGTTTATTAAAGTGAGTAAGGGATGATGTCAAGGGATTTAAGAGTGAGAATTAGCAATAACTATTACTATTCGAGCCCTATTTGGCATCTTATTTCAAACCAAAGATGTTGTTAAGGAAAAAAGAAGTTAATCTAGTTCCACTGAGCAGATGAAAGACCAAAAAATCGAACATGTACATTAAAGTTCACTGGTTAGCTGCACCATAGTTTTAAGATGTCTGAGTTTAAAGTATGAAAACAGTTAAGATAATCATATTGTATAGATTTTATTTTCACTATAAAAGTGGCTTTTAGTTTTGTTTGTTTTTGAAGCACTTGCAGTGCAAAACATACTTCTTTCATTTTAATAATGCCTTAGCAATCCCTGTGCAACTTTGTGATTATTTATTTAATTTGTCTTCATCTCCAGTTACCATTAGTGATGTTACCCTGCAGTCAAATCAGATTCAGTACATAGCATCACAACATCATCTAGTTTTTTGTTTGTATTTTTTTATAATTTTTTGCTGCTACTCTTCTATTTATCTACATGTTGGTAGACAAATTTACGAAGAAGCAAGGCACAAACATACTCCTGTTCCCTCAAAGTATTCATTAACCACAATAATATGGGGATCTGTCATATAGCAAGGTAGATCATAAACCTCTGTGTTGTTTTCAGCGGATGACATTGGTTTGGTTTGTCCCTAGAAATACAGAACATGACATCTTTTTGCATGGAAAACATCAGCTCTACTGCTATAACAAACAGCTATAACACTTGCCAAGACTTCTGGAGTGAATAAGTCCTCCCTCCCTCCCCCTCCCTTCCTTCTTCCCTTCCACCAGCATTTCTCTTGTTCCATCGGTGGCTACTGTTGG
Organism: Ctenosaura bakeri; assembly: GCA_948474755.1. Lineage (NCBI taxonomy): Eukaryota > Metazoa > Chordata > Lepidosauria > Squamata > Iguanidae > Ctenosaura > Ctenosaura bakeri. The sequence goes on from CAOLHI010001287.1 coordinate 265,526, forward strand.
CATACTAGCTGACTTCCTTCCTTCAGTCATCAGTTCAAGTCTTATTATGCATCTTTACCCTGGCTCTTGTCATTCTTGACAGTTAACCTCAAATTTGCTCTAACTTTCCTCTTCTTGCAAGCAACCTCAAACTTCCATGATCTCCCTTGTCAAAAGATCCAACAAATATTTCCATAATTATAATTCTTCAAAACCATTGGGATCCAATCTATATATTCCCATGGATCTCTTTTTCTCTAGAAGACTTGGCAAGTATATTATAGTTGTTTGTTATAGCAGTAGAGCAGAGGTTTTCCATGCAAAAAGATGTCATGTTCTGTATTTCTAGGAAACCAATGTCATCCACTGAAAACAACACAGAGTTATGTGATCTGCCTTGCTTTATGACAGATCCCCATGTTACTCTGGTTAATGAGTACTTTGAAGCGAGATGGGTATGTCTGTGTCTTGCGTCTTCATAAATTTGTCTACCAACATGTAGATAAATAGAAGAGTAGCAGCAAAAATTACAAAAAATACAAAAAAGAACTAAGTTTTAACTTCCTTTAAGCTCAATAATCTGCACACCTGATAAATTAGTGATGAGGCTTGGAGGTAACACAAGGGAGTTTTAGAAAGCCTTTGTCTCAGATCATGAATCATATTTGAACATTTTTGAATGATAAATCAATACCGTTTGTGAGAGGGAATGAGGAAAGGAGAGAAGGCCCTATAGTATTTTATAAATAATGAGAGGTTAGTGTAAAGTGCAGACAACAATAGAACAAATCACATTTCTACCTGAGGAATTTTTAAAATTGTGCCTCAAACATGATAAATGTGGGACATGGGATTTCCACTAAAGCTATTAATATGCTGGTAGTATATAGAGAGTTCCAAAAACTGGAGCTGCATGACAAGTTCTTTCTATAAACACAAAACAATTCAAGACAGTGTAAGATGAGTCTTTGCTGGACCAGACCAAGGATTTAGGAATTTGCTAGCCCACTTCAGCTAGACAGATGCCTCCTAAAACACCAAAGAGGTAAAGAAGAAGGCAATGCTTTCCCATTGTTTGATCCAACATGTCACATATTTCCATGAGCATAGAGTTTCATCAAACATCACAGCTTCATGCCAATGCCACAGCAATTAGCTTTCATTTCATTGAATTTCACTAAAAATCACATGCTTTATCTTCTTGCTTTGTTTCACATTGGTGTGTACAAATTTGTTCTTTCTTCTCAAATAGATATTCACACAAATTTTAATGCATTTTTATAATCTGTATGTTTATTTGTGTTATGTATCTGATTTGTGTAACTTTCGTCCATTGACTGAAGTGTGCTTCTGTGTATATTTCTTTGTATATTCACTCAAATTATGCACACTCACACCTTAAAATATGTACATTGTTTGGGCACATTGTGTAAGCCTTGTGCATGTGCAAAGACTTGATGTGAGGTACACACTTATTTTATTTTTATTTCTTGCAATAAGTCCTGAGAAACTCAAAAATGCTATTTCTTTTTTCAAAACTATCGAGCCTGGTAAAATTGCTTTCCTTGCATATGTTGTTTCAGAAAAGAGCTCTTGGCTAACAATAGCATTGCTCTTGAAGATGATCACATAAGAGACCACTTTTTTCATATATAGACATGAAAAGGTTTTCCAACTGTAAATTATGCTCCTGCAGATACCTGATAAGTAAGTGGCAATAGGACAAAAGGACAAAAATTCTTGACCTAGAACAATCAATTGATCCAAAATATAAATCCCACAATCAATTCATTTCTTCCATAAAAAAGGGTTGTATTTCAATCTTGAAATTACAATTATCCCATGGAATTTGTTTAGCTTGACTGGATGAATCAAACTGTAATAAAACACAGCATTGCTTTTTTGACCAAAAACTTGAGAGATGCACAATGAGGTACTCAGAGAACATCACAATATATTCTTCTTAAGTGTTCTTTAATTGTTTCAGTGCACTGCATTGATTTCTCATTATGTCTAGGTTTGATCACTGCTTAAAAATTATTGCAGAAAACAACCAAAATATTGTGACTTCCTGGAGGTGGGGAAACTGATCCATCTGGAGCTTTGATTTTTGGGAGGACGCCACCACTAGAGACATGATGGAAATTTATTAATGTCATTTAAAATATGAATAGAGTTTTTATTTTATTTTCTTACCATAATACAAGGAGCTAAGAAGGTTGATCCGCAATAGGCCAAAAATAAAGGTCTTTTCCGCACTTTGATTTAGCGACGAGGCAGAGCGTCCTCTGGCGAGGACATTTGCACTTAGGGGCGGACTAGGCCCAGACTACTTTATGTATGTCCGGACTTCAGCCCGCTCCAGAACAACCAGAACTGGTGGTTCGCCATGCTATTGAAAGACCGCTTAAAAGAGGTCTTTCAATAGCACAGCGGGCCCCACTCCGTTGCTGCGCTAATGTGTAGATTTGCAGGCTCGCACCAGCGTGAGGCTGCAAATCTTCTGGGGCGAGCTTTAGGCTGGCGAGCTTCTCCTGTTGGTGGAGAGCCTCCACCAACTGGAAAGTGCCATTTTCATCCCCGGAGAAGTGTGTAGCGCGGGTACACACTGCTCTGGATCAGCCTGGATCAGCGGAGGGAGCGCGCCAGCCCAGTAAGTATCAGAATGCCCCGTTTTCCCCCCAAAGTGTGAAAAAGCCCAAAGACAAATGAATACTACTTCAGATGACAAAGTAAAACTATTAAACCTTCTTTGACTTTGAAAAGTATCAGAAGTTTTCCTGAGATATAGATGCATCATATTGGTTGTTTTCCCATATAGTTTAGTGGAAACAGTCAAGCTATAGAAACTGTACTATTCAGTGCTAGACGCCAGCAACATAAAACTAGGGATGGATGAATTCGGCAATTTTGGTTTCCCTTAGTTTATATTTTTGCATCCTCAAGTTCATTTTGTACTTTTTCTGAATCAGTTTGCCATTAAAAAAAAATGAAAATCCTTAAATATTTTGACACACGTTTCTCCAAATATAAAGAATTGTTTAAAATTTTACCTAATAGGGAAATTGGGAAGCAATTTCCTGAAAAAAAATTGAAAATTGTCCATTAATATCAATATTTTCAGCATATTTTCTCATAATGTATGTTTTTTACAATCTTTTTGGATTACAGAACAACACCTCAAAAGTGTAACTATCAAAGCATAGCAACATTTTGGTCGACCGTGAAGTTCAAATTATGTATGTTCATATCAAAATGAAGATTGATTCCATTTCTTCCTATCATTACATATAATGTAAATGGCTATTGTTGATTTTATGCCTTGTAAATTCCACACTCAAAGGCTCAGTACTGTTGGATACCCAATGCTGTACTGAACACACCCTCAGATGGATTCAGCAGTCCTCTTGCTATGCTTTTATTTTACTTCTCACCACTTTAACCAATCTATTCTATGTCTAAAAATCATAAATGGTCTTTAAATTTATTGCCTTTTATTGCAACCTCAGATGAGGCTAAGTGCTTACAGGTATATATCAAAATGAATAGACACTCTCTTAGGTAAATTAACCTCAATCTGGAGAAATAACTTAAAAACTAACCATATGGGTTTTGGGACTGGTCCTTTCTACTTATCCTTTCAGCTATAAAAATCACTAAGCAGGTATGCCAAATGAGAAGAGAGAGAGGGAAAAAATCCCAATATATTCCACCTCCTTTGAAAATATAAATAAGAACTTGTTCAAAGTGTTGTAGATGCTGAATGGCCGACATAAGAAATATAAATGATGTCATCCACTCTCTTGGTCATAAAATTTTATGGCAAATTCCATAGGAATGGCTATATTGTCTTGTTTTAAACTGAAGGAAAGAGAAGTGGGGAGATAAGAGAGAGCCTTTTGTGTCTTAAAGACTAACTGCTTTGTTGTAGTAAGAGGTTTATTATGAAATAAACATCTGTGAATTACACTCTACTCCAGAAGAAGCGTGTATATGGAAAGAGGCAGTTCAAAACGAAGCAAAATATCCAATGTATGCATGGTACATCTTGGCCATTTGATTCCATTGATGTATATTTCTATGCAAAGCTTAAATTTCCAGTCTCAGAAATTCTGCAGGTCAAGGGCAATTAAGAAACTACAAACAGCAACACAAATGTTCTAGACACACATTCTCTCCTATCTCCCCCTTCTATTGTTCTTCTGCCTTATGTGATCTGTTTAAAAAAACCCATCTGGGACATCTGAGGTCCACCATAATCTTCTAAGTTTAGAAAACAAGTATAGGTACTCAGAAACACTCAGAAACACTTTTAAAACTTCCTGCAAACAGCAGATATTTTGCTAACATCATAAATTGGTCAATGTTCAACCATTAGAATCACCAGAGAGATAATTTTGTGCACATTCATCACTATCCCTTGGAGCCTAAATAGTCAGTCTTGCTCTGGTTTGCCCTTCTTTTAGAAGCCATAATGCTTAAATGTAGCTTTGGAATTTATCCACTCTAATACTCAACTTTGGAAACTCTCTACCAAGAGAAAATTTGGTTAGGGCCTTTCTGCACTACACTGCTGTAGTGTTATTATTCCACTTTCAAGATCCTATGGAATCCTGGAGTTTGCAGTTTAGGGAGGGGAATTTAGAATCCTCAGCCAGAGAGCAATTTGGCCTCAGTAAACTACAGAATATTGAAAGTGTAGAAAGAAATAATAGCACTATAACAATGTAGTGTGGAAAAGGCCTTAGTCAATGTCTTCTTTCTGGCTTCCATTACATAAAAGGCTTTCCTTGTCTACTGATATCAATGGTATTGTCATAGTTCTTACCTTGAATTATAATAACTAGACTTCAAAAAATAAAAAATATTCCTATTGCATTGGAAAGACAAACTTAGATGTTATTTTGGATGGAGGAGATAAACAGTTAACTTCAAAATTTTATAAACTATTATTAAAATGGGATCTTGAGCAGGAAGCAATTAAAAATATGATGGTCAAATGGGCCCAGAATGTTGGGCATCCAATTGAATTACAAAACTGGGAACAAACATGGAAGAACCTGAATTTTACAAGATGTCAAACGTTTAAAAAAATTATTATAAAATGTTTAATAGATGCTATATAACACCAACAAAACTTGCAAAAATCTATAAAGGAAATAATGATAAATGTAGGAAATGTAAGGCTGAAAGAGAGAGATTCTTTCATTGTTGGTGGGACTGTAAAAAAGCCAAAACATACTGGAAAAACATCCATGTAGAAATTTTGAAAATGTTAAATACAAATTTCCCCATGTTACCTGAATGTTATCTGCTGAACATGGTTGAGCTAATTGAAGGATTTATTGGGAAGCAAAATAGAAAAATCGTTTTATAATCGATAACTAAAGCTAGACTATTATTTGTTAGATAATGGAAAAAAGAGAAAGTGCCAGAAACAGAAGAATGGTTGTATGAGATATATGATCTGATGCAAATAGATAAACTTACTATATTGTTGAAAGATAAATCTTTGAATAAATATCGAGAGGAATGGGGAGATGTCTGGAACTACTTGGAAAAGAGATGGGGGGCTTTGTCAGTAATCACATTCAGAGATTATGGATAGTTATTATGTTGGACTCTGGATCATACAGTATTTCATTTCACTTTATTTTATTCATTTAATATTGGTATTGGGGATAGTCATCAATGAGAAACTGATAATTGTATGTAATTTTTGTACTTCCGGTATTCTATTAGGTTGTATTGGCTTTTCTTTCTTTCTTCCTTTCTTTCTTTTCTGTCTGTTAGTGCATGTAATCTGAGAATAAAATTTTAAAAAATTCCTATTGCATTTTTTTTGTCTTATTACATTTTGTTGACAGTTACTTTTAGTACTACAACTGTCTTTCCCATAGGCTAATCTGAGGTTAGTCTTGGCCCACATCTTGGGCAGTACTGTCTCCTCTACTCTGCTTGACAATAGCTCTGGAGGGCCTTCTAAAATTCAGTGAAGAATTGCTAAAATATGGAAGAAAGAGGAAGCCCCTACTATTGATTTATGGATTACAGAGACATATGAATTATTAGAAATGGATAAATTGACAATGTTATTGAAAGATAAATCACTAGATGAGTTTAAAAAACAATGGGAAGACCTAATTACATATTTTGACGAGAATTGGGAGGACACATTTTTTTATAGCCTTCAGAAATTGAGTTTGTTAAGATAGAGTTATATCTTTACTGGAGTTAATCCAGTATTTTATTTTATTTTTTGTTAATGTGTATTGAGTATAATACTCTGTTATATTTTGGTATCTTCGTAACTTATGTAGATGTTACCTGCAACCAAATATTAGTTGCTTTTACTATGTAAGTATTATAATAAAGATTCATTGATTAAAAAAAAGAATTAGGAACTGAATCTGGGATCTTCTACATGGCAGGAATGGTTTATCATTAAGCTGTATTTAGTTTTCATGTAGCTATGTTTATTTTTTAAAAAAATACAATGAATAAATCCAAAGGAAAATCTAATGACATTGTTTACATCTTGATTTCTGTCATGGTCTAGGAAGGTGGATAATGACTGAGATCACTGCAATCTGGTATGCTTTGTCACTTCAAAGATCTACTTTCAGTGATTGTAGAAATTGTAGACTTGTTTATTTGATGCTACCAACTCCTCCTCATTTAAATATTTGAACACATTAATCAAAGTGCGTTTGTTCTGCAGTCAACTCCTGAAGAAATATTTATTACGGTCTAAATGGAATATTTCCTCTACAAGATGTCATCATTATATATGATTATTTTTTTAAAAAAGTGTACACTTGATGCATGTTTGCATAAAGTCCATTCATCTGAAGCTTTTGGGCACCTTTTAAGTTGACAAAAAACAGTGATAGAACTAGAGAAAAGATACACACGTCACCAAGCTTTAGTGGGAGAGAAGCTTCTCTTAAAGCATAATTTAAATTCAATCTGAACCACAGTGTACATTACCCATCAAAATTTCATACTTCCTAAACAACCGCTTCAGCTTCAATATATCTTCTGCTGATGTCCAAGCAAAAAAGCATGGCGTACAGCATGATCTGTAAGTCAACAATCCATTATTGCTTACTTTGACAGAATTGTACCATATGGTTAAATCTCCTTCAGTGAAAATACTGCTGCCATTTCCTGTTTATTAAATGAAGGTGACTTCAATATCAAGTGCCTCTATTCATTGAAAGTGCAGCAGGGGGGAGAGAGAGTCCGTTAACCAAGACTTTTTCCGTTCAAATCATTACTAAAATGAATGTGAACTAACAATTTGTTTATGACACCCATTGTTCTCACTATGTGCATCCCTAGTTTTTATAGATAGATAGGCAGATAGATTATACAGAAATCTAAGTATATTGGTTGTTCTTCAACTAGAAATATTTTAAGTAGAAAGTCATGTCATAATATTACTGTGGCACTATTGTTATGTGCTTTCAAGTTGTTTCTGACTTATGACAACCCTAATGCAAAGCTATCATGGGTTTTTCTGGGTCTGAGAGTGTGTGATGAGAGTGTCATCCAGTGGCTTTCCATGGCTGAGGGTTGTAGTCCAATACTCAAAGGACTGCACCAGGATGGTTCTTTCTGTGCCACTATACTAACATAAAAATGACTGTACAAGCATTTATGCTTTCTCAGAGGTTGCACAAAGTGTGATCCTAATGCAACCAATCAGCCAAGAACACTTGTAATTTTCTCTCACGGACTTTTAACTTGCTATGCAATCGTGGAGCTTAAGGCTCTGGTGCTCACTGCACAATGGTCAAACACAATCATGCTGGTTCAGATATAGTGGTGCATATTTATGCTACACTAAAAGTGCACAGGATTCTGGACACAGCCACATTGGCCAAGGACATCTGCATACAGCAGCTGCCTAACACAATATCCTTTACTGGGATCTATTAAGTTGTCTTTGGTGACAGTTGTCATTGGTGTGAGAACTGGTAGGCCTTAGGGCACTCAAATATTAAAGATTGCAATATGGATCTAGACTATTAGGTAGATTCTGGTCATGAAAGAAACTCATGCCAAGAATCATGATCAATACTGTTCTTGAGTTTGTGAGGTGGCTTCTTAAAGCACAAGGTCCAGTTACAATGGTGTGGGGTCAACTAAACCCCAAGAGTCTGCAGGGTCTTTCATGAAGCATCCTGTGTAATTACAGGCTGTTCTGTTCCCCTCCACGTCTTCATGTGACATCTCACTTGGGCTGGGCACAGAATCAGCACACTGTAAAAATGATAGTCCACAACAAACCCTAGTGACTGAGTGCCATTTTGGATTCATTTATTTAAGGAAAATTCCAGTAAGATAAAATAGAAACTCTTCCGAGTACATGGAATTCTTTTCATTTTGTTTGTAGTTCTTCTTAGGAAAACAATCTAAATGATAAAAAGGAATGGCTGTGGATACTCTAAAGAAATATATATATAATAGAAGACAATAAATTGGAAATTCTTATCATTCTTGTTAAATCTTTTGCAGAGAAACAGTCTTTTATTATTCATTTCATCAACCTGAAGAATCTGTAGGCTAGAATAAGAACAATCAAAAGGGCAGAGAGGAAATTAAACAAAATGGTTATGTATTTGTGGAGACAGGAGGATTGAAATTCCATTATTCTTTTGCAGAGGAATACTGCTGTGTTTGCAAAGCCTTCATATTCTCAGGGGAAAAAAATGTATAAATCAGAGGAAACTTGGTAACGAATCATACATACTCAAAGGCTGTTTTGCTATGGTTTGCCAGCATTTGTTTTAATGGAATCCAGGATGACCCCTCGTTATTCAACTAATTCTCAGCAATCATTCTCACAGCTGAATTTGGAGTACATGGAATGGATGGATAAGGCTGCAAGAATCAAAACTATCATATGTCAACTTTACAAAAATCATTGAGTAGGTGATGTTTTCCCAGATGTGATCAGCCTGGTGACCATACACATAAAATATGCATGCATTCTCTTTTTTCTTTATGTCATATACTAGCAGAAGGTCCAGTTGGTTCATGATACTTTCTTGGCATCCTGGCCACTTGCTTATGGTTTAACATGTATCATTAGCCAAGTGACAAGCCAGAAATATAAGCAAATTACAGTTATGTGGAGCTTGAGGAAGAGACCATACATCTCATCTCTGTTGTGTGGAGAGTTTCATCTTAAATGCTGGATTCTCATCTTGTCCCTTAGAATTGTAAAGCAAAGTCTTCATGGGATGCAGTGGAATTAAACTTTATACTTGAAATATAAGACACTACTTGTTGTTTAAGAGAGCCAGTGTGGCGTAGTGGTTTGAGCATTGAACTATGATCTTGGAGATCAGGATTTGATTCCCTGCTCACCATGGAAACCCACTGGGTGACCTTGGGTGCACCACACAGTCTCAGAAAAACCCCTGATAGGATCACCATAGTGTTGCCATAAGTAGGAAATGACTTGAAGACAGACAACCACCACTACCACTGATGGATAATGTTTATAAACTAACCTGTCAAGTAGAATAGGGCATATCAATTGGTTGAATGACTTAAAATTAGTTATCCACTGGCTTTCACATTTCCTAAATATTTTGACACAGTTCTTCTCAACAGTTTTGACACTACTTCATCTTTGGTTTTAAAAATGCATCAAATATATTTAGAAATGTGCATTTTCAGATAAAATATGTTAGAAAATATGTAATTAGGTGTGTTTATGTATGTATGTGTGTGCGTGTGTATGTATATATGTGTGTGTGTGTGTGTGTGTGGAGAGAGAGAGAGAGTAAACTTAAACTGAAGACTGACATAAAAATGGGGCAGAAAAGGCTTATTGGTAAAGTAAAATTGGTCAGAAACAGGATTGTGGCCCAGGGATTCTAAACCATGGTTCCCTACAACCCTAGAATTCCATGAAAAGTTGCTAGGGGCTCTGTCAGAGATTGAGAATTTTAAAAATCCAAACATTTCTTTTTTTAGTTTGTAGGTATAATATTTTTTTTCATGGGATCCCTGAAACCTGAAAATTATTTGAAGGATTCCTTCAGCATTTAATAAAAATTGAGAAAGGCTGAACACCTACACTGGACTCTCATTCTGTTGTAGTGTTCATAACACAAATATCTTTTGTTGGCAAATGACAAATATTTTATGATAATCCTGAATATCACTCGCCCTGAAGATTTCTGTCATCTCTTAAATAAGAAGGCCCTCACAAGTAACCGGAAGTTGTATAGATAACCACTTCAGACCAATTCCAAGTTTAGGCAGCCACAGTAGAAAAGACCTTAGATTTTATTGTCTTTTATTGTCCATGTCATCGAGACATAACCAAAGAAAAGCTAGGACAAATACAAATACAAACACATGTCTTTCATCATACCTAAATATGGAGTAAAGATCATCTACTTTGACCCTGAAAAGTCATTCTTTGTCTGCTCACACAACCAGACTGTATCTGAAGACTTTAAACCAATTCAAGATGCTAACAGTGGATGCCTGCCTGCCTCCTTCTTGCTTGCTTATTTTTCAGAATGTTTTTTTTTCTTCTACTTTGGTAAACTGCAGACTTGTTGAGATGCAGAATGGCATTTTGGAATGGTCAGGCTCTGAAGTTTCTGCTTAGAAATCAGTGTGAAGTGAAAGCTGTTTTTCTGTTTCTAGCTGGAGCTATTCATCAGTAGAAACAGAGTCTTGTAAATAATACAGCTCTTCCTCTCCTCTGACGCATTCCCTTCCCCCATCTTCCTTACAATGGACCACTTGCAAATACACCCCTGGGAAACAAGCTTAGCCAAAATTTCATCCATAACTCTGTGATAATATTGTGTTTTTATGAGATGACATAGTTATGTTCCCCCTCTCCTCTCCTCCCTTTCATTTTCTCAACAAGCACCACATAGCTCTAATGAGGATGTTGTTGAAAGCTCAGTTTTCAAACTAAAATATTGCTCATATATTTTCAACAATCCCAAAACTGCAAGCTTCATCCTTCACTCACTTAGAACTGTGACATGCCTTGGCAACAAGAAACTGCTGCAAAATACAGAATGACCAATCACAGTTAGCACAAAGCACTGCAGAATTGCTTAGTTCAACCTTACATAGCAAACCTGTGCTTGTAAAAGCTACAGTGAGAGATGGCGGTCAGAGGCAGGGGAAAAAGCTGGGTTTTGTTTTTTGTTTTTTGTTTTGTAAACCATTTACCAATAGAACACAGCACTCCCTACCCTGCTGGATAGCAAAATTGGTGAGAAATATCATTTTCCTATAAAACTAGACACTTATGGCAGGAAAACATGCAGTAGCAAGACACTGTAAGCTGTAAGCATGTGGTAGGTCAGGATGACCTCAGCATGGCCAGGTCATAAGTTCAAAAGGATTAGATTAGATAAAAACCCCTGATGTTAATGCGTTTGGGATAATTTTCACAGTGATCCAATCTCCAAATGCAATAGAAGATGAGACTGTCCAGGCAAAGCAGTCAAGCGTCCCTGCTGTGCACATATCCTAAAGAGACCTTCCCTAGTCACTTTATCCAGCCAAGACATTAAGAAACTGTCATGGCTCCCACCAATGCCTTGCCATCTAAAGTTAAGAAAATCAGCCCATATCCAGACCTATTTGATTGCCCTGCCAGAAAGCAATTAACATACACTCCTTCAGGGTAGGAAATAGCATATAAAAACCCCAGCTCCAGGCCAAGTAATTTGTTAGCAAACTAGGTGTCCACACTGCACCCCAGACTCCCATTCCTCCATTTTGCCTTCAAACTCCTGTTTAAGCTACTTCACTTCAATCTTCTGCTTCAGGAGAGGTAAATATCATCTCTTCTATCCAAAATCTCTCTCTGTCCAATCTTTCTCACCTTTTCCGTCAATAGTCTTGTATGGTTTATGAGATTACTTGATTTCTTGTGTATTTCTATTAATTTCCAATAAAATACCTCTTTTAATTTTTAACTGAAATCATCTCTACAATTAGTAGTGGTATACACAGGTGAAAAGATCCTGCCATTACTCTCTTCTCACAGGCCTCCTTTGAGCTAATAATTGCCCAAATCTTAAGGAGATGCTGGAACTGCTGGTGGACCTCATGATCCCCCATCTTTTAGGATAACACCGCAACCCTAAGGCAAACCTATCACACAGTATTCTGGACCTGAGATTGTGTGACATATGGAAGATGAGTTTCCATGGCTGATCAAGGAATTTAACCCTGGTCTTCAGGGTCATAGTCCAACACTCAATCTACTACACTACAATGGCTCCCAGTGATCCCTTTATTTTCTCCCAAATCAGAACTACTGCCCTCCAGTCTTATAGGGAAAGGGTTTTGGGAATATTGTTGAGGTGACAGAAATTCTGACTGTATCCATGGCCTTGGGCAGTTTGACCTTCACTAAAGGAGGTTTTTTGCAAATGCGTGTCTATGTCAAGATTGTGCATCTGGACATCTGCTTCATGGAAGAAGTTCTTCAAACACAGGAAAAATGGGATAAAATGCAGTGAAGACATTAGTCTTCCCCCAAATTCACCTATAAACAGGCCATGCTTAAAAGCGGGGGGGGGAGCACAGAGACAGAGTGCAGTAGATTCTACTAAGGGAAAGAAACTGACCTCATGGTGAAACTCAAGTGCATTGCTCTCTCTTGGAAAAAAAAAAACATCTCTGTTCACACACCTTTAGAACTGTTACAGTTTCAACCTGAAAGCCTATTTGTGTGATGTTGTACCTACATTATGTAGCTCTGATTAAAGTCTGAGACATGATGATTTCACATCATGTGCACATGTCAGGGTTGTCTTTCTTTTCTTTCTTTTCATTTTCTTTTGTAAAAACAGTTTGTTGTTTAATATAAATAATATATTCTATCATGGATGTTGATTCATTCTTGATGAGATGGCTTGATGGCCATCTGTCGGGAGTGCTTTGAGGGTGTTCCTGCATGGCAGGGGGTTGGACTGGATGGCCCCTGTGGTCTCTTCCAACTCTACATTTCTATGATTCTTGAAAATGTGTGTTTGTGTGTGGTGTAGGTTCTATTTTTCCCCTTTAGACTGTTAGTCTGTCAAATTTAGTGTAGCTCAGATCCTCTCTCTTTCCTTCTCTCATATTTCCCTTTCTTTAATGTTGTTTCTCATATATATTAATTCACAAACACACACACAATTTCTGTAACACTGAAGCAACAGTTTACAGAACTGTTCAATGTTCACGGAAGTGTTCACAGAAAAGGATATATGATTAAGCCTTCAATTTTCTTATGAGTGAATAGTATTCCATTCTGTAGAGGGCAGCCTTGTTTCAGAGAGAAAGAGGGAGGGAGGAAGGAGGGCAGAGTGCTCCCATCCCCCTTTATCATGTGTGCGGTAACTCTAATGACATTTTGTCATGTTAGAGATTGTCAGATTCATGCAATAGCAAATGACTTCCTCTGATGGTGATATTACAATGCATGGTGCAGACCTGGGAAACAGAACGAAGCACAGGCAGCAAGAAGAAGCGCAGTCACTTTCTTTTTCAAATGTCATTAACGCCTCTCCCACTTAACAAGCAATCAGGAATTTAATTTGCTGCCAAGTACTACGTACTCATCCATTAGTATAGTATCTCCTTGACCTTCTTTCTCTTTCTTTCTTTCTTTCTTTCTTTCTTTCTTTCTTTCTTTCTTTCTTTCTTTCTTTCTTTCTGATTGTTAGCTATTTTTGAGGGCACCTGATTGAAAGAATATTGTATAGTATGTAAAGAAAGCTGTCATTTTTGCCTTAAAGACCATAGCCATAAATATAAAGGGTTCAAAAATGGTGAATTCAAGAGGAATTCAGAAGGAGATCAAATACAGGACTGCCCCTACCATCAGAGAGAATTAGGCAACTGCCCAGGTGGCAAATGCTAGACAGCAGTATGTGTCAGCTGTTCATACTGCTTCAACTACTTCCATCTGTTGAACGGCAGAGAAGCATATGCTACTTGCCCTGTTTTGAGTATCCTTAGCTAGCATTCTGCTTCCAGTGCAGTGGAAGGTAGCTATCCTATGACTGGAAACTAGCATTCAAATTTCCGCTCAGCCACAGAAACCCACTGAGTGACCTTGGGCAAGTCACACCCTCTCAGACTCAGAGGAAGGCAAAAGCAAACCACCTCTGATCACATCTTGCCAAAAAAGTCCAATAATAGGTTGTTATTGTTAATTTTCTGTGTTTATACCCCGCTTTTTCCCAGGTTAAGACTCAAAATGGGTTAAAGTAATTAGAAAGACATAGTTAAATCCTTAGGATTGCCATAAGTTGGAAATATCTTCAGGGCACCAAACAACAATATGCCAAACAATGATCTAAAGGAACTGGAGTGGTGTTATAGTTTTAAGGCTGGGCATAGAATAGGGAATCCCCAGTTCATATCTCTCTGATCACCTCTGGCAAGTCACTACCTCTGAGTCAAACTTTCCTTACCAGTGTTCTTGTAGAGAGAAGTGGAGAGAAGAGAACTATCTAAAATGGCCATAAATATTGCTGGTGCATTGCATGATTATCCTGATTTTTGAATGAGGCAGTTCATCTTATACCTGCAATGGTACTCTTAAAAATCTTGCCCTGTTGCAAATTAATGTGAAAATGTGACATACTATATAACTGTACTGTATGCTATACAATATATCATATAACTACATCCAAAAGGTGTTCCTTTGTGTGAAAAATAATAGGTATTTGAAAATATAACTTTGCTCACCTAACCACAACATTCACATATTTTGCTTCCATTTACATGAAGTCAGGGAAGTGGGATTATAATCCCAATACCTCTGCATCTGGATAAACACAGATCCAACCAGTTCATATACGTGCATAATCCTTCCTCTTCTCTCTCTCTCAGGCACCTTCAAAGTTGCTACAATTACTCAGGAGCAATGCTTCTTTGTAATATTGATCCTACTTGAGGGAAATAGAAGAGGAATCTGAACTGCATTAATGGGGGAAATCTGTGTTTCTGAAAGAGAGAAATAAAATGGGAGAGATCCTAGGATGCACAATTTTGAGGGTACTGTAATTCAAAGGGAATTCATTTAAGAAAATACTCTCATTGCTTACCCACAAGAAGCAAATGGGGTTGAAGTATGCTATTGAAAAAGGCAAATGTTGGAGAAGCAGCACCTTCTCTTTTTTACCTACTGGGAAGTGCCAACAAGGAAAGGTTCTTCTTATTTAGCTCTGTTCCCTGCAAGTAGACTAGGTTTTCCCACCCAAGTTACAACATTCATCCAGGAAGAGGTCAGCTTATATCTCAATGAACCTGTGATACTTTGCCCATTAGATGAAACACTAAAAGGTAGTGACAGGGTCATTTCATAGAAAATAACAGGATTGAGTTTTTTTACCGTCTATCTGGACTCATGAAATGGCCACAGACTTACTTTTTAAAATGCAGGTTGGAATCCAGGCCAGCTAAATAATCCAAACATTTACTAAATTAGAATGCCTAGAGCTCAGATATGGCAACCCTATCATGATCCAGCCAGGAGTAGGAAGTGTTCTAGTGCTATATTCTTACAAATCATGTTCCAAAAGTCCTCATATCTGACAAGTGTACTTGATCAGGTCCATAAAGCTTTTCAAGAAAGCAATTAATTCCATGATGCATTAGATTCCCCCATTCTAACTTTTAGTCTCCTAACTGTTTGAGACTTCAGCTCCCAGAACCCATCACCATTGCCCAGGGTATGGGACACTTCTGGGAGCTGAAGTCCAGAACAGCTGAAGGAGCAAAGGTTGAGAATGGCTGTTTAGATAACAGCAGCTGACATTTAGCCATTTTCATATAAAGACATAGATATAATTGGGAAGCAGGACCATACCTTCCATCTATAGTTCCATGTAATCAACAAAAGATGTTGAGTATCTTTCATGCATGCAGACTACATATGCTAGGTTCCACAATATGGGATGGCCTATGGTCACATATGTACTTCATATACTTCATATGAATCAGCTATGATCAGACCTGTCACTAAAAGTGCAGGTCAGAATGAGGGCAGCAGGCACAATCCCTCTTGGTGCTAATCACTCCCTTTCTACCTCAAGTTCAGTGAACCCACAGAGGTCATATGAAGAGGGCTAATGACTTCAGTGAGATTAATAGTAAGCCTGTTCCTCCTCCCATCTTGCAGTTTCTGAGAATGGCACTGATTTCCTCATCTGGAAACAACTTAAGGAATAATGCTGTTTAAAGATTAAACAATGATGAAAGCCGATTTAAAATGGCCCACAATCAATTGCCATGCTGAAATGAGGGACGTATCAGATTTCTGATTCCCATCTTTCTATCATTAATATTAATAGCTCACATGAGGTGCACCACCCCATTCTGCAAAATAATTCTTGCCCTGAAATGGAAAAACTTGAGAAAAGTCATTGTCATTGTCATTGTTGACCGCATGTGGCTCAGTGCAATTCACCCCTGCCTGAAGAGTGTCTTTCATAATTAGTAGCAGACTTAGAATTGTTTTTGCTAAATAGTCAACATGTAAACATGTCAACATGTAAAGCTGAGCTTTCCAAACTTTTCATGTTGGTGGCACACTTTTTGGACATGCATCATTTTGTGACACAGTAATTCAGTGGCAGCCCCCAGCCCCCAATCCTGGCTTACTTCTGTTGCCCTCACCGAGGAAAGAGCCCGGTGAGGGCAGCAGCAGAGCGAAAGGCAACCCCCCCACCCAATCCTGGCTCACTGCCATTTCCCTCACCGAGGAAAGACCCCATTGAGGGTGGTGGCAGCAAGAAAGGCAGCCTCCCCTCCTGATCCTGGCTTGCTGCTGTCACCCTCGCCAAGATGCCCTCACCAAGGGAAAAACCCAGCAAGGGTGGCACCAGCAGGAAAGGCAGCCCCTCCACCCGCTCTTGGCTTGCTGCTGTTGCCCTCACAGAGGAAAGACCCCAGCAAAGGCAGCAGCAGCAGCAAGAAAGGCAGCCCCCGCACCTGATCCTGGCTTGCTTCTATTGCCCTCACTGAGGAAAGATCCCAATCAGGCAGCAGGAGTGAAAAAGGCAGCCCCATACCTGATCCTGGTCTGCTGCTGCAGCAGAGGCAGAGGGAGAGGCTTGTAGGGGGGGTCTTTCTCAGCCCAGAGAGGTGACACACCTACATTCTTCAGGCGACACACTAACGTGTCGTGACACACCATTTGGAAAGCCCTGATGTGAAGTGTTGCTTAAGTTGTTCCTGTATGAGGTTGCCTTTCATGGACAATATTCTGGAAGCTTTTGTACATTTACAATTTTTTTATTTCATTTTATGTAAATTAAATTTTCTCATTAGGGCCAGATGCTACAAATCTTGACATGATTAACTTTTTCAGAGCTGTTTCTCAGTGTGGTGAGACCTTTCTTGTCCTTATCCTTATCAAGGATAAAAAATATATGAGTTTTCTTTACATCTGTATGGGTATTGATTTTCAGGAGTTCATGAGTCTGAAAAGGCAGGAACATCCAGATTCTCCCCAGGATCTGCATAGCCAAAACTCATCAGTTTCCACTGTAGTTGCAACTTCCTGCTTCAGACTATTTTCCACATCTACCCCAGTTCAAATTCCTTTTAACCCTTGCTGTAATTTACCAGGGCCTACCCAACTTCATGGTATACTCTGGTCTAAATAAAAACCTGGTAGCCTCACTGATGATCTGAGAATTAGGCCTTAACAGATTGTTGGTTCAACTAAAAGCACACTGCTTTAGTTTAGGAGTGACGCTGTATTTTGGTGATCTGGGCTAATGTTAGAAGCTTGTCTCTCATGGCCTCATACTCCCCCCATTCAATCTCTTCCAGCATTATATATCTAAATCTTGGGGTGGGGGGCAAGAGAAACTGGGATCTGCTGTTGCCATCACTCTTCTTGTCCTATGCATCTTGCCACTTGCCTGCAGGGACTTTCTGTGTGTCCTGAACAAGACTGTTTGGTGGTATCTATAAAAGGGTTAGACAGATTGGTAGTTTCACAAGAAATATTAAACGCTATTCACTGCTCATAATGAAGAAAAACAGCAAGCTGAGATCTGTTCCTACCACACTATCATGCCAGAAGATGGTCTGTCTGTACTTTGATGACTCAAGACTGCCTGATTTTTGACATCTAAACAATGAAAACAACGGCCAATTTGAATTGGGGTAGGAAACAAAGTTCATTCACTAAATCATATACAAATTTATTCCATGAACAAAGGCACAAGAAAGGTAATGGAAGATCAACCTAGGCTATTCAACAAAAGAAATTAAAAGACTCAGCAAGACCAAATCCATATGACAACCAATAGATGTTCCCTTCAACAGTTCTTTCATGATCAGCCACAGGAATAGGAGACATTGCTGTTATTTACTGTTGTGAAATCAACTTTGACTTATAGTGACATTGTGAATGAGAGATCTCCACATCATCCTGGCATCAACAGCCCTGCTCAGGTCTTACAACCTTAGAGTTGTGACTTCCTTGATTGAGTCTATCCTCCTGTAATGCGATATTCCTCTTTTTCTGCTGCCTTGCCAAGCATTGTTGTCATTTCTAGTGAGTCATGTCTTCTTCTGATATGCCCCGGTTTAGTCATCTTGGCTTCCAGGGAGATTTTCTGCCCAGAGTATCCACAGAATTCTCCTCCAACACTACCTCTCAAAGGAGTTGATTTTTTTTTTTAATCAGCTTTCTTCACTGCCCAGCTTTCACAACCATACATACAAATAGAAAGTCCAATCCAGATTTTGTACAATCAAGATTTTGATATTCAATGATATATCTTTATCCCATCCAGTTCCCTCATATCTGCCTTTCTAAGTACTAGTCTTCTTCTGATTTCTTGACTGCAGTCTCCATTTTGATTAATGACTGAGCCAAGCTATGGGAAATCTTTCACTGTTTCAAAGGACTTTTCCGCACTTGGTTTTTAAAATGGGGCAGTGCGTCCTCTCACAAGGACATTCGCATTTGGGGGCAAACTGAGTTCGGACTACTTACTGTTTGTCCGGACTTCAGCCTGCTCCAGAACGCCCAGAACTGGTGGTCGCCCGTGCTATTGAAAGACTGATTAAAAGAGGACTTTCAATAGTGTGGCACGCCCCAGTCCGTCGCTCTGTAAAGTATAGATCTACAGGCTCGCGCCCATGAGAGTCTGCAGATCTTCCAGGGGTGGGCTTCCGGCTGGCTAGCTTCTCCAGTTGGTGGAGAGCCTCTGCCAACCGGACGCCTCCATTTTCACTGCTCCGGACCATCGTGGATCGTCAGGGGGGAACATGCCAGTCTGGCGAGTAACGGACTGCTCCATTTCCTCCCCAAAGTGCAAAAAAGCCCGAAGTCTCCATTGTCTCCTTTAAAATTATATAACTCATCAGTGTTATTTTTGTTTTCTTGATGTTCAGGTGTAAACCTGGTTTTCCTTGACTTTCTTCACCAGTCATTCCAAATTGTTACCCTGCTTGCTGGGGATTCCCAATGCCTGTCAAAATTGTCTCCTGTGGGGAAAATTAGCTAAGAGCATTGCTTTAGCAATGCAAAGAGGGCAGGGTAATTAAGGATCTTTAACCCAATGTTTATGGGGACAGGCTCAGTCAGAAATCACACAAACTGTTCAAATTTAAGTATTTTATTGACATAGATGTTAAAAGCCATACAATCACTCAGCAGCACTCACTTCAACAAGCATGCAAGACTATAGAAATTTAGAAAGAGGTGAAAATTAAGAGAGAGAGAGAGACATAAGGGTTTTGGGGTAATACTGTACCAATCTAGAAGTCTTCAGCTGGGACAAAATGAGTGAAAAGCTGAACTCAGCCACGTCTTTTGAGGCTGAAGGGAGCTTACCAGCTTCATGGTTTGTGGGTCTGGGAGAACTCTGAAAAAAAAAGTAGAAAAAGGGCCTAGTTATAGAGCTGACCCATGTCCTGGGGAACAGATGGCTGCATTTTTATGAAGATGGATTTCAGCTTTGTAGTTCAAAGAAAATACAGCCAGGCATCCTTGTAGTTTCCTGCAAGATGAGTTTCTCATCTGGGGATGCATACCTCAAGGTGTCACATTCCAGGCTGTTTGCATTGTTTATTTGTTCCCAGAGATTTATTGTCTCCTGCCCACTGCTGAAAATCCATTCAAACGGCCTGTGAGCCATTTGCAAGATTCACCTAGGATGCATGACAGAAAACAGGCTATTCTTTTATCTATCTCCATAGCTCCACTGCTTACATGTTCTTCCAGTAGATCTCTATGGCTCACTATGTTTGATATAAAATAGGACCCTCAGGACATAGTTTTTAGGTGGATTAGGTGGGTAACAAAATCTTTGCTAATTTCTGCTAGTAGTATGATGTCATCTCCATATCTTAAATTGATGCTCCTTCCTCCAGTTTTCACACCTCATTCTTCAGAATGTAATCTACCTTTGAGAACAAAACATTAAGCATGCAAGTTAAACAGATAGGGTGATAAAATGTTGCTTTGTCTGGCTCCTTTGCCAGTTGGAAACACTTTCTTTCTCCATGCTGTATCCTAATGATAGCCTCATTGTGAGGAGGGGTTACACATTTGGATAATCAAATCCAAATCCACACCCCTGTCTTTAAAAGTGATATGTAAATTTTCCATGATCTGCACAACCAAAGCCTTTGCTATAATCTATAAAGCATAGGCTGAATTTCTTTTGGAATTATTTGTTGTGCTGCACTATCTAACATATGTTTGCCATATGATACCTCATGCCTCTTCCACTTCTTTCACTCCATAGATGGTAAAAGCCTTTATCATAGATTTTTTTAGCATTACTTTGCTTACATGGGAGATGCAATGGTTTGATGGTTACAGCAATCTCTGGTGTCTCTTCTTGAGGATTAGAATGTAGATTAAGTGTTTCCAGTTTGTGGTCCACTCTTTTGTTTCCCGTATTTGCTGATATGTGGTTGTTGTTGTTCTTTAAATTTTAGTGGATTGTGTCTTTGTTGCTGGAAAACACTCCACTAGTATGCCATCTGTTCCTGATGATTTATTTCTCCCAAATGCTGTGAGTGCAGTTTCCACTTCACTTACTAAAATGGTGGGTTCACTGTCAAGGAACATGATTTGCATCTTTCTGGATCCTATTCTATCCCACCCCCACAAGTATGTAAATATGCTTTGTATATGCTCTATAAATGTTTCAGCAGTCAAACCAATGAGGGGATGAGGGGGAAACTGAAATGTCTTTCCACAGCCTCTAGTCAGGATTCCAGTGAAAGAATGGGGGGTGGGAGTTGAAATTGCAGATATTTGGCACCTGCCAATTTACTTTCTGTTTCTCCTGTAACTTCCCTCCATCCAAGCCCTAGTCTTTCACAGAAATCTTAGCTAGAGGCTATGAAAAGGCCTTTCAGTTTCTTCTCCCCTCACTTGCTTTGAATACTGAACATTTTTTTCCACAGTCTTCTGTTAATATTGAGGCTTGGAGGGACGAAAGTTGCAGGAGAAACACTGCCAGTAGATTGTCAGCTGACAAACATCCACAACTTTCCCTGCCTTCCACAGCAGCCCACCCTCACAACTCTTTCCCCACCATTCTTTCACAAAATCCTGATTTAGAGATTGCAGTTCCCAAATGAGAGCTGTCAACTATGGTTACTTACCTCCTCCCCTCCCCTTGCCCTCCAAGCCACTTTGGCAGCTTTAACATCTTTTCAGAGCTGACAATTTCTGTGCAACTTTGGGACTGGTGAGAAAGAAGGGAGGGAAAGTTGCAAAAAACAGTATCCAGTATGTGCCAGCTGGAAAAAGTCAACATTTTTCGGTGAAAGCTCTACAGCTTTGGACCAGAAGAAAAAAGTCTCCCAGCAAAGCTGTGAGGACTTTGTGGTTATTGTTTTTCCTTCCTGCACCAATTCCTGAAAGGATTGGGACCTTCAGTTTCAACCCCATTTGGAAAATCGGTGAATTCCCATCCTATTGCTTCCCCCCATTTGCTCTTTAATAATTTCAGATTTATGAAAAAAAAAGGGTACATATTTTGGAATGAGCACATGAGTTTGCAACCTGAACTGTAATGGGCATGAATTTCCCATCTCTATTTTATCCCTTGCAAAACAAAGATAACCCAGATTTTGAAAAGATGTAAAGGTAGGAGGAATTTGGTCAAGAAGTATAAAGAAACTATGATGGAAAAGCATTTATTTTCCATCTCTACTTGTTCAGGTCACAAAAGATCCTTGTAAGGTCAGATGCAGATACAACATTCTACTTCAAACACTGAAATGACGCTTGCAATACTATCAGGTCAGATTAACTTCTATTCAAACAACAAGGGTGAAGAAGGCCCCACAAAAAATTATTGGGAGAGCTCACCTTTTTTTCTTTTTTTTTTTAATTCTGTTCCCCTCACAGAGGTAAAATCTTGATGAAAGATTAATCCTAGAGCTTTCTATAAGTTGTTAAATTGTCTTATAGTATGCAGATTCAGATTTGTGATAATATAATGGTAGCAGCTTGTACATAACTCCTTTGTGTATGAAGAAAAGTATGCTCCAAATAGGGAAGAAAATCATTTGACTTGCACTTCAATGAGAAACTGTACTTCCCAAATCAGTATGCAGACCACAACAGAGTAATCATGGGCCACTTCTGCACTACACTGTTATAGTGCTATTATTCCACTTTCAACATCCTGTGGAATTCTGGGGTTTGTAGTTTACTGAGGCCAAAGAGCTCTATGGCTAAGAATTCTAAATGCTCCTCCCTAAATGGCAAACCCCAGGATTCCATAGGATGTTGAAAGTGGAATAAAAGCACTATAACAATGTAGTGGGGAAATGGCCATACACAGCTCATGATTTTTCTCCCTTCTTCAAAAAAGAGGAGGGGGGAGAAGAAGTAATAATATACACAACAGGCTTAGTAGGGAAAGATGTGAATTTCAGAATAAGCATGTGAATTGTGGAATGGCTCATAAGATTTCACTAAATGTATCTCAGCTCTCCAATCCAAGGGCAAGAATTGTTCTGCCTCCCCTTTTTACTTATGTTGCTTCCATCTTCAAAGAGAGGGGAGTGATTTACAGAAAGACCGCTTTATCCATCAAGTATAAGATGAGGAATTTCCCTAAATGAATCATGTTCCCAGAAGAACAGCTACTAGGTTTGGATTTTTTTTTTCATTTTATGTCAGTGCCTTTTGAAAAGAAACCCTTTCACATCTCACAATTAAAATTAGTGCTTTCTTTGTTTTCATGTGGCTTTGCATGAAACCACTCTGGGACATTGCTGACTGCTACAGTGGCTTCAAAATGCTTCATGCATGGAGATTTAGAGCCTGCTGACTTGAATAAGGAGGAATTATCTCAGATTCCAGTCAAAATATGCATTTTTAAAAGAAAAAAACTGCTAATATCTCTAAATCCGCAGTACTCAGTGTTCTGACTTAATTTTAAACTGGAATAGATCAACATGACACATCAGCATTCACTATGGCAACCCCAACAACTATGTACTGCAATTCAGTGTTTAGTCCAAATGTTTAATTCACAGTGGTTTTGATATTTTAATACTTAGCTAATTCTGTATCAGACAGGGGAATGATTAGTTCTTTGGAAAAAATATCATTTTATATGGTGCTTAAAGCTCTCATTAGGGATGAGATTCAAATTAGAGAACTGAGATCTAAACTGGTAATAAATGTATGTAAGGAGTAGATGGCAACCCATGGATAGATGAAAAAGAAGACACTTTGTTCACAAAAGGTGGCAGATTAATCCCTCACATCTCCAAGAAGCAAGAAACATGCCCATTCAAAATCTTGGAGAAATGCTTCCAGTCAATACAGACAGCACAGAGCTAGGTGGACCAATTTAAGGACCTTTCACAAAGCAGTAACTTGAACTATGATCCTAGCAAAATACAACAAAATCCAAAATCCACAAAACAGTTATACCTTGGACTCTATCCAAGATGGCCAACTGTTAAGAGCTGTGCCAGAAGAGCTGGTTGATTTAAAACAGTTTTGAATGTCTGAGAGTTTTTAAGAAGAAATACAAATAAGAATATAATAAGATTCTGTAATAAAACAGCTAAAAGGAATCAAAAAATAGTTTCATCAGATGTAAATGGACTGAATTGCTCCAGAAAAAAGGGGGGTGAACCATTTAAAAACCCTAAATATTAAATTGTTTGTCTTCAATGGATGCATATAAGAAAAAGAGTGTGTAGACTTTTGCAGAATAGAAGTATGTGTCTAGAGTTTGTGTCTGTGAACAAGAACAAAAGAAACATAGTAGTCTTTTGCATAAACCAAACATTACAACTGACATCACTATGTGAAGATGGACAAGGTATATGGGCAATTGTGGAAATCAACTGGAATGACAGAATATATTAAAATCTTAATATAAATGTATTAAATGCATTAACAAGTATGTATAGCCCCAATACAGAGAAATCAACATTTTCTGAGAATTTATTAAGAAAGACCTCTGAACTACATCTACAAAGTCTGAGTTGCATGGGTGATTGAAATGAGATTGTTGATCCTAATAAAGATGAATATTCAAGTAAGGATGCTAAGGAAGATTAAGACAGATTAGCTAAAATCTTCTTTAAATATACAGAGTATTTAGGATTAATAAATGGTTGGAGGTATTTGCAGCCAAACTCTAGGGACTATATTATTTTTTCCCCCGAGATCATCATGAATATTTTTCTGGAATAAATATGTATTGGATTATTAAGAACATGGCTAACTTAGTAAAGAGGATGGACATTGTACAGAAAAAACCCCCAGATCATAATCCTACCACAATGTCCCTGAAAACAGTTCAAATGTGAGATTTAATGAATATTTATTTCTGAAGATGGAAATATTCTAGCAGTGTAAACAAGACATGACAAATCTTTTTTGAGCTGAACTTACATAAGGATACAGTGCCCATATTAGTTTGTGATGCAAGCAAAGCTTATACTAGAGGACAGTTTATAAAATATGGTTCTAGACTGAAAAAGAAAGAGAAGCTAAAAAGAGTGAGATGATGGACAAAATAATGAAAAACATAGGGGTTTAGACTCAACATAGACTCAACAAAAGATCAAGTTACTCCAAATACGGTTTTCATTATTTTCAGTCTAAGAAATGAATACCGAATGATTATACTTTAGCAATTCACAAACAAACCTGGGAGGTGGCTTTCCTCCAAATTGAGACAGGAAAGGATAAAGAAAACTGTAACAAACACTGTGAAGGCAGATCAGTTTGCAATGGACAACTTGAAAATATTAAATGCCTTTGAAGAATGTTATTGAAGCTGATATACAAGGGGTAATAAGAAAATCTTAGATATGGAAGATTATTTGGAGAAACTCCAGTTGGACAAATTGTGTTTGGAACAAAAACACAGTCTGAATGGGCCTGTGACAACTATGGAACTTATTGAAGCAAATAAAATGATTAAACCTGGAAAAGCACCAGGCCCAGATGGATTGTCTGCAGCATATTTTAGAAATTTTAAGATGAGTTACTTCAACAATTAAAAATAGTGTGTGGTGAGTTATTTTTAAAAAGGGCAGACACCAGATTCTTAGAGAAATACCTATATTACATTGATTTATAAAGAAAATACTGATTAGACATTACCGTAGAATTATAGAACAATTTCTTTACTAAATAATAACCATAAGATATTTACTACTCTTTTGGCAAGCAGATGGTAGAGACATATTTCTTAGAATATTCATGAAGATCAGAGTGTTTTTTTCACAAAAAAGACAACTAAGGAATAATGTAATAATTGTTCTTAATATTATTGAATTATTGGAACATCAGAATGACAAAAAAAAGCTTTGATTTGGTAAAGTCAAAGAGGAAGAGTTTGATAATATTTCTTGGAATTACTTATCTCAAATACTGGAAAAAATGGACTTTGGTGAAAATATTATCCAGGCAGTAAGATAATATATATTCATTTCAGTGGGCCCAGATATTAGTAAATGGCTACAAGATCAATTGAAATACAGATGGGGACCAGACAAGATTGTCACCTCTAACCTTTACTGTTTATTTTGGTATTGGAGACCCTACAGAAATATATCGGACAAGACAACACAGTCTATGGAGGGAGTGTTAACAAAGAGCAGTGCAGTGTGCAAACTTTCATGCGACAAAAAGAAAAAAGCTGTCTTACTGGTGAGGAAAAGAAAATCTTGCATTTCCACATTCTCACATGCAAGAATGAGGCAAGCAAGGGTTACGTGTTTATGTAGAATGAAAGAGATCTTTTGTCCTAGCTTAAGTAAACGGAAACACTTGGGTATCTACTTAGGCATAGCTATGAGATTTTGGGTGGTTCAAGCATTTACTGACCAGTTACTTTCTAGCACAGCCTTCCTGTCTAATGTCTTAAATATTACTTTTTTCCTGCTGAACAAACTGGGATGTCTGAGCAATGCAATTCAGCAAGAGATGCCAGTTCTTTTTGGGCACTATGCTTCCAGGAAAGAATCCACTGCTTCCTGGTAAGAAACTTAAGTGCATGGAGGTGAACAGCTCCGTGGGGGTGGGGAGGAGGTGTGAATTGATCTATACAAGCACACACACTCAAATTTCTTTGAAGAGGGTTTTTTTGAGAAATTTACTATCCAAGCATCGCTGGAGAGCATAATTTTGCAAAATATGGTAGAACTTATTTTATGTTGGAGACCACTATTGTGTTTCCAGTGCCTCACAATTCTAGTATAGGAGGGATACAAAATGTCAACACAGGGCCTGTGCTGTTGTTTCCACAGCTGATTGTGGTAGCACAAAGAACAGAACAACTTAGAAAAAAGAATGAAGGAACACTGAATCCCCTCACACACACATATCTGCCTCCACATTTCACCACCTGTAGACTGAGAGAGGGATCTTTCAGTTTCAAACAGCCGTGATATTTTCTTCACAGCTATGCATGCAACTATGCTATTTGTTAACTCTACCCTTCACATCCCATCACACACAGCATCCCAATAGGAGAAAGAAGAATGAAAGGGGGAAAGTAATAAAGAGCCATGAAGGCAGTTTAGGTTCAAAAAATTCAACCTTTGGGTTTTGTTCTGCTTGCTTTTGAAAAGGGACACATAAAAGCAGTTACCTTGATATCTGGCTGTTGTTGGGACTCTGTTTCTGCTTATTAAAGGAAGGTTCCCGTTCAAATCTCTCTGCATGTGAAGCAATTAGGACAATACAAAAGTCTCATTCGTTTGAATATGGCTACTTACACAATCATAGCTGTGCTATATAATTATGTATGTCTTTTGTATTAGATGACTTAGTGCGTTAGAGCTACATCTAAACCAATCAAAAATAATTCTTCACTCAAAAATATCAAGCAGATTAAAGACATGTTGATAGGTGTTCTTGTTTCATATCTTTTATCATGTTTGCTAAGTAATGTTTTCTTTTTTAAATGTATCATGAACAACTAGGACTGTGGAGAGAAGGGAGGGAACAGGAATCAAAACAGACCTGAAACGAGGGAAAGAAACAATAACTGCTAAGGCAAAAGATGTGGTGGGGAAGCTAAGGTCCCCCAGATATTGTTCAAATGCAATCCCCATCATTCCTAGCAACACAACCATTTGTCAGGCATGGTGTGTGAGGCCCTGCTTTGGGGGTCCCCAATATCATTATGGTTTGGATGGGCACCATACCTAATTGGTATCATATGTAATTGGCAACACACTTTAATTGGCACTAATATCAAATTCAAGTCTGAGAGGTGACGGAGAGGTCAACCTGAGCTAGGGAAAGAATTTGACTGTAAATGTGAGAAGGATATGTCAACTCGAAACTTCCTCCAGGTAAGACCAAGTCATTTGTCAGGCAAATATACACCATTCCTGTGAATAATAGGCTTAAATAGAAGCTGGAATTTTCCAGGGAACCCAACTGTGAGAAGCCCACCAGGACACTGATTGACAGATATCCATCCCTTGTACACCTGGATTCCTTCCTCTTTCCTCACAGCACCCACAATAGACAGCTATTACAACATCCATCATGTCTTTGTCAATCAAGCACTAAGCCCATCAACAGATGAAAGACCTATTGTCCACAACAGGTTCCCTTAGTCTTGCATCTGGAACCTTCACTGCCACAGCTATTTTCAGGGTACAAATACCCCTGATTTCAGGATGCCCAGTGCAGTGTCTTGTCTTTCTAGCATTATTCTGTCTGTTTGAATCCTGAACTGAGAACTACCCTTGGGTCCAGTACCTGAGTCATTTCGTCCCACTTCTCTGCTTCTTGTCAGATCTGATAGATATTGCCCGCACCCTTCACAGTCTCTATCTGCTTTCCTCCCTTTCTTTCAGTTAGCTCTTGTGTGATTGTGTGTATCTTGTGTGTGTGCATAAGTGAATTCCCCCCAATAAAAACACATTTTTAGCTTACTTTTTAATCTTTGGCTGGTTCTCTTCCTGCTTGTGCCCGTAAACACAGGTGGGAAAGGTTTCATTAAGTTATCCCCCTCTCGCA
Source organism: Ctenosaura bakeri (assembly GCA_948474755.1). Classification (NCBI taxonomy): domain Eukaryota; kingdom Metazoa; phylum Chordata; class Lepidosauria; order Squamata; family Iguanidae; genus Ctenosaura; species Ctenosaura bakeri. The sequence continues at coordinate 294,012 of CAOLHI010001287.1, forward strand.
AGCCTCCTCTTTGAGCTAATACATTCCTCACTTTTACATAGAGATACAGGCATCACCGGGTGGCCCTCGTGGCACCCACATTTTGGAGTAACAGATAAATGTCCTAAACCAAAGCATATAGAAAGTACTAGACTGGGAAAGGCTTGCACAAGTCCTGTCATTTCAATTACTGCATACTTTGGCTTTTGGGTATCATTTCTAACTACTCTGCATGGGTGATTTGAGCAGGTGGGTCATAGCTCCAGTGGGAAGAATTAAATCTCCACTGTTCATGCACTCTTCCAATATGTACTTATGATAGTTCAGAGCTGGACAATGGCAGCAGTTGGGGGGGCACTTTTCTGCTGCTAGGCTCTCCAAGGGCCCCACAGACTGCCAAAAATTCTTTAAAAAAAAAAGGAAGTGGACAGAAATCTCTAACTTGTTTTGAAAAACAGATACTTATGTTAAACAAGGTGAGAGAGGGATGGAACTCTACAGCGTCCCTAAAGGTTCTGGAGGCTTGCAGAAGAACCAATTCATGTGGTGGTAAAGAAAAAAAAAATCCTCCTTTAGACTAAAAGAAAAAGAGAGAAAGAGCTGCCTACTATACTACACATCAGATACAAAGGGTGGGTAGAAAAGGCCATTTTTTAAAGGGAGTATAACCATATCCAAAGAAGGTTGAATTCTTATTCATTCTGCTTATTGGGAATGTCTCTGGATTACAATCCGCGTGGTTCTCCCTCATGTCGTTCTTTACCAGTTCTAGTTATTGATCTAAAATAAGAAAAAGAAGAGGAGGGACATTTCACCAAAGATCTTCAGCAGAAGGATAAATGCATCAACAGTATCGTGGAGCTCTGCATGCACCATTAATAGTATCAACAAAACAGTCTCCTGTTTTGTGACTTTCTGCTATTGTTGCCACAGCAAAAAACAACAGCTACAGTTAACTGTGTGGACAGTCTGGCTACCATTTTGCATGCTGTATAATTCTTCAGAATTTTGGAGAATGGAGAGAACTGGGGGAAGGGATTGCTGCCAGCATGACAAGAGAGAAAGATAGCTAGTGGTCAAGGAAAATATTGGCAAAGGATCTTTTTATTTTAGAGAACAGAGAAACTCAAAAACTTTCTCAGGAAAATGTCTGAAAAAAATCACCTCAATTCTACCCTAGATATAACTGTAGGAAAAAAAAACACAATCCAATGCATAAAGTAGGAAGGAAATGTATAATTGAAGAAATCAGGGAGGAAATATATCATTGAAGAAATCAAAGTGTTGCCTGACAGGGAGGGGATTAGCTATTCTTGTTTATAGAAATGTCCTCATAGATATGGAGGTGGGACTGGACTCATCCGTTATCATAGGAAGGAAAATTCTCTTTATTTCAGCACAAAGTGTGTGCACATTAGATTGTAATGGGGCTCAGTTTTATGAACCACTCTTTTATGCAATAAATATATTACTTTCTGAAGTAGTTATAATTTATTCTTTGTATATAATTGATTTATGTACGCACTTAAAATATCTTTTGAAATTCACATTAGAACTCTACTGTAACATAATAAAAACTGAACACTTAATTTCAAGTTAATTATTTTCCATTATTCTGCATTAGTAGACAGAGTGAGAACTTGAGCTCCATAACAGATCATAAAAAGTTATTTTGAACTTAAAATAACACAAGATTACTGTTTTAAATGTGAAGCATCAGTCATGTAAATGAGGAACTAACTAAGTGAAAGGTATTAATGTTGTGGATACCAGAAGACAGCATGCAACGTTATATGAAAGTTGAATACCTAGATAGTGATTTCATCTTTAAAAATGTGGTTTACATTGTCTGGAGAAGGTAAAACAACCACATTTAGTGCTGTGGTTGGAGTAATTAGACAACAGGATGAGCAGGAATGCTATTTGTAATAGGCTTTAAGGACTGGGCTTCCTGTTGGTGAAAAAGCTGGAGAAGAGTATCTTCTTGAAGATGGGAATATTTTCTTAAATGTGAAGATTACATACAATGTGGCGGACCAGTAGTCCCCAGTGCTTCGAGTCTAAAATCAGAATATACATGAAATAACGGACTAGGAAGTAACAGGATGGAAAACTGAGGATATTCATGTGGTGGGGAAGATATGGACATGGGAAGACAAGGATGGTTTGGGGGCCCCAATAGGCTATATGACTTCTCCCAGGGAAAGTGGATATAACCAGACATTCATTTCCAGTTTTCTAGAAATCAATGTTGGAGCAAAAGCCTGAAGGGTATATCTTGTTTTAGGTTAAAATTTGGTGACTTCCAGAGACATAATTTTCCAGTTTGTGGCTTGGGGAATTTGAGGTAGTCCAAGAAGTCCCAAAGACCACAACAGATGTATGTCTCCACTGTCCAAAGTGTACTTGTACATGTTAGTTGCACATATGCATAGTGTTAATTGAACTTTTTTTCCCAAATAGGCATCACTGTGGAACACATTTTTTTCCTTCTGTCATGGGACACATTTTAAGAATGAAAATGTATAGATTTGGGATCAGAAACTGATTCCAGTTCTTTGTTCAGCTCAGGAGAAGTGAAATAAAGCAAAGTAATTTTTGGAAAGCTGGATGGGGAAAATTTCAAAGATTCATAGATTTAGGAAAGAGAAGGTCATTTAGTCTAACCTCCCCACATGTACATATCATGAAGGAATACACTAAACTAAAGCACACTCGAACAGCTCTTACAGTGAAGAAGTTCTTCCTAATGTTTAGATGAAATGGTTTTTCTTGTAATTTCTTGTGATTTGAATCAATAGTTTTATATTCTACTCTCTAGAGTAGTAGAAAACAAGGTTACTCCATCTGCTATGTGACATCTCTTCATATTTAAAGATGACTATCATATCACCTACAGGGCCTAAATAGCCCAAAGGTGCCAAATCCCATTTGATTTTTGAAGCTAAGCAGGATCAGTTCTGGTTAGTACTTGGATGAGAGGGCAACAACAAATACCAAGGGCTGTAGACTACCTCTGAGTATTCCTTGCCTAAGCAAACCTTACAAAATTAATGGAGTTTCTGGAAGTTGACAGGCAACTTGAAGGCATGTGTATGCACGCACACCCACACATACTCACACACCCTCTCCATCTTGTCTTTTTCAAGTTAAACATGCCTAGATCCCCAGGCCCAGATCCTCAAAGGCTTGTTGTCTAAAACATTGAATATCTTAGTTGCCTCCTAAGGACATGTTCCAGTTTGTCAATAACTTTCTTGAAATGTTATAAATCAGAACCGGACACAGTGTTCCAGGTAAGGTTGATGCTGCCCAGAATTACAGTGGCTTGTTTGTTTGTTCATTTGTTTTTGTCATCACATCACACTATTGACTCATGTGTTCTTGTGTTCTGTTAAGACACTTAAATTCTTTCCTCGTGTTCTTTTGTCATAACAAAGTTTTCACTCATCTTATATTTGTGCATTTCATGTTTCTGTCTAAATATAGTGTCTAAGATTAATCACTGTGGAAATTCATTTGTTCCTTTTTTTAAAAAATCCACCCAGCTTCCCAATTTATTAAGGTCATTATGACTCTGTCTTCTGGAACATTATCTATCCCTCCTAATTTGGTGTCATCTACAAATTTGATAAGCATGCTCTCTAGTCCATCTTCTAAGTCACACAAGAATCTCATGATGGACCATATCAAAAACCTTGCTGAAATCAAGATATTATACACCCACAGCAGTCTCCGGGTCTATCAGGAGAGATCTGAGGAAAATTTGTCACACATATATCTGGTAGATCACATGGTTGTCCTGGAGAAGGTCCTAGTCTGTCCTTTTCAACTGAAATTATCAAGTTACAAATATTGGGAAATTCTATATTCTGTCTGCACAACTGCCATTTACAGGGCTAAGTATGTTTGACCCAGTATGAAGCATATGTGTACACTCCATCAGAAGATGGAAGAGCTCACACAATCACCAAAAGTCCATTTAATGGCTTCAATTAGAATCTTATACTTTGATCCTCACCTTCACCCCACACCCACACTCTCCACAAGTTCAGAGGAAAATGGCTATTTTGCTCCTTCTGCTGCTACAGAAATATTATGGTGTTTATAATACATGTCCCTTGTCCCATGCAAATAAGTAAAGAAATAAATAATCGCATTTTCTCCCATGGTAAAATAGTGTGCAATGCTACCTTTCACACCATCAGGGGGCACACTATCAGAGAGCAATGCTACCTTTCACACCACCAGTAAAATGCTGATTAAATAGCACTGGTCGTCTTTTGCAGTTTGGTGCTGAAGTAGCCTTCACCTTGACCTCTTTCACACAGTTGGCAGTGGTCAAGTAAACATTGTATATACTTTTTTTAAAAAAAAATCTTCAATTGTGCTGTACTGTTGTTCTTGATGTTGATGATGGTGGTAGTGGTGATGATGATGATGATGATGATGATGATATGTGCCTTCAAGTTATTTCTGACATCAGTTACCTCAAAGCTGCATTTAGATAGCCGGAACTTAGTTTGCTCTTGTTTCAAGGCCTGTGCTCCAGAGGTGGAATTGAAGTGGAATCACAAGAGAAAAGAGGGGAAGCCATTATTTTATTTTATTTTCCTCTCATTTCTTGTGTTGTTCCAGTCCTATACAAAGCAAGAATCTCTTTCACCTAAACTCTCCTAAGGACTGGGTTAAACAGAAAGGAGTCTCTCTCTCTCTCAGACTTTGCCTCCACAGTTTCAGATCAGAATCATTTTCAGTGTCTCTAGGGTCAGGCAAAGGAAATGCTTCTGTCTTTTAACAGAAAGATAATTTAACCTTGGGACAAGCTTAGATGTTATCTAATATCTTCTGTATATCAGGTGTCTATCTATCATTTCTGACTGACAGATATCTAAAATAAAGGTGTTTTATCACCTCTTTATGACTGCCCTGCTAATGTTGCTTTGTGCCCCACAAAACAGAGACATTTCAAGCAGTCAACACCTAATCAAATCTCCAGATGTTTCAATATTCGTAATTGCAATAAAGCGCATTGGAACATGAGCACTTGTGATAGAAGATAAAGCATCATGTATCACTAGCTGCCAGATTAGAAAAATTGTTTGCACTTTAAAAAAGAAACAGCAGCACTTCAAATGATAAAGAGCTGTAGAAAGTGTACAGGAATATAAAGTAAGAATGCCGTATTTTGAAAAGTGAAAGAGGACACATTTGCCAACTAACTGCTTCAAACTACTGACCACTATGACACCTCTCACTTTAAATACCCCTGGTATACAAGCAATTATAATTCGCTACTAGAAATATTTAAATACAATTAAGGTTTAGAAATATTTTGTCTTCCTTTTCCTCCTTTCCTGTCTATTCAGACAATCACCTTACCCACTCAACAAGGTACCCTGTTCTGTCATTCCCACAAGGCCAGAGGCTCCCTCAGCTGCCTTGCTTAGCTAGCTCAGCTTCCCCCTCCAAGCCTGCCTCTCTTTTCCCTCCATCCCTAAGCCACAGTTTCTCTCTGTGTGACTCCTTTACAAGGCTGGTCTCTGTCCCTTCTCTTAGGTCATTTCCGCACTAGACTAAGGCCATTTCTGCACTAGACTGTTATAGCACTATCATTCCACTTTCAACATGCTATGGAATCCTGGGGTTTGCAGTTTAGGGAGGGGCCTTTTCCCTTGGCCACAACACTTTGAGGCCTCTCCCTAAACTGCAAACCCCAGGATTCCATAGGATGTTGAAAATGGAATAATAGGGTTATAACAGTCTAGTGCGGAAATGGCCTTAGTGGAGCTGTTGACAGAGCTGATGAGAGAGTGATGAGGAGGTAGTATCAGCAGGCAGGAGGTGAAATAAGCAGCTAAAATCCCCGGACATTATAAAAACCCACCTGGACAGAAATTTATCTCAGAAAAAAGACTGCCTTTCCATTTTCACAGGTGAGTCTAGCGGGAATATTGCAGAGTGGTCTTCTGGGCTTCCAGCTTTAGAACCCTCTCCCTAGGAAGGCTAGTACGGCTCCCTCCTTGCTGTGTTTTTTTCTGTCAGCAAGTGAATTATTCTCTGTTCCAGCAGGCCTTTAATAGTGTGCTGTTTGTCTTTTAATGGAATTTTTTATGGTTTTAAATCTATGGAGACTTTAATGGAATTTTGATAATATCTTTTTGTAGATTTTTATTGTTGGTCACAATCTTACAGCATATGTATAGTCTACATAGTGTAACTGTACTATAGGAGAGCCACTAAAAAACCCTCTTACTAAATTGCAAAGATATATAGTGGGAGACCAACAGGAGTGGCCAATGTGCCTTGATGACTGATGCATATTCATCACATTGTGCATTAGTCCCACTGCTCAGGAGTCACTTTGCTGGTTCTGCTATGCAGTACAGATCAGCAGACCTCTATTAGATACAGATGTCAGGAAACTGCCCAGTTCTCATTCCCTCAGATGTAAATCCACTTACAAAGACATAACTCTCATATAGGATTTTTTTCTTATTATGTTCTTGTAACCCACTTTTAAGGAAAAAGCAGAACGTAAATTAAAAAGCGGTAGCAGCAACCCTTCTTAAAGGTAAGAAATTGTGGAAACTGTAGCCCAAAAACATCCGAAGGACATCTTGATCAATGAATGCCCTAAAAACAATAAAGGTACCACAATACTGGCATACATAGAAAGTCAGTGTGGTGTGGTGTGGTGGTTTGAGCACTGGGGTTGATTCCCTGTTCAGCCAGGAAAACCCGCTGGGTGACCTTGGGCACATCACACACTCTCAGCCCCAGAAAACTCTGTGATGAGTTTGCCATAGGGTCGCCATAAGTCGGAAGTGACTTGAAGGTACACAACAGCAACAACAACAACAACAAAAGGCATACACAAGTGAATATTGAAACATACAGTGGAACAGCAACATTAAGCCAGTTTCCTTCTTTCTATACACCGACAGATTTTAAATGTTAGGATTCACAAAAATTGTCCAGATTGTCAGCACTCTCACATGAATATGAAGAATGTGCTAATTCAAAGAAATTTGTTCTTTATAAGCAAACAGTACCTTATGTAGGTTTGCCTTTAAAAAAAACCCAGGAATTTAGACATGCAGTAATAATCATCTCTATTGTGAGCGGGCTTATTCTTATTCATTGTAGATTTTGAGCAATATCCATTAGGCCAGCTGTTTCTTTCCACCCATGCTTTTATCACTTTTGAATGAGCATCCTTTGTCGTAAGCCTTCACATAAACCAGGTTCCATCCCCAAGTCCTAGTAATTTGTCTTTTAGTCACCATAATAACACTATCTCTTTTAATAGATCTGGCTATAGAGGGCTGAATGCAACTGAAATTTATTTCCAAAATGTGTTCATCAATAATGAAGCCTAATTAAAATAGCCATTAAAGTCTAGAATGTTAACTTAACAGGAAAAAGATCAAGCATTCTATTACATACCTACCCCCCCCCCCGCTTTTAAAATGAATGTTGGTTTTTAACACAAACTCTAATTAGGTATCATTATTAACTGCTTTGTTCTTGATAAGTCTTTATCCTGTTTATTATTAGTACTGTGTATGTAAAGAGGTAGGAGGCTCAATATATTTTATTAAATAGCATGTTCCTCCTATATGTTGAAAGAAGGAAACCAGCTAAATACTTTTTCTAAAATAGTAATTGTGCTGTAAATGCAAAAAAATTAAAGATGCAGAGAAAAAGGCAGTTGAGGTTATGGGGTTTATCCGTGGCATTTGTGATTCTTAACCTTTTCTTTATGGCGACCCCACAAGATTTGACTATTTAAATATTCAGATATTCAATTAAATTTATTTATTTATTTAAATATTCAAATAGGTGTATGTATATATGGCTTCTGCAGATTAAGATTCAAATCCCCACTTGGACACTGGGTCACCTTGGACAAGTTGCACTCTCTCAGCCTCAGAGGAGGCAAAGGCAACCCCCCCCGAAGAATCTTGCAAAAAAAAAAAAAAAACCTGTGATAGGTTCACTTTAGGGTTGCCATAAGTCAGAAGTGATTTGAAGGAGCACAACAACAAAGTGCCTCTGATAGTGGGAGGTTCTTTCTAGTCACCATGTCAGTCTCCTTCGAAAACTGACTTATGGGGACTCTAAAGTGAATTTATCACAGGAGTTTCTTGGCAAGATTTGTTGTCTTTGCCATTCTCTGAGGCTGAGAGAATGTGACTTACCTGAGGTGACCTAGTTGGTTTCCATGGCTAAGTGGTGATTCCAAAGTCATAATCTGGGCACATGCACGTGCCTGCTGTTGTGTCCCTTTCGTCAGAGACATGGCAGTGCTGTGTGCGTACAGGTGCCAAAATGAGGGGGCGGTTTGAGCACACACGTGCCTGCTATCATGGCCCTTTTATCCAGGACTTTGCAGAGGGAGGTGTGGGCTCTGAAACTGCTCCCTCATTTGCAAAGAAGGGAGTAGTGTGTGGGAGGAAGAAGATCTGTAAGTTTTTGGTCAGCTGGTTGGAAGAGGTAACTGAGCCCTCTACATATGTATGATTTTGATGATGGGTTTATTTATTTGTTTCTCAATTAGAAGGCTCAGATAAGACTCAGTTTTATTACTTAGTATTTTTCAGGGCATTCTGGGGGAAAGAAAAGGAATATTTCATCACGTTAGTTGAAGAAGCTGACCCATCATCAGTACTAAACCTCTTAGAAAAATGCACTAACAGACTGTCCACCCTACAGTTGAGAACACATACATATGCTGTTGATCCAGTGTTTTCCTTGCTTCCCTGACACTTTTCTAAGAAGTTGCTAAATGAACTACATGCCCCTCACTAAACACCATCTCTGTGACAATGCAGAAGGACTGCTCTTTGCAAAAATTTCTGAACTCAGTCTTATCTAGGTTTCCTGGAGTAAAGGCTTTATTTATTTAACATGGTGGATATGCATTAGGAAATCAATGGAAGCAGAAGTAATGAAAGGCAGCCTATCGGTTTGCATTTCATGGCTAGAATGTTAAGAATATAGCCACCTACTGTCAAAACAGGTTGAATTATAGTCAGCAGCTGGCAGCTTAGAGTTTGAGGCAACTTCCCTCTCAATTGTTATAGAATGAGAAAAGTGTTATATCATCAGGCTCTTCTAATAAAAATGGGTTTGTTCCTCTGCTATAGATTAGATATAACTGTGTGGAAAGGAAAGAGACATTAGACAGCATCTCTTCATTCTTTTCTTACCCATCTCTTAAAAAAAAAATCTCATAATCAGCTCAAGGGGATGTGTTCATTATTCAGTACTAAACTTATTTCTAACTCAGTAATAAATAACCCTAATCTAAAGAACTTTGTCACAGAGGTCAGACCCATGCATTGGACTCCATCAGCTCTGGCATTATTGATTCCCTAATGCATATGCCTTGTCAAATGAATACACTCAATACTTTTGGAGACCAGGCAAAACAGAGATGGGAAAAGTTGAAAAGAGTGGCAGTTGGTGCTTTAGCATCCAGCTTTCTTAACCAGATGTCACAAAGAGAGAATTAAAACACTCTATTTCCTACCATACTACAGTAAATGGAAACACGGTATACCATAAAGAAAGCTTACTAAAATGTTTACAGTCCTATAGTTTCCCCGAAAATAAGTACAGATAGGTTCAACTTATACAAGTGGTGTATACGTATAGGAATATGAAAATCTCTCAGCCTTAATTTTGTTATGTTTTTCTTCTCATCTTTGTTTTAGATTAGGTTGATTAGGTTTAGAACAGGTTGATCAGGTTGATTTATTTTTCCTATGTACACACTTATTATACCCAAAGCACATTGTGTCTAGCTTTGTGATAGAGACATATATGTGGATAAGTGTCTCTTACATGTGAGAAAAACATTATTTGAGTGCTACAGGGATTGGTATTCCCTGTCTCACCCTCCCTCTGCAACACCTACAGCCTACATACTGAATAGCCTCTGAAGTCCTTCCCCCTGCCCCCCGCCAGAGCCATTCTCTGCTTCACAGGGAGTAAGCAAAATTACAGAAGCATCTGGCTATGGAGTTGTTGTTGTTGTGTTGTTGTTGTTGTATGCCTTCAAGACATTTCTGACTTACAGTAACTCTAAGCAAACCTATCTTGGGGCTTTCTGGAACTAAGAGTATGTGTGTTACCCTGATTTCTGGGGTCTTGTGGGGGACGCCTTAATGTACTCCACATGATGGTGAATGGAAACTAGCCAGAGCACAAGCCATAGCAATGCGAGAGGCAGGGTAACCTAGTGGGGTCTTTTACCCAGTTTTTACAGGGTCAGGAAAAGCCAAAAACCAAACAAAGATGTCCAAACAAATGATTTTATTGAATGAAAGTCTCACGCACCAACGCAATCACTCACACACTCACTCAAGACCTATTAAGAAGAAAAAGAGAGGAAACTGGATAGGGGAATATTGAAGGGATTGTAGCTGGGGTAATACTGCACCTTTTCCTGAAGTCCTTGGTCTGGGAAAAACAACGAAGAAGTGGAGCTCAGTATGGAGAGGGCTGAGGGGATTACTCAACGGACAGAGAAACAGTCAGACCGGGAGTGATCCAAAGAACCGCTCAAAAACTGGGACTATTTGTAGGGGTAAAAGCACCTGGAGGGCTAATCATTTCCCAGGGAGAACAATGAGTGTCGCATCAAGAAAGAAGCTCCATAATGGTAACTTCCTTTGCATGATGAGATTACAAGGTGTTGCCAAAGTCTCAGGATCTTTGGCAGCATTGGGTTGTGGTGTGACTTTCTGTAAATGGTCCTTGCCTGATAGGATTTTATTGCTATCGGTGCTCAATTTGGGACAAACACACTAATCCCCTCAAGTCGGCTTCTCAGGGGCTGAGGACCCTTTGTTTATTGTGGGTTTGCACAGCTTGAGGTCTCCTGGGGCTACATGACGGAGCATTTTACTGGCCCGACAAGTTTTTTGATCATTCATCCGTTGCTGCCTACGTGCCCATCCGGGTGACCTCTCAGGCACACTGAATCATATTTTAATATCAAAATTGTAGACCCCGGGACAGGGTTTTCCAGTGGAGTAAAGTGTGGTGTGCCCAAGATCACTGAGAGGGTTTCCATGGTAGAGCAGGGAATCAATCCCTAGTCTCCAGGGTTGTAATCCAGTGCTTAGACCACTACACCATGCTGGGTCTCTAAATAAATTTTAAAAAATCAATCGACACATATAAGATCCATGCATATAAGGTGCACTCATGTGTGTAGATGCAACAGAATTCCAGCCCTTATGAAACAAGTGGGATGGCAGTGGTGTTTGTCAATTGCAGATGATCAAGAACACAGTACATAATATGTGGTTGTTGTATACCTTCATGTCATTTCTGACTTATGATTACCCTAAAGTGAACCTATTGTGGCATTTTCTTGGACCAAGAGTATGTGACACACCCAAGGTTACTCAATGAATTTCCATGGCCAAGCAGGGGATCAAACCCTGGTCTCCAGGGTTGTAGTCCATGCTCAAACCACTACACCAAGCTGGCTACCTAAAGAGATATACTTAAATGCAAAATGGTGACATCAGCACTCAGATCCACCTGGGTCCTCTGAGAGTCTCAGTGCTGCTGAAATCATTTCATATCAGGATGTGGTGATGCAGCCAGAAGTGTCTGTGGTCCTTCCTACTCCCCATGAAACATGGAATGCCCATCAGGGAATTTCAGAGGCTGTTCAGTAAGCTGGAGAGGTATGTGGCTCAGCCTAGCACAGGTCCACATGCAGACATACTATGTTACACTGACCATGTCTCCAATTGACAATCACATTTTAAATTATGATCATTGCTTGATTCACATTTCACTCAAAGGCCATGCAACACCCAAAGTTGTGTGAAAGTTTTGAGGTAAGGCAAGGTATGTTTCTTGCAATGAGATTTGGGAGGTATGAAAAGGCCTTGAAGACTGTCAAGTGTAATGAGATTCTGTTTTATACTTGAATGGATAGGATTGCAACCTTTGGCACTTACAGGGGAGTAACTGTTATTTAATACAATGTGGCTTTCTACAGAGGCCTGTATAGGGTTGCAATTTTTTTTACTTAACATTTGATAATCTTATGAATGTGTCTGTTCATTGAATATTCAGTAGATACAGAGAGGTGGATACATGACACAAGTAGAATGCCAAAAAAGTCAAAGACTTGTCTCCAAGTCTTATCATGTTCAGAGCTTTGTTAGCTAGCCATAAATTATTCTGTATCAGTTCTCATTATTTTTCCATGCTATGAAGTAAGTCCTTGTTTATTCCTCCTGCTTGCTTTCCTCTTTCCTTTTTTTTTTTAACTATCTCCTAAATTCATGTGAACAATGGAATCTAAAACATTTATATGTAGATCATGAATGGATGCACTGATTAATCACTGTTTGATAATCATACCTCTAAGCAAATTCCCATAGTAATGCATGCAAAGCAAGGGTTTCACCATCAAATTTGAGGTTTTGTTTTGTTTTGTTTTGTTTTGTTTTTAATGAGAATTAATACCAAGTCATGATATCATCAACCAAGGATTCCAGATGGGCTTATGTAAAGTTGAAAACAAAGGAGGGGGACTATGAATCTTGAAAACAGCTAAAATCATCAGAATTTATTGAGTATGCATACTGCAATGGGAGAATTATAGCATACATTTGAAAAACACTGAGGGATTTCTTTTTCATTTCTTTTTGTTTGTTTGTTTTGGTTTGTTTTGGTTTGTTTTTGGTTTTTTGGTTTTTTGGTTTTTGGAAAGGGGAGGAAATCTGCAATACATAGGCCATAATCCTGTTGTTGACATACACAAGCATTGTGTCAAATTACACCTGTATGTGTCCTCATATTGTTGTTGTAAATTGAGGCATCCATCATCTGCATCTGCAACAAAACTGTGACCGTACCATGAACCTCTTGTAGCCTAGGTACAATGCCATGGTCGTTTAGTGGCTAGGGGTGGGTGGGGATAGCCATTCAATGTCTGGATATGCTTTCACAACTGTACATACAAAGAAGCAGGCATCCTCCTGGACCTCCTAGGGGAATCTTCAAATATCCAGGGTCATGGTTGTCTTGCCCAAGGCAAGGGAGTTTGTTTACTGAATCCAGAAGCAATAGCAAACACCAATTGCAGCTTGAAAAGCCTTAAAGTTTATTAAGCAGCAAGCAGTTTAAACAATAAGAGCACGAACAGTTAAAGACATTTAGGCAGCACAAATAAAGGGTAGATAATAGCCACCCAAGTCCAGAAATGCCCACGAACACAGCAGATAGAGGTTTCATCAAGTAAAATTGCACTTTCATCCACCCAGGAGCCCAGAAAGGACAGCAGAGAGACTCCAGTGTAGTAGCCACTGGTGACAAGACACCCCAACTGTTAGGTTCGTGCCCAAGCTCTTACTGGGGGACAGAATCTCAGGGTTTTTTATATCCTAAAATTTGGCTAGTTCCCAGAAAAGCTTTGAAGCAGTCTATGCACCTGTAGTAGGCCATGAGAAGTGGCCACCTGGGAGCTTCTCTGTACACTTGTTCTCCCCAAACTCTCACACCTCTGGCCCAAGCCAGGGCACTTGGTGGTTAGTGCCAGCTGCAGTGTTATGTTTACACATCTTAACTTGGCAGGTATCTCAGACTACTGTAAGATACTTTCCCAAGCAGACAGAACAGTGATAGAAACTCTCAAGCAGCATGGAAGTAGAAATTGTACACAGGCCATACTTACTTAAGCCTCCTTCAGTTACAATAGCCTTCTGGTCATTTCCCATACTGTGGTATGCACCTGGCTGCAGAAACATAAACAAGCAATATCTATCCATTCTCACCATCCATCAGTCATTAAATAGACTTTGGGGGAAGCATTCAGGACACAGGGATGCAAGTTGCCCTTGTAGGGAGAGGACGAAATTATGCCATGCAGAGTTTTACATTTTGCCAGATCAATGCAGAGTCATTGTATTTGGAAGACTTTAATGCACAGTGGTACTATGGTGCTTAAAAACTTATAACAGACATTACTGAAGTTATAAATATAATAACCACCAAGCACTAATAGAATCATAGAGTGGGAAGGGACCTCACAGGTCATCAAATTCCCCTGCTTTGTGCAGAATCTCCAGCTAAAGCGTTCCCAGCAAGTAGTTGGCCTGCCTCTTTCTGAAGACATCCAGAAAAAGAGACCACAACATCCCTCTAGGCAATTGGTTCCATTGCTGAACCGCTCTTACTATCAAGAAGTTCTTTCTCATGTTCAATCAAAATCTAGCCTCCTGTAATTTCAAACTGCATACTGCCTCTTGCCATCTGGTATGTTACTCCACAATGTGGGTGGCTCAGGGATCCACCCATGATGCTAGTGCCTCCATGAAATGGTGGAAAATATTAGCTCAAAGGGGAGGCATGCAAGAGGGAAGAAACTGGCAGGATTTTTTACACCTGTGTATGCTGGTACTAATGCAGGAACACCAGTTTTGTGTCATTTGCAAACTTGATAAAGTTTCCCTCCACCCTATCGTCGAAAGCTAAGCCATTGATAAAACTGCAAGATCTGATGAGTATGAAGGAGGAGTCACAGTAAACCTATCCACTCCTCTGTTGAGGTCCTCTATCTGAAAATCTGTAAGGTTTGAGTGCATACATATGGCAATAGGGTGATCAGACAAGATGGAGATCTTTTTTTTTCTTTTTTTTTTATAATTTTATTAAACTATAACACAAAAACAAACGAAAAATAAAACACCATGTGTTATACATAATAGTGAATTAAAAAACAAACAAACAAACAAAACAAAACAAAAAAAATTTTTCCTTCTTTTAAACAATGCAAACTTATATTATTGTTTTTCCCTTCCCCTAAAATCATAAACTTGTTCAGCTTGTTCCGTTCATACAACTTATACATTTTTGTTACGTATCTTCAATTTTTATTTTCATTATATTCATTTTTATTATTATACTTTCACTCTTAATTCAATATTTTTCACTCCCATTTAATCTCTTACTATTATTAATTATAAACTTATTACTTAATATCTCTAAAAATAACCTCTCTCTAAAACCAATTACCTTTTAACTTTTTTTTCCCCTTTTAAACATTGAACATCACATATCAAATTACATCTATAAATCACAAGTTTAACACACACAGATAATAAACAATATAAAAATACAAAATAAAAGATAAAAGTAATAATAAAAAAAAACCCACCCCCCAGAGCCAACTTTTTATTTAATCCACTTTCCAAAATTGCCATTCTTCTTTTAACAGGGTAGCATTACCATCTCTTTTCAAAACTTTTTCTAAAAATATTTTCCAAATTTCTTCAAAATCATTTGTTTTTACCAAACCTTTCATAAACCTAATTCTACATGTTAGTTTATCATTAATTGCAATTTTCCACACTTCTTTATACCATTCTTCTATTTGAAATTTTTCATTTGTCTTCCATTTTTTTGCTATTATTAATCTCGCTGCAGTTAACAAATTTGTTATTAATTCTTTCTTTGCCTGAGTACACTCTACCTTATTATATATGGACAACAACGCTATATTTGGACATACTGGTATTTCTAATCCTATAATCTCTTTTATCTCTTTAAAAACCTTTTGCCAAAATTCCTTTATAGATGGAGATCTTTTTGATGTAACACCCACTCCACTGCCCAGCTGTCTCTCTGCCAGAGCTGCTGGAGGTGGTCTTAGAAATTGTGTTAATCTTACCTAAACTTGTTGTGTTGGGTTTTTTTAAAATCCATGCTAAATTATCCACATCAAGGCCAGATCAGGATTTCATGGCTTCCATTGCAACCATGAGCCTGTCTCAGTTAATAATATGTCTTGCTTTCTTGAACCCAGGTTGGATCTGACATTTCTCCCTCCATATATAATAGAATAAGCATCATTTTGCTTGCAAGGGACATTAATGCAACGATCCTGTGGTTATTGCAATCCCTAGCATCGCCTTCTTGGGGATTTGAATGTATTTTGAATGTTTCTAATCTGTAGGCCATTGTTTTGTTTGTTATATGTGTTGACATTTTTTAGTTAGAACTAGAATAGATTTTTTTCTCTCTGTAGCTTGAAGCAGCTCTACTTATATGCTATCTGTTCTTGGCTATTGATTTTTCCCAACTGCTCTGAGTAAAGCTTCCACTTCACTTTCTAATATTATAGGTTCATCTTCAGATGGTTGTTTCTTGAATGAATCTGTCACCTTTTCATCCCTTTTATATAGTTTTTCAGTGTATTTTTCTGTCATCTTTTTATTTCTACATTGTCATGCATAGTCATAGAGCATCCCCACTCTTGGTTTAAATTACCCTTGGATTTACAGACAGACTCCTATATAATCCATTTCAATATTTTTCTTGGTATTGATGTCAGGCTGACTGGTCTGTTACCCAAAAATGTGGGTGAATCAGGGGTCCACTCATGATGCCAATACCTCTGTGCAAAGGTGAGGAATTATTAGCTCAATATTAGGAGGCTTGTAAGAGAGGAATAACCTAATGAGATTTGACACCAATGTTTACAGGGTCTTGTGGGAGGAAGAACCAGCCTGAGATTCAAAAATAGGATAAATTGTGTTTTATTGGGAAATTGATCACACACACAAGATCCAAATAATCACACACTCGCACAAGGATAACTGAAGGAAAAAGAAGAAAGAGTTTTAACTAGTGAGATTTCAGGACATAGTGGGTGATATTTACCAGTCTGAAAAAGCAGTGAAGAAGCAGTGATGTGGTTTAGACTCACATCTACAGAGAGCATACAAATCGGAAATCAGAGTATCAGAGTGTCAACCAACAATCAGTCTACTGCAAGTTAGCTGGCCAAAACTGGGGGGGTTTAATACATGGTTTCTGCTTGAAGGGCAAGGATGTGAATGACTCTCTGGCCAAATAAACAATGTAGCTCACAGAGTGGATGATGGGGTACAGAACAGGCTAATGGTCTTAGCATTTGGTGACAAAAGGTTAATGGCTGTTTGATAGCTTTGTGCTTGTCAGACAGGTTTGAGGATAATAGGGAGGTTTGCAGGTCAAAGGGAGAGGAATTAAGACAATCAGTGCTTTGGTGGGAATCTCCCAGTCACTATTGTCCCAGAAGGCAGAGTTGTTAAGATTAGCTTAAGCCTATTATCACTGGAGTTTCCTGATGATTTCCTGACTATGACACAGCTACGCCCAGAGGGAGTTTCTGACATAGGCCCTTTCCGCACAATGTTGCTGTCTCGTTTCTGCAACAGGATGGCAGCAGTCAGCAGGTTGCGCTTCCGCATGATGTCGTCAGCATCCTGCTGCCATCCTGTTGTGGAGTGTTGCTCTTGTGCAGTTTTCACAAAACGGAAAAAATCTGTTTCACATCTGCGATCGTTTAGCGCCCCCATCACTTCTGGCCATGCAGAAGCTGCAGAAGCACATTGGCAACACTTCCTTGCCTAGTGCAGCAATGGAAAAAGCCCAGCTGCACTGCAGAAGGAAGACGTGGCGCCACTGCATTCTCTTCTGCATGGACTGAGTGGGTGCATAGGGGAGCATTGCTGATGCACTCCCTTCTGGACCTGGAACTGCAGAGAGATGATGCAGAAGAGTGTTATCATGTGGAAATGGCCTTAATCTGCAGCGCACATGTTCTGTCAGCTTATTCCTCTTGCCCCGCATGGCCATTCAGTCACATCAGGATATATTTTATATTAAAGCCAATTAATGTATTTTGCCAATTAAATCATGTTTCATCAATTAAATCAAATCAAAGTGTGGAGGTGTATGTTCTGGTAACAGGTCTTTAATTTTTGGGGTCTTTCTTTTTGCCTTTTTAAGAGAGGGACAATATTTCCCCTTCCCCTATGGTCTAGCACTTCACTTGTTCTCCAAGATTTCTCAAAAATGATGACACATGGTTCAGAAAATATATTAGCAAGTTCCTTCAGTACTCTGAGTTGTAGTTCATCTGGCTTTTCAGATTTGAACTCATTTAGGTCAGTCAAGCAATTCCAGTCTAACTCCTTTGACTTATACTCCAGATCCCTTGCTAAGATCTTTACTGTTACACTGAAGCACACAGTTCTCTCTTTTTTGGGGGGGGGGATACTGCAAAATAGATATTGAGTAGGTCTTCCTTTTCATTGCAATCTATTAGCATTTTACCATCCTTACTGAACAGCATCCCCACTGTGTCTTTGATCATTCTTTTGCCTCAAATGTATCTGAAAATCCCTTCTTGTTCCTCATTGCTTGATAAGCTATTCTCAGCTCATTCTGAGCTCTAGTTTTCCTGCAAATTTGGGGTACACCTGTGTACTCTTCCAGGATGATTTGTTCTTCTTTTCATTCTCTAGACATATTCTTTTCCTTTTTTGTTCTTCCTTTACTTTTCTGTTCAGCCACATTGATTTTTTCTTCAGATGTTTTCCATTTTTCTTCTTCCATAAGATTAGCTGTGATTGTGCTTTTCGCGACATCAAAGTCAGTCTCCACTTTTATGACCTAAATGTAACTGTCAACCAAAAAAAAAAAAAAAATCTAAGAGAAGACTATACAGATGTTTGGGTGTTATGCAGTGATGAGCAGGCTACTGTTTGCCCTGAAGTCACTTAGAACAGGTAGCAGATTTAGCCATATTCCATAACTTCTGTTATTACTGTCTATGGGGATAATAGTAATGATAGTAATGGAACACTACTTCTACTATGCTAGTTATGGAACACTACTTCTACTACCATTATAATGACTACCATTATCATGTTATCTTACTCTATCCAAGGAGTCTGTGTGTGTGTCAGGTCTCCTGTTGACATGGCATAGGGGTTTATTAGGCAAGAAATACTCAGAGGTGACTTGCCTTCATCTTAAATATAGCCTACATCACATGGTGTTCTTTGCAGTCTCCTGTCCTAGTACTAACCAGGGCTGACCCTACTTAGCTTTTAAGATCAAACAGGATTTGCTTTCAGGGTATTTAGGCCCTTCATACAGCTCATACCAAGATACTAAACTCCCACTTCCCATCACCAGGGCCATTTCTGCACTATAGCACTATTGTTCCACTTTCAACATCTTATGGAATCCTGGGGTTTGCAGTTTAGGGAGGGGCCAGGAAGCCCCTCCCTAAACTGAAAACCCCAGGATTCCATAGGATGTTGAAAGTGGAATAATAAGGAAGACGCTATAACTAGTGCAGAAATGGTCCAAGATAACCCTGACAAACCGATTGATTGTCTGAGACACAGTGACTATGCCAAGTAGTCTCCAGTGAGATTCATTCTGTGGTTCAGAATTACTGTTTGTAATCCATTTTCTCTGAAACTAAGTACTGTTAGTAACAGAGACAGTGTGGTGTTGTGGTTTGAGTGTTGGCCAGGGTGTGAATTCTCCCTCATCCAAGTCAGACTCTATGCCTCAGAGGAAGACAAAGGAAAACACAAATTCTGCCAAAAAACCCACATGGTAGCATCACCTTAGAGCCACTCTAAATCAGAGGCCCTTTTCACACATTACCCTTTTGCATGACGGGGGAGGGCATCTCGCACGAGAAGCCTCATCCGGAACGCTGCCGCTTCCCCGCTCCTTTGTACCACAGGTGGCTTCCTGTTAACGCGTCCATTGCCCTAGCGCCCCGCCCCTTCGTTCCGCAGCGCAGTCTGGGAGTTGTAGGCTGCACTGGGGGAAGGAAGTGCGACCGGGCCGCCTTGCCGACACACCACACAGAGGTAAGTGCGCGAGGGCGCTGCGAGCATTGCGCGAACGCGGGGCATTTTTGGCTTAAAGCCAAAAATAAAAAAATACGCGCTCGCCCCGCTTTAGCCTCGTGAGCATCGCGCGAGGGGGAGTGCGTCATACGGAGCGATGTTCCCACTCACGTGACACTCAAGGGGCACTCATGCAAGAAAAAAAGGATGCGAAAAGGGCCACAAACACCCTGAAGGCATGCAACAACAACAAAAAACCTACTGTACATGCTGTCTTACTCTAGTTTTATCCCTTTACTTTCTCCATACAAGCAAACAGGCATCATTATTTCTGTAAATAATTTGCAACACTTGGGGTGGCATTGTTGAAATGAGTGTGAAACCTGTCCATCCTTCTTTTATTGACAGAAATCTTGCAACAGATCTCTAACTACAGGTATTGCCTTTACTTGTCCCTGCATACACAGCGTTTTATGGACTCCTTTATTCTTTCTGATTCTGTTCCTAATTTATTGTAACAGTACCTGGTGGGATACCCCCTGTACCTTGTGTATAAAATGGTAATGAGGAGAGCTTGAAGATTATCACTTGTAAGTCTAACTCTTCATTAAGGTCATTTGGGGCTAAAACATTAAGCATCCAGCAGCATTTTTCTCAGGAGAAAAATAATAGCAAAAACAAGACATAAATACCAATACACGCTTCTTCTACTTCTTTCTTTAAATCTCATTAAGGATACTGCACAAACATCATCAATCAGCCCTGAGTTTGAGATTAAAAATAATCCAGGTATTAAGAGAAATTCAGAATTAATGTCTGCAATGTCACTAAATATTGCCATATCAAAATACTTCATACATTATGTTCCTGTTGTCTTTTAAGAGCAGGAGTCCTTTCATTATTATTCATTGAAGTGTTTTAGGAAAGCAACTACTGGGTAAAATTATAATGATGCTTCTCTTTGTCTTCCTTGCAAGACAATGTAAACCATGGGCATTGTAATTATCACTTGTCCCTGTAGTTATGCCCTTTCTGGATTTTGCATCTAGAAATCTAACAGATCCCATTGAAGTAAAGAAATATGGCAGTTTATAATTAATGGACAGAATTATTTAACACTAAGTACCTATTAAGGTGGGAAGCACTAAGGTGGTATTGTGCTCAGCTGGCTGTCTTTTTTCATCCTCTACATTGAGAAATATGCAACATCTTCTCTCAAGCAGTTACAAAAATGAAGATTTCTATAATTAACCAAGCTGACACATTAAAAATGGATCCAGGTATAGCATATCATCTGTCAGATGGAAAGGTTAATTATGGCTGGTCAGAGGCATGGATGGAACTGCCAAAGCCATCTGTTAGATCATATTTAGTACAATTGATAAAAATGAAACAAGCCAAGAAGAGAAATACATAGCAGACAGGGAAACCACCACAAGAAATTGTATCATTACCAAAAAAAAAAAAGTTTAACCAATTCAACCAATTTTTCTCTATGAGGCAGAGTGAACAACTTAGGCATGTATGGCAGATAATTTTCTACACACAGGACTTATTGTTGACCATCGTCATCACTGTGGAATTCACTGGTGGAAGTGTTGAAAAGTCCATTCAGATCGGCTGGGGAGGGGGACAGCATTTTCACATAAAATAAAGCGTATGTTCTGAAGAAGAATGATATTTCCCGGGGACTCCCAGGAGCCTGGTTATTTTTGTTTTCAGATTATTGGGTGGCAGAGCTAGGAATCAAGGACTACAATCAGGATGACTCGAAGCAGCCTGTGTCTCAGTCACCTTTGGTTTAAAGCAACACCAGGCACAGTTGGGAGTATTGGAAGGGCAATTTCACCTCCCTCCAAATCTGAGTGAGCCACAGCAGTTTTCAGTCCCCTGTAGAGAAAAATGCCTCTGTCTCTGATGGTAGCACCAGCAGTAATGGCAGGCATGGAAGAGAGAAGAGAGGAGGAAGAGGAAGACACTTCTTTCTTTTTCTAAAAGGTATTGCTTATTTTCAGGTGTCTAGGAGCAAAGAAACATGGAAGGGCACTGTGAAAACTGCCTATGTTCAGGCACTTTTAGAAAGAACCAACTACTACATGTTGCACTCATACCCTCCAGCTGACTGGATTTGGCAGGAATAAGTCTTGATTCATTTTTCAGTTACTTTCAAAATGTTCCAGTTTCACCTCAGCTGAGTCCTGGTGTCCTCCCTCTTCAGAAACCATCATTGTAGCATGAAGGCAGTTTGTTTGCCTAATTTTCCTGCTTCACTGAAGAAAGTGAATCCTTTTTGAAGTGCCGTTGTGTATCCCTTGGAGATATTAGCAGGACTAGAGTGTCTGGGGAGAGATTCAGCACACCTGCAACTCAGTGGTGCCACCTCAGCTATTAGCACTGAACAATCAGTCTAACTAGACAGGACAGGCAGCATACTTCCTACTGTTGCTGGAAACAATGTTGATCACCAACCCTACAAGAGGCATGGAAGGGTAGTTCACAGACTCTGCCTTATTCTTTTATGTGTCTGTCACCCTTTTATGTGTCTGCCTGTCAGTTTTGGTTCCCCAGCTTCTGATTGATATCTTGGCTCTTGACTTCTACCACATGGCTTCTCATTTCCCCCAAGTGAATTACAACTTCTGGTTTCAAAAGCTCTTCATGCAACAGAGCAATATGAGCTTTTCTTGTGAAGAAGCTTATGCAAGATAACTGACTTTACATAATCAAGCAAGGCCAGGAAGACCAACTCACGGCTGCCATCCATGCTCTGCAAGCCACCCCTGGCGCCCTGGCAGTGCAGCCTAAGCATCCCATAGCTCCACTGAAGAAGTTTGACAGTTTAGCTGACCAACTCCCAGTATTCCTAACTCATAGTCACTTGTTCCTAAGCCTGAGGGCTCAAACATTCCCTGATGATAATAATAATAATAAAAAAGTTGGATTTCTTGTCCGTCAGCTCACAGGCTCAGCTGTCAAATAAGCTACTCCTTTACTGTTGGAACAAAGTCCAGTGTTAGACAACCTAATAACCTCTAACCAGCATCTCAAAGCTATGTATGATGACCCTGTGAAAGTTGCTACTGCTGACAGATGCATTTCAAACCTATAGCAGGCACCTCCTGGAAGAGTACGTGGCTGTTCAGGTTCTTACAGGAGGACCTGTAATGAAACATGGCAGCTTTCACAGACCATTTCCAAGAGGGGCTGTCTGAGAAAGTGCATGTTGGGTTGATTTACACCCAGATAGAGGGGAATCTGGAGAGCAGTTGAACCTGTGCACATGCTCGACCAATCCCTGAAAATCCTGCTTCCAAGCAATAGTTCCCCGACCCTCCTCATCTGGATTTCCTACCACCTGCAGAAGAAGGCTATAGTGGGAACTCTTTCAAGGGAACCCAGTACGATCCCAGGAGGGGACTCTGCCAGTGCAGACGATGCTAGACTCAGGAGCTGCCAGCCATCATACATTCGAAAACTTGCAGATTGCCCAATTTTTAAAGCAGTGAGAAATCCAGTGGACCCTCTTTTTTTCTTTTTGTTCCATTTCATGGTGACTTATTTTCTAGAACAACACAAACACACACACACACACACACATGTAGTGTCACACAAACCAGAATGGCTAGAAAAAAGGAGATTCTGCTACACTCAGCTTGCCACCAGAGAACATTGAAGTTATGCAGCCTACACAGGACTTGGTGGATCAGTTACAAGGAGGAACAGTGGCAGGATCCATTTGATCACACATGCCTACAGGAACTGTGGGCTGGAGGCACAGCCACAAATAACCCATTCTCCATGCAGGGTAAGTTCTTGTGTAGCAAGAACTGTTTGTATGTACCTTTAGGCACTCTCTATGGTGAAGTATTCCATTTGTGCCATGGTAGCTGACCCATGGAGCATTTTGGCACCTTCAAGACCCTTGCTCTCATGAGACTTCTAGTGGTTATGGATTCAGGCCAATGTTAAAGGATATGTGGCAGCTTGTGACACATGGCAACATGCTAAAGTGATTCCAGAATGCCCTCAGACACTCTTGCATCCTCTGACAACACCTTCTGGGCTGTGGCAGTCAATGTCTTTGGACTTTATCACTTGCCTAGCCCTTAGGGTCAGAACTCAATCTTGGTGATGGTGGACCTTTGTTTGAAGTTTTATCCCACTTTATCCCATATCTGAGGCTTTTCAGAGCCTGTGAGTCAGCCTAGCTGTTCCTTTCTATGATCTTTCATCTCCATGGCTTGCCTGACTATCTGATCTCTGATCACAGAATACTGTTCACATCCCACTTCCAGCATACTTGGTTCTGAGCCCTAGATACTGGGCTCCTTCTGCCTGCTACCATGCTGTACACCCCCATTCCATGATATGATTGGCCATGAACATTGTTTAATTGGCATAAAATATCAATCATACTCTATTATGGCTGAAAACCCATTCTGCCAAAGAGGACTGGCTGAACACATGCAAAAGTAGATCAGATGAGACCTCAGAGCATGGCTAGGTCATAGCACAAGGGATCAGTCAGAAGCCCTGGTGCTAATGAGCTTGTGATAATCCCCTCAACAACTCAACCTTCAAATACAATAATACATGAAACTGTCTCAATACAGCAACTGATGGTCATCAACTTGTTCCTTCTTACCACCAAAAGAAAGGGGGCAGGATTCTAGCAGGATACTAGCAGGAGTTGAGTGTTTGGGGAGAGGTTCAACACATCTGTAGCTCAGTGGTGCCACCTCAGCTGCTTTCACAGAACAATCAGCCTCCCTATATAGGGCAGACTGCAAATGCTGTATGCAACTGGAAACAATGTCATTCACCCACTCTGTGAGAGACACCCAAGCCTGCTTAAATACTCTGCCCTCTTCTTGAATCCAGACTACTCTTCTGCATTCTCCCCTGTTAGTTTTGGTTCCCCTGTTTCTGACTGATAACTTGGCTTTTGATCTCTGGATTGCTAATCAACCACACTATTATTTCCTCAGGTGAATTAAGAGAAGAGCCCAGTGATGATTTCTGAGTTGGTTTGCCAGTCAGTACTTTGAGTTCAGCCTCCGATGCAGATTCTTCCAGCTGTGCCATGCCATCCTGGTTGTGATCCTCCAAAGTCCAAAACTTGTCCAGGCAATTTGAATTAATCTTGTTGTCGATGTCGCTGCCTCCTCACTTCCATCAGGCATTATGTCGTGATTGGCAGGGCATCATAAAACTAATTAGTCGATTGTATTTGACTGTATGATAATATAAACAAGGGTAAATGAAGTCAGCTGACAGTGAATACAAGGAAGGAAAATATAAATTAAGAGAGAAAGGCATTATTTGACTTTACCAAAAATATTCATTAAAAAATTGTGTGCAATATTGCTGCACTTGGTGGGGGAAGGCAGAGAGAAATCCCTAAATCCTAAGTTTAAACTACTCATTTCCAGTATGTGTTTATTAATGTTTATTAACGTTCCTGGGCATACTTTCCAGAAGATGGTTGAGCTAACGGGAGAAAAACATCCCCTATTTGCTCATGCATTTGGTAAGTGCAATGTAATTCTTACCAGACTAAATCTTTTTGATGAGTCCACTCTGATACTGAATCCCAGCAAATCCACAAAACACTTTATCAGCTTCCCATCATTTGTGCAATGGTGATATTTTGTCATGGAACATTTCCTCTCAAGCCTTCTTTCACCTCAATTACAGCTTATATAGCACAATCTAAACTGCTCACATAATAATGGGGCTGTAGAAATGCCATATGACTAAATGATGTGAACTTATTTGAGATAATCCTTTCCTCGGGGATCTTTTTTTAACCTCTATTTCCTCAGTATTACCTAGGATTGCATCAGTGGTTAATCCCTCCTATATGACTATTTTCTCTATTGAACCCCAAAGGAACCGTTTCTTCACAGTGTGGTTCTTCCTTCCAAAACCCTTTTAGTTACATACTTCTCTGTATTTTTTCTTTCTTCCTCTGTGAGAATCAAATTACACATGTTGGCGCCATCCTCATGTGTCAATCAGCTGATTCAGTGACATAACTTTATAAAATGGGTTATTAGTGATTATTTAGAGCTGTGTGAGAGGGACTGAACCCTTCTTCTACCTATTGTTTCTTTTTCAAGTTCTTTGTTACCCTAGACCAGCAGTTCTTAAAATGTAGCTTACAGACTCCCCTAGGCAGGTGCAATGTCCTGACATGGGGTCTACAAAGGCTTGAAGAAATGTTATGAGTGTTCACAGTGAAGGAAGGAAGGAAGGAAGGAAGGAAGGAAGGAAGGAAGGAAGGAAGGAAGGAAGGAAGGAAGGAAGGAAGGAAGGAAGGAAGGAAGGAAGGTGCCCCATGACTAATCTTGATGCAACACAGTGACACAAGGCAAAAAATGGAATGGGATTTCTCCCTCACTCCATTCTAGATATAGAAAAATTGACAGACATCTTCTTCTGGATTACGTTGTAAAGCCACCATATGTGGGGAAATTGTAAATGGAAAGAAGCCTCTATTTCTTTATTGGTTGCCCCTCAGGTTTAATGGGTACTCAGAAGTGTTATAATTTCATTGAAGACTGTCATCTTCTACAGTGTCTGGTTGTTAGAGTCATCCTTCTTTCTCATGCGGGGGGGGGTAGCCTCTTAAATGCTTCAGGGTATTTCTTCTTTGTGTAGAAAGCAGAAAGATGAGCACCTGTGCAGAAGAAACATTCTCAAACCCCTATTACTGTAATATCTTTATTAGGCAATAATAGGTCACAAAAATGTGTACAATTAGAAGAGCTAATGTGGAGTAGTGGTTAGAATGTCGACCTGGGAGCTGGAATATCCAGGTTTTAATCCCCAGTTAGCCATTAAGTCTTAATTTTTATGAACCTTCACTCTTAGAAGATCTCTAAGAATGAATCCTTGGCCAGCCACTTTTTGCTAGCCTGGCATGCTTCACAGGGCAGTTGTAAGAATAAAGCAAAGAGGATCCTCAGACCTTGTAAATTTCCTTGTGTTCACAGGAGGAGAAATAGATAGAAATATAACTAATAGAAGAATTCTGTCCCACTTTGAGAAAACCTTATCTTGGGCAGCTCTGCTTCATAGAAAGTTAAATTCTTATACTGCAAAACAGAGCTAGGATGGAACTCATTTTAATAATATTAATTTTGACAATGGCTAGAATGCTATTACTTTTTACCTCTAGTTTCCAGGGCTGTAGTTCACTGATTTTCAGCAATGGAAGAGGTTTTTGCCTGTTACTTGTCACTGAGTGTATTTTAACTTGATCTAAGCCGGACTTGTTATTTCGGCCGTGGCACCTTCAGTGAGGACCCCCAGATATCCTTTCGATATCATTTAATTTGGACTTAACTGGACTGGTTAGTGATTACCTCACTTCACGTGTTCGCAAAGTTCTCCGGATAAGCACAGACAGAGAAGCGGCCATTAATGGTTTGCATTCCAATTCTCTTTGTAGCCAGCAACCCAAAACTCGCCTGAAGCTTTAGGGAAATTCCCACCACAGACTCCTCAATAGCCATATGGCTCTCAGGCAAACTACTCTTGTAAGGTGGGCCATTAACATCTCGGCCAAAGGTATTGTTTCTACACGCAAATCCCATCATGCACTACCTGACCTCACCAAATCCTTTTGTCCAGCACCGAAACCTCTTTTGTTCCCCTTTGGGAGTGCCATAGCCGAAAGGCACAATCTGCCCTATAAAAACCCTTCATTTTTAACTGATCCTCGGATCACCTTTGACTGCCATCCCGCCTTGTCGTCGGTGTGTTTAAGGGACTCCCCTCAGTGCCCCGCGCTGAGCTTTCTTCCCCCGAATTTCCAACCTCTCCCCAGGACTACGGAACAGGTCGTATTGCCTCCCCTACAACTCTCTTTCTTTTCTAAGTTAGTTAGTCTGTGTCTGTCTTCTGTGTTTGTTCTTAATAAAGAATTGTTATTGTTTGGAAACACCTTGTTTAGTCACTCTCTAACCCGACGCTGTAGACATAGGGTGAAAGATCTCACGTCATTGCCCTGCCTCTTGCTAGCAAGACAGTGCTGTAAGTCTAATTTCCCCAAATTTGGCATTTCTAATTGGCAAAGTCGGGCACCCCTCGCGGGACCCTCAGTTTCCAGGGTAACAGACTGAAGGATGGATTGAAGGAAAGATTACAAGGATTACCCACTGTGGGTTTAGGGCAGCTAGCAAGGAGATAAGGACAGCTTCCCAACAAGAGAAAGGAAGAGGAAGGGAGAAGGAGAGTAGATACACAGAAAGCATGAACTGTACTAAAGATTCTTATTCCACTTTCAACATCCTATGGAAACCTGGGGTTTGCAGTTTAGGGAGGGGCATTTAGAGGGCCTCAGTAAACTACAAACCCCAGAATTCCACAGGATGTCGAAAGTGGAATAATAGCACTGTAACAGTGTAGTGCAGAAATGGCCTCAGATTAAAAGTACTTTTCAAAAGTTAGCTGGAATCTTTTGCTTTCTGTTGCTCTGTCCAAAATACAACTCACTGGAAAGACAATAAAATGTGAATAAAGGATTGCTTTGAAATGTGTTCTAGATTTTTCTCAGAGTTTCCAAGGGATAGTATCTGATTTGGCCACTTGGGGAAACTCAGAAATAATTTCCTTGTCTTTTTTCAATGGCACAATAATAACAGTGGCTTCTTTTTAACGAGTAAGTCCATGAGTTACCTTTCTGGACTTCAAGAGTAGTAACAAGTAATGTCTAGCTGGATAAGCAGAGTAATGACTAATTAGTTCCCTTTAAACACTAATCTTGTAAGTTCTGTTTCTAATGTAGTTTTACCACAGTACGCACAAACATACACAAACAAATATGTCAACATATATTCATGAAAGCATTTTTCAGCCTTTACTGGGAGTTCAGGCTCTTCCATTTGTCCAGTCTTATTCTGTTCAGTAGAGCACTTTGACTAACCATTCTGCTCTCACAACTTTTAGCAGCTGAAATTCAGTGTATCTGATCATGTTTTAAAAAAAAAAGTGGGTGGCAATTTTCCTTGAATTATTTGTTGCAGTTATCCTCCCTTTTCTTCAAGGGACTTAAGGCAGATAAAGATTTTTGAAGAAGCTCAGACACTATTTTGCTTTTGAGAACCTGCCAACAACAGAATTGACCAGCAGCAGGTCAAATCAAAGCACACAATGGCAAGGGTTATTTAACTCTCTCATATACACCCATTAACACACAAATTACCCATTTAGTCCTGTCCACCTAATAGTCACTTATCATCCTTCCCTCTCAAGTCTAGTTGCCTTCTATGACTGGAATCGAATGGGCACCATTTTATGCTATGCCTAAACTAGTAAAATGATTTTTGGCTGCCTTAGCAGCCAGTATATCTTACATACAGGATTGTGCCCTTAATTCAATAAAAGGAGCACACTTCTGGCTGCTTACAGGCTAACCATTTGTTGTTGTTGTTGTTGTTGTTTAATTACAATATATGTTTCATGTGCTACAGCCCAGTCACGAGATACATGACAGTGTTACTCCAGTGGAAAAACCCTATCCTACAATTTTGATATTAAAATATGATTCAATGTGCCTGAGAGGTCACCCGGATGGGCACATAGGCAGCAATGGTCAAACAATCGAAAACCAGGTCAGGCCAGTAAAATCCCCCGTCACGCAGCCCCAGCAGATCTCAAACTGTGCAAACCCACAATAAACAAAGGGTCCTCAGCCTAAAGAAGCCGACTTGAGCGGATTAGCATGTTTGCCCCAAGCTGAGCAAATATCCTACCAGGTGAGGAACATTTACATGAAGCCACACCACAACCCAATGCAGCCAAAGATGCTAAGACTTTGACAACACCTTGTAATCTCATCACGCAAAGGAAGTTACCTTTGTGGAGCTTCTTACTCATTGCAACACCCATTGTGGAAAAGGATTAGCCCCCCAAGGTACTTTTACCCCTACAAATAGTCCCAGTTTTTGAGTGGTTCTTTGGATCACTCCCAGTCATCCCAGCTGACAGTTTCTCTGTCCGTTGAGTAATCCCCTCAGCTCTCTTTGTGCTGAGCCTCACTTCTCCGCTGTTTTTCCTGGACCAAGGACTTCAGGAAAAGGTGCAGTATTACCCCAGCTACAACCCCTTCAATATTCCCCTATCCAGTTTCCTCCCTTTTACTTCTTAATAGGTCTTGAGTGAGTGTGTGTGATTGTGTTGCTGCGCGAGACTTTCATTCAATAAAATCATTTATTGGACATTTTTGTTTGGTTTTTGGCTTGGCCTGACCCCGTAAACACTGGGTAAGAAGACCCCGCTAGGTTACCCTGCCTCTCGCATTGCTAGTGCTAGTGCTCTGGCTCGTTTTCATTTCCCATCACATGGAGCACATTGAGGTGTCCCCCAAGGGACCCCAGAAATCAGGGTAACAACAGATATGAAAACGTCTTGATAATCTGCTGTGATACTGGGCCAGACACTGCCAATCCATGATATAGTTTAATTGGCAAATACCATTTAATTGACATGAGATATAAATTATACACTGCTATGGTTGCAATGCTATGCTGACAAAAGACCAGTTGAACACACATGATGCAAAGATAGGTCAAATGGGACCTTAGGGCATGACCAGGTCATAGTCAGGGAAGCTCCAGTGATAATGGATTAGCTAATGTCCCTCAATGACTTGAGAAATGATAGCACCCCAAACTGCCTCCACAGAGCAACTGAGTGTCTCCAACCCTCTTTCTTTGCTGCCAAAACTCCCCTTTTATTTTCCCATCTGTCCCACAATTAAGAAGTTATCATAATCCCCATCAGTCTTTTGTCAACTAACACTAAGGCCATTAGCTCATTCCAGACCCCACTGTACACTCTGCCAGAGAGGCATTAACATCTTCCCCTTCAGGGTGGAAACAGGATATTTAAACCCAGCTGGCTCATGGTACTCTGACACAGGCCATCACTCTACTATTCTGATTCCCATTCTTGTACTACCCTCTTGTACTACCCTCTGAGCCACATTCCTTCACCTCTTTTCTCTGGATAGGTAAATATCACCCACTTTGCCCTAACTCTTCATTATCCATTTTTTCATCGCCTTTCCTTCAGTTAACCTTGTGTGCATGGATCTTGTGTGTGTGTGATTGTTAATTCCCCCAGTAAAAGAAATATTATTTGAATCTTCAGCTGGTGTTCCTTGATTGTTACCAGTATACACCAGTGAAAAAGATCCTTCTAGGTTACCCACCTCTTGCAGGTCTCCTCCTTCAGCTAATATTCCTCACTGTTTTACTGAGGCACTAGCATCATGGGTGGACCTCTGAGTCATCCACATTTTGGGATAACAACTGCTACAAACAAACATGACTACCCTGCGTTACAAGAACTATTTTTTAAAAAGAAGACTATGATGAAGTGATTATAACATTTATTTCTATCCCACTTTTGTCCCAAAGTTGGGATACAAAGTGGTTGACAGTTTAAAAAGAACAAGTACAGGTATATCTCAGTTAACAAAGTTGATCTATTCTTGAGACTTACTTCTTTAACAGAGAATTGATAGAAATAACATAGAAAAACATAGGGAGAAGTTCCTATGGGGGGGGGGTCAACATGTGATAGCAATCTTTTTATTCAAAATTAAGCCGTTCACATCTGTAAAATGAAACAATCAGCTCAGGTAAAGTTTGTATAATTGAAAAAAAACATTTTGTTTTTTCTAGAGACCACTTGAAGGCCTCTACCAAAAATGCATCAAAGGACAACTTCTTTGTTTCAACCTCCATTATTTTAATGATTTCCATTTTGATGTTCAGGCATAAATCATCTACTAACATAGCTGGTTGGGCAACCTTATGTGCTCTCTCTTTTGTTATGCTGTTCAAACATTCTCAGAAAGGGTCTCTAAGGCAGATGATCTTTATCTTGACTATTCTAGGGACTCGCATACATCACCAGTACGATCAGCAAGAATAGAATTCCATTCTTTGCCTGCTCAAGCTATATTGTCTGAGTTGTTCAAGGAGGACATATTGCTTATTGAGCAACATTTGAAAGATATGCAGCATAGTTTCTGTGAATATTTTCCTTTTCCTGATGCAAGTAAAAACTGGCTTGTTTGGGTGTTGGCCTAGGACTCCAGGAGTGTTTTGTATTTTGACAATCCAAATAAAATAATTTGTTTAATTTTTAACTGGACTCCTCTCTACAGTTATTTGTATTGTCAAAACATAAAACACTCCTGGAGTCCTAGGCCAACACCGAAACTACTATATTTCACTGGCTATATTGCTTCCCCAATTTCTTTGGGAGATGGAATATAGAAGTAAATGTTCCCACAGCTTGCAGAACCTAACTTCCCCAATAATCAATTCACTTCTTGCAATCTGCAAACAAGATTGTTTGCTCATGACCATGGAGTTGCCAAAAAAGAGCTATGTTTTCCATATATTTCCCATGGTGTAGTTACATAAAAATAAAGTGCAGATGTACAATTGAAACAAAACAAAGCATGGACATGTTTTATCTTTGTCCTCATCACACAATAATAAGAAGTGTGGTTTTACAATATAACGTTCTCACAAAATATTCTTCACAAAACCAAGGCTCATCACAGAAGCTGAGATAATAAACATCACTTCATTTCTATGAGTTTTCACCCTGCATAAAATGTATTGACACAGAATTACTCAGTGACCAATGCAGGTCTGGTTGAGCAGGCCTTGATATATAAATTTGTCCTAGATTTATTGTCACAATCAGTACATACATAAAATATCTTTTTCAATTAATTATTTTCTTCCCAGAAAACTTCCCCTTAGGCAGTTTATGGTGGATTTGCAAATGCATCCAACAGATGCTGGCAATCACGTAAAAAGTGATTTTGGTTTATGGGAATCCAGTTCCAATATGATGGGTACTTTGTGACCATCACTGTTACTTTAAAAAAAGAAGGAGGAGAAGGAAAGAACCTTATGATGGCCAGACTCTACCTTTCACAGAGTGCCATCAGAAAATCTGTTTTTACTTAATCTTATCAGACAATATCAAAAGTCATTACTTTGGGGGGGGAACTGGCATCCTAAATAGATTATTTGCCTGCCTTGGATTTTCCATTTTCCAGATGCACAAAAGCATTAAGATGTATCCAATTCAAGATGGTAGGCAACTTACACAAACATTCCACCTATAAACAGTAAACTGGTAGAGCTTATTTTTTGCTGGTCCAATGTGTGAGGCAGGTCCATGTGGACAGCAGTTCTGACACCCTCTGTTGCTTAAGACACAACTTGGTGATCACTGATGCAAAACCCACCTACTCATTTTCAGAACTAGTGGACTGAAACATTTTGTTCAGAAAAATTAATTTGTAAGGGGCCATTGGTAGACAGCACCCATCCATCACTCTGCAACATATATTAAATGCCTTGAACATAAATGGCAAAGCCAATAAAAAGCAACAACAAAACATGGATGCACTTTAATGCCAGAATGCCTGGAATGTTCATTTGATTCCACAGCAAGTGAGCACAAGATATATTATTCATTATGCAAGCAAAGGCCAAACAAATTAAACCTTTTGGGGATAGTATATAAGCCATCTAGTTTTTATATTCATCGGGAGAAAAAATTACTACCTTTTTCATGGTGGTTTTACCATGCTTTACCACCCCTACTACGAGATAGTTCATGAATTGAATTTATTAATGACCAGAGAACATGATAAGGGTGACACTGACTGGAGACATGTTTGGGGTCATGATGATGAGAAAGCCCAGATAATATTATGCAGAAAACCCCAATGCTGATGGGTTTGTGCTAATACCTTCACCTCTTCAGACTTTTTGCATTTTTGAACACGATGGAAGATGAACTATCCATATAAATAATCAGAGAACATCCCTCGATCTTACCATATGGAAATCTTCCCTATATACCCTTCCTAATATTGTCATTAATCCTTTCAATGTTTTCTCACTCTGGCATTAAAGCAATCAGCCCATTCCAGACCCCTTTGTCAGTTCCATGGGAAAGCCATTATGGCTTTGTCAGCACACTCCTTCAGCGTATTGTTACCCTGTTTACTGGGGGTCCCGTGAGGGACATCAAAGTGCACTCTCAAAATATCAAAAGGTGGGGAAATTAGCACAGAGCAGAGCTGATAATGCGAGAGGCAGGGCAACACAGCGAAATCTTGAACCCAACTTCTACAGGGTCAGGCCCAGTCAAGGAACAGACGGAGGTTGAACTAACAATGGTGATCTTAATTAAAATACAATCAAACGGTATACGCAGCACACTCACACAGATAACTATAGAAAATAAAGGTTGGAGAGAAACAGAGGGATTTTTAAGAGGGATTGTTGATTTGGGTGGTACTACACTTGTCCTGAAGCCTGGGAGTTCACTGCGGAAGTTCGGAGGTCTGTAGTCTCAGTACGTGGGACTGAGGGGAAGACTCGCCAAGCACAGTGGCAGCAAGTCTGGATGGAAATCAGGCACGATCCAAGCAATCTGAGGAAGGTCTCAGAATCAGGGTTTTTTATAGGGAAAATGTGACCACAGGCTATTCCGTACTTGGGGGAAAACAATGAGTTTTGGGCTGGAGGCAAAGCCTCCGAAAGGTCAGAATTTAGCATGACTGAGTTAGTTCCGAAATGACAAAGAAGTAGACAGTATGCAAACGCAGAGTGCTTGATAGATGAGGATTCTCCTAATCAAGTCTCCTGCTTGGGGCAGGGAGTTCTTTGTAAGTAGTGTGCATACATAATAGCGTGCTTGCCGGGAGGTCTCCTAAAGCGGCAATCTGGCTGTTTCTGGCCAGCGATTAGTGGCCGTGCCTAGTTTCATGCTTGTCCAGGGGCCTCACAAACATGTGGAAAGGGATGGTAGAAGAGAGCCAAATTATTGATATCGAAGTGATATCTAATGTCACCCCAAGTGTAGCTTAGGAACTGCAGTAACAGTATGAAATGGGATATGAAAATCCTAGCTTCAACACCAACCAATTGTAGTACATGGTACATAGTGTATAGTATATGGTACATAAGTGCCCCAGAATGCCATTCCTCCCTCTGTATCTCAAATGCTGTCTGAGCCCCTCTGCTACAAACTCCTTTTTCAAGACTGGTAACTATCATCATTTCCACCCCAATCTCTCTCTATCCAACCTTTTCCTGCCTCACTTTCTGATAGCTGTATATGGTTCTTAAGAGTATCTGGTTTCAAATTAAAAGACTGGATGAATATAATGAGGAATAAAGATAAAATAATGGAGAGATTGCAGGGTACAAAGATATCATGGCTCACCTATATTCAGTTAGAGCAGTAAACAAGGAATTGGAGTAGGAATAATAAAGACTTAATAGAATACACTAAATTTGAACAAATGATTAATCAAAGAGGAAGTGTTGAGGAAAATGAAATTTTGAAGGGCACCACAAGTGAAATATCTAAAATTTTGTCAAAACATTAAGATCAAGAGGAATATCTTAGAAAAATATGGGAGGAAGAATTAGTACAAAAAATAGATATTCAGGATTGGGGAAAAATTTGGAAACACCATCATTTAAAAAACTTATCCGTATGGGTAAAAGATAATTATTATAAATTGGTTTGGAGATGGTACCTAACACCAGTAAGGCTAAATCATATAGATAAGAATTATTCAAGGTTGGGTTGGAGGGGTTGTCAAGAAATTGGTACTTATATTCATATGTAGTGAAGTTGTGAATCTGTTCAGAAATTTTGGCAAATGGTGTTTAAAGAGAGAAAAGAGATAACAGAAATTGATTTAGAAATATGTCCTAGTGTAGCATTGTTATCTATATATGATAAGGTTAATTGTACCCAGGAAATGAAGGATCTAATTACAAATTTATTAACTGCAGCACAGTTAACTATATCGAGAAAATGGAAAATTCAAGGAGATTTTCAAATAGAGGATTGTTATAAAGAAGTATGAAAAATCGTGACTAATGACAAGTTAACATGAGGAATTAAGGTCAAAAATGGAATAACGAAAGGGAGTAATTTTGATACAATATGGAAGATATTCATGGAAAAGGTTTTAGTAAAAGAGGAAGGTCTTACACCTCCACAAGGAGAGTTACAATTTTGGAAGGTGGAATAAATTGAGGTTTAATAGGCTCTGGAGATGGGATACACTTAGTAATAGGTTAATTTAATGTAGAATAGATAGATAGATAGATAGATAGATAGACAGATAGATAGATAGATAGATAGATAGTATATTGATATGTAGGGTAATAAGAGTCATTAGGAAAGGATAATTAAGGTTTAGGAAGGAAATAAGAATGAAATTATGAATATTATATTTTGAAAAGGATAGAAATAAGAATGAAATTATTAACAGTGTATTTTGAAAATGTTAATTATGGGGAATAATCAATAACAATGGGTATAATGAGAATGAGATTCAGATATATATAACTAAAATATATAATCAGTTTGACTTATAATACATTGCATAAGTAACATTATGTAAATAGAATTTGGAGAGAAATAGAAATGTAAGCATTTTTTTTAACCTTTCCCTTCACTTTTATGTTTGTCAAGTTATGTTTTTTTCCTTATAATAAAATTTTTAAAAAATATTAAAAAGAGGGAATGCAATGTGGCAGCTAGCATGGCCTGGCCCGCAGCTGGAGGCCCTCAAACCTCAGACGCTTCTCTAGCAGGTGCTTTGATCTACGAACTGCCACCTTTTCCAGCCGCCTCTGGAGGAACGTGGGGGGAAAGTCTGCTGCAAACTCTGGGCTGGAGTCAGGAACAGCAGCTTCTGTCGAGCCAGAAGCATTGGATTCCTCTGCTGCAGGTACTGGCTCAGGCACCGGCTCTGGGACAGCTGTGGAGTTGCTGGCAGGCCCCTCCCTTGCCTCTGCAGGAGCCCCCTCTCCCTCCAAGGGATCCTCCCCCGGCTTAGAGTCCCAAGTCCAACTCAGAGTCCCTGTCTGAATCAGCAGCCTGCTCAGCCTGGCTCATGACAATAGGACTAGACTACTGGTTTAGGACTACAAGCGCCACATATTTCTATATTATGCATAACCAGCTTGATGCCCTCTGAGTGGTTTAGACTATAAATCCCATAATCTATTACTATTCTCCTTACTCCTTTTCTATGCTGCATCTCAGAGAGCTGAAGGCTGCACATGTGCATTTGATCTTTGACCTTCCTGGCTTATTTAAAAAACTGGAGGAGGATGGCTGAGTGGACAGAGGGAGTGATCAGTGCTTTACTTACTAAAACAAGGCACTGTTACATTGTGCCTAAAGGAAGGTACTTCTTTTTTTGTTGAAACACCCCCCCTTCCCACTGCTAGATCCCTTCACATTGGATAACTGGCTAGGTTTTAATATTCCATTTTGGGCAAGGTAAAAGACTGTGTGGTGACCATCCAGCTTCAGCTTCTCATGAAATAGGTTACCTAGATGCATTTCAATCCAGTTTCTGGCCTGGCCAGGGATAGAGATAGCTTTGTTCACTGTGGTGGATGATCTCTACCAGGAATTGAATAATGGGAGTGTATCCCTGTTGGTTACATTGGACCTCTTGATGACTTCTGGCACTGTTGACCCTGGTGTCATTCTGGGGCTACCTGGCAGGGATGGCAATTGGAAACAGTGTTTTCCTTGAGGGGTAAGTCAAGAGGGCAATGCTGGAAGACTCTTTTTCGACTCCTTGGCCATTGGCCTATGGGGTCCCCCAGGAGTCTGGTTTTCCCCATAAGCTATTTATGATCTGCAAGAAACCACATAGAGGTTGTACACGGTTGTGTGGTGCAGTGCCATCCATAGGTAGATGCCACTCAGCTCTGTTATTCCTTTCCACCCAAATCCAAGGAAGCTGTATTGGTTCTAAACTGAATGAAGGGCAACAAACTCAAATTTAATCCAGACAGGACAGTGATGTTCCAAGTCAGTTGAAAGGTGGCTCAGGGAGTAAGGATTCAGCCTGTTATACTTCTCCTGAAAATACAAGCTTGAAGCTTGGATGTACTTCTGAACTCAGGGCCTTTTCACATGGCATTTGTCATGTGAAAGGGCCTCCAGAGCATTGAGTGATTGCAAGGACTGTTCCACATGAAGTCCTTGCAATCACGCGATGTTGCCGGGGCCAGCAGATGCTGATCGTGCAATATATCATTTTCGGCTTCTGGCCAAAAATGATGCATGATCGCGCGTCGCTCTGGGGCCTCACACACACTTACTATCCATGTGGAGCCTCCGGAGATGCAGCCTTCATGCTTCCTTCCCAAGCGCAGCCTGGGAAAGTACCCGGCTGCACTGTGGGAGGAAGAGGCGGAGCCCTCACGCTGTCTGCCAG
Organism: Ctenosaura bakeri; assembly: GCA_948474755.1. Classification (NCBI taxonomy): domain Eukaryota; kingdom Metazoa; phylum Chordata; class Lepidosauria; order Squamata; family Iguanidae; genus Ctenosaura; species Ctenosaura bakeri. The sequence continues at coordinate 331,992 of CAOLHI010001287.1, forward strand.
CCAGCAGGCAGCTCCTGTGAAGACAGAGCGGAAAGGACGCGAGTGCCTCTCAGAAGAGGCTGCTCATTCCAGCCCATGCTGGAAGCAGGTAAACTGCGGAAAGGGCCTCAGCCTTGAGCCTGGCAGCCCAGGTTACAGTGGTATCCAACGGTGAATGTGCACAGTTGAGGCTTGTGCACTAGCTGTGCCTGTTCTTGGGATATAATGCATTGTATGTAAGGCTGCTTTTGAAGAGTGTTCAGAAACTTCAGCTGCTCCAAAGAGCTGCATCCAGATTGTTAGCCAGGGCTGACTACAAGGGCACACAGATCCCTTCTTGCAGAACTCCACTGGCTGTTGGTGAGTAAAGGAAGGGAATAAGACAGATGGAAGAGAAAATGATATGAGCAGTAGTGTGCAAGATGCAGTGGATGGAAAAACTTTGTTGACATGAGGTAAAGTGAAGGAGGGAGTAGGAGAGACACAGGAGTGAGCAATGTAAGCAGCAGGGTGCAAAAAGACAGATAGAAGCTTGTTATTCAGTTGGACACTTGATGTGAATCTTCAGATTTTGGGGAAATGGCCCCAAACAATGAGAAAGAGACAGAGGTATTTTTTAATTGACTAACTCCATCTTGGAACTATGGTATGGGCATTTGAACTCTTTCCTTGTATATATGTACCAACAAGTTACATGTACATAAGAGAGGAATGGCATTTACCTCTTCAATGTAAACTCTATCCAGGAAATGAAGCAGCACCTACAAGGGTGAGGATGTAGAAAGGACTGATGTCCATGAGAAGTACAAGGACAATATTGGAAAGGGGTGTATCTGCCACTTTGGGCTGGTGCTTACTTTGATTTATCTTTTTCCTACATCAATTAAATACACCAGTTTCAAAGTTTTCAATGGGTTGGCTGTTTCAGAAAAAACAAATGAACATAGTATTTACCTTTATCTATCCAACAATACCATTAAAGACTAACAAATTGTATTGGCATAAGCTTTTGCAGAGTTCAGCCCTCTTCATCAGGTGCATCGAGAGTATCTCATTTGGCAAATATCAATAGACAAGTTTATAGGCATTATTGTTATTTATCCTTATTTATTTATTTATCCCTAGTCATCTTGCCTAGTGAACCCAATGGCAATCACTTTCAGGGGCTTCTTCTGATATCTGTAGCTTTTTGCCATAAGTGAAAAATTGATTTAAAAAAAAAAAAGGTAGCCTGAAGAGAACACCACTAGAAGTGTCTGTACATGACAAAAGATTAACATTTTTGCTGTTCCTTTATTTATACTCTGTTGGGAATGTACATGTCTACGAGTTTTTCTCCTTGCTATTAATTCCTGCAGTAACCATATATGATATAGATTGGCTGAGAAGCAGGAGTGGCCTATAGTCACATGATTAATTCTCCGAGCAAGCAGAGATTTGAATTTGGGTCTCCCTGTTCTGAGTCCAGCACTAAAGCATTTCTCTATACTTGTTTTGTCAGATCAGTTGTAACTGCAAAAAGTGGTATGATATTTGAAACAAAGTGAGAGAGAAAATGCAATAATTAAAGTGTCTAATTTGCATAATCAGAATGGAAATAAGGGTCATTTCAATAATTAGAATAATTTGCATAATGTGCACATTAGATGTCTAGATTTGAAAAACTGGAAATGGCAACCTTATCTAAACAGTTCTGGTCCCAGTTATCTTAAGGATTATATCCTCCTATATGAGTCTGCCTGTGTTTTTTGGGTCTGAGGAGGCTATTTGTCTTTGAATAAGTCCTTGAATAAGTGGCGCTGGGAACTGTAATAATATTTTGAAGAAGACGGATTTCTATGAGCCTCTTTGAGCTTTTTTCTTTTTCTTTTTCTTTTCCTGGACTTGTGTTTTTTCCATGAGAAGCAGAGGACGGTATAAGAGTGGAAGTGCTGAACAGGAAGGCTGGAGTGAGCGAGAGGGACACTTTTTTTTTTTTTTGAGTGATGAATTTCTTTTTACATATGGAACAGTAATATTTCTGGAATGAGTATATAAGGTTAATATTGTTTACTTCAATGTAAACTTAATTTGAATTTAAGTAGTCAAGATCTTTCTTTTCTTTTTCTCTTGTATATATTTTGAAGATTTTGAAAATTCAGAAAATCTCTGTGTTATACTATTTCACTTTAATAGCTGATTATCTGATATCCATCTGAAAAAATATTATCAATAGGAGAAATTAGTCTACTTAAATAATTATATTATATATTACAATACATTCTTAACAATCTTTTATAATTTGGGTTGGAAAAATATCTGGTAAAAACTATATGGTTTTGTTAATTTGTTAATTATCTTATACTTGCTATATATTGTTTTGTCTGAATTAATAGTGGGATTTTGAAAGGTAAAGTTGGGATTATATAGGTATATATATATTACTATATAATTTATACTGATAGAATATAGAATATAGAATGTAAAAGGAGGAAATTTGAATACCAAACCAATTGTTTTATCCTCACTTATTGTTAAAATTTTGAGTGTGTTGTTATATTGCTGAATTTAGTTTTTCTCCTGTGATAGTAATATAGAAATAATACAAAAATATTATCAATGGCTACTGCTACAAGAAGGGCACAGGCCCAAAGTAAACCTCCTATTCAACAGGCTAGGAGAGCTTCAACTGATTCAGCTACCATGTCCACAGATACCAGTGTTATTTTGGAGGCACTAAAAAAATATAGACAAGAACTCCGTCAAGAAATAAAGCAGGATATTAAAGATTCCAGGAACGAAATTAAAGCTGAAATAAAGAAAGAAATTGAAGGATTGAGTGAAAAAATGAACTTGATCTCTAAAGAAGTTTCTAATATTAAAGCTGAAATGGAAGTAATTCAGAACAGGACAAGAGAAATCGAAGAAAAAACACAAAAATTATCGGATAAACAATTGCAAGAAGAAACTACTTTAAATAGAATGGAGATGAGATACCGTGACCGATGCTTGAAAATTAGAGGCCTTAACGAACAAGAGCAGGAAGCTATCTATGATAAAATTGTTCATGCACTAGTGGAATATCTGCAGTTACCGGAAGATAGATTGCATGCTTCGATAGAAAGAATATTTAGAATAAATTCATGTTTAGCCCGGGAGAAGAATCAGCCTAGAGATGTTGTTATAGTCTTCTCTAACCTGAGGACGAGAGAGATCATTCTCCAAAGGAACTACCAAGAAAAACTACGTATCAATTCGCAAGACGTTAACATTTACAAAGATATACCATCTCAGATTTTGAGAAGACGACAGGATTATAAATTCTTGACACAATTTCTGAACAAGCAAAAAATAAATTATTCCTGGAATAGAACGGAAGGGGTCTTTTTTAAATATAATCAAAAGAACTATAGGATAAATAATATTGATAAGGCTAAAAAAATTTATGGAAAATTGAAGAAAGAAATTGAAAGAATGGCCAGACAAAGATATCCTACTAGACAATTCGAAAGATCCGAACACAATGAGATGGGAGCAACATCTGGAGACTCCAAGGAGGAAGATCCAGAATCACTAGAAGATATGGATGAACCAGAAGGAGACCAGGAAAAGGAAGAAGGTGACTAGCCAACTGAAAGTGAAACTGAATGCGTCGAAGAAATATAGGAAGATTAACCTATTGACATAAAGATGGCGACTAAGGATTTAAAGATATTTTCTTGGAACGTCAAAGGCCTAAACTCGCAGTATAAACTGAGAAACGTGTTTCATTACCTGGGGAAGACTGATTATGATATCATCTCTTGACTGTGGGGATAATTTTATTTCCTGGATGCAGGCTATTTATAGAAAACAAACTGCAAAAATTATCATAAATGGGGAACTGACAGATGAGATTCAAATCAAGAAAGGGACTAGGCAAGGCTGTCCTATATCTCCATTGCTTCACTTGAAACATTAAATATTACTATCAGAGAAAATGCTACCATAAAGAGGAATTCGGTTAAAAGGTCAAGAATATAAACTTCGCGCATTCGCGGACGACCTTGTCTTCATCGAGGATCCCACTTTGGGAATTGTAGAGCTTATGAAAGACATACAAGAATTCGGTGAGGCAACTGGTCTGAAAATTAGTAAGAGTAAATCATATCTCATGACCAAGAATATGAATAAACGAGAGAAAGAAGAGGTGATTAAGCTCACTGGATGTGAAATACAAAGGAAAATAAAATATCTAGGCATATGGATCACAGAAAGAAATAAAGATCTCTTTGAAAACAACTATAATAAAATTTGGAAAGAAATGATTCTTGACTTAAGAAGATGGACTAAATTAAAGCTTTCACTGCTTGGCAGGATTGCCACTATTAAAATGAATATCTTACCAAAATTTATTTTCTTATTCCAAAATTTACAGATTATGACCAATGATAAAGTTTTAAAAACTGGAACAAAGAAATTTCAAAATATATCTGGGCGGGTAGAAAACCGAAAGTAAGATGGAAACTACTCTCGGAAAGACTTGAAAAAGGAGGATTCGGTCTACCGGACCTTAGATTATACTATTATGCAAACGCCCTGGTATGGCTTGAAGATTGGATATTACTAAAAGATAGTAAGTTGTTATCATTAGAAGGTGCCAATATGCGTTTTGGCTTTCACGTCTACCTTTGGTATAATAAAGATAAGATCGATAGTGATTTCAGTAATCACTATATAAGAAAATCATTGTTAAGAATTTGGAAAATTGTAAAAAAAAACAACCCTATATTCAAAAATTCCCCTTTGGATATTACCACAAGAGGCTTTCTTTAGTCAATGGTCAGAAAAATCAAAATGCGAGTGGCTCAGATATGAAGACCTACTATTGATAAAAAATGCTGATGAAATTAGGCTGAAGACACGAGAGGAACTGCAAAAGGAAGATCTTCCATTAAACTGGTTTTCATATCTTCAGATAAAGGAAAGATTTAAAATAGATCTGAAATTGGAAGGATTTGCCTGTCAAAAAACATATAACGAAATTGAAAAAATATACTTTCTAAAAACCAAACAGAAAGCGTCCCTCTTCTATAAATACTTGAATTGGAGAAAATTGGAATATGAAGAAGTCAAGGAAGTGATGATAAAGTGGGCATGAAATTTTCAGCGAACTATCCCTTTAGAAGTTTGGGGAGCATCTTGGATAAACACTATGGAATTCACAAGCCTTCAGGAAATCAAGGAAAATTATTTAAAAATGATGTTTAGGACTTACTTAACTCCGGAGAAAATTAACAGAATGTATCATACGGGAGACGACAAATGCTGGAAGTGCAAAGAAAGTATTAGCACCTTTTACCATATTTGGTGGTAGTGTCCCCGCACAAAGAAGTTTTGGATAAAGATACATGATTGTATACAAGAAATATATAACATCATATTCCCTATGGATCTGGCCTTTTTCCTTCTAAATATGACCAATATATTTGATAGATAGTTTCATGTCAAAAATAAGAGAACTCTATTATATCTAGCTACAGCTGCAAGAATAACTTTTGCGAGATTTTGGAAACTATCTGAAATTCCAGATATACATGTGTGGTTTCAAAAAGTGCTGGATTATAAACAGCTGGATCTCCTGTCGGCTAGACTAAAGGGCAAACAAGAAAATATTGTGGAACAGGATTGGAAACTGATTGTAAAATATATGCTGCTAAGAAGATATAGTACATAAACAAGTTGTTAATTTTAGAGGTTAACTTCCACGACGTTACTCGTCTTAAAGTGGTATTTAATAGGTAATATATTATATAAGTATGATACAAATAAGGTAACAAAGACGGAATTGTGCTTAAAAATAATTTTTATTTATTTACTTGTATATTTATTTAGTTTTTCAGAAAAGAGAAATGCATGGGTAATAGAACTAAAGGTATCTGGGGAGCATATGTAAGTTGAGATTAGCTGGTAGTGGAACTCTTAACGGGGGCAAGGAAGTCATGGTAATGCATAGCAAAAGAAAAAAAATCTTACGATTGTAGTAAATATTCGGACTATGCATTGCCAATAAGAAATGTATATTTATTAATTTGTTACTACGAAACTTCTCAGTGTAATCATGAGTGTAAAAGATTGATTTTATTGTGTAAATATATGTTTTAAAAAGTGTAAAAAAAAAAAGAAAGAAACTGCCCTGTTGGGAATGGCTCAGGACTTCATGTCTTCCATGGGTCTGTCCTGAGTGGTATCTGGCCTTATTCATGCTCCTAGACACACTTGGGATCTTGTTCCCTATAGTGAACGTGGTGAATGTGATCTGGGAGTGGAGGAACTGTCTATAGTTCCATTGTTATGGGCAGATCACCAGATGATGTGGTTTAGACTTGTTGGGACAGAATCTCTAGAGGACTCGGGAGCCCGTTAAAATGGTTCACCCCAGGAGGCATATGGATCTGGGTGGGTTACTGATGGCTGATGGGAAGTTTTCTGTTGCCTTGGCAGGCAATTATGTTAAAGTCTTAGTCAAGCTCTGGAATGGAGATATGACCAGAGCAGTGGACATGATCCCTCCTAAGCATCCCTTCTCATGGAATGGAGCCAAACCATACCCCTGCTTTTCCTGGGAATTAGCGGTGATGAAACAAATAAGAAGGTAACTAGAACAAATGTTGGTAGAAAATGTGGAGCAGGACCACTTGAACACAAGCTAAAGCTTATCTGATGTCCTACTCACTGGCAATACAGATAGCAATGGCAAATTTATTCTCCAACTCTATTATGAGTGCAAGGAGCCAGCTAACAGACCTCTTTCTAGTGGTCAGGGATCTTCTACAAGAGAGGACATTCTGACCACTCAACAGCCCACTTCAAACAACTTGCCCAGCACTTTCTATGTCAAATCATTCAGTTCCACTCTGATTTGGATGCTATAACAAATACAGGTCCAGTGGATATAACTATGTCGTCTGTTTGTCCAGTGATAATGGGTATTTTCAATTTGTGCAATCTGAGGATGTGGACAGGATTTTTAGAGAGATGACAGTCACCACATGTGTGCTAGATGCTTGCTTTTCTCAGCTTATTAAAAAAGACAGAGAGGGTTAGAGGTCCAACTTGTCTGATGGAGATTGGAAAAGCCTTTCCTGAATTCCACCATTCTGGATAATTACCAGCCAGTTATAAAATCTGTTTTTGGGCAAGATCCTGGAGCAAGTTGTAGCTTCCGAGCTCAGGGTTTTTTGGTTGAGATGAATTATCCATTTCATGCCTGGTTATGGGACAGAAATGGCTTTGATTGCCTTGTTGGATAGCCTGTGCTGAGAACTAGACAGGGGCAGTATGTCTCTGTTGGTTCTACTCGACCTCTCTATACTCTCAGTATCAGTATCTATACTCTCAGTCACCTTGCTGAGATAGGACTTGGGGGCACTGGCTTACAGTGGTGTCATTCCTTCAAATAACCTGGAACTTAGCCATATAGAGATGACCCCAGAAGGTGTGCTAGGTGTCCCCTTTTCAACTCCTTGGCTGTTGGCCTATGGGGTCCCTCAGGGCTTGGTTCTATGACATATATATGAAACTACTGGGAGAGGTGGTCCAGAGTTTCGGAGTTTGGTGTGAACGATGTCCAATTCTACTACTTCTTTCCACCACAATCCAAGGATGCTATTTCAGTCCTAAATTGCTGCCTGCCATCAGTAATGCAACGAATGAGAACAAACAAATTGAAACATAATCCAGAAAAGGCAGACGTGGTCCTGGTCAGTTGAAAGACAGATTAGGGAATAGGGATTCAGACTGTGCTAGATGAGGTTATATGCCCCCTGAAGACACAGGTTTGCAGCTTGGGTATGTTCCTGGATTTGATCTGGAGCCCCAGGTAATAGCTAGGAGTACATTAAGGCTTGTGCACTAGTTGCACTCATTCCTTGAGAAATCAGATCTGGCCACAGTGGCATATGCTTTAGTTACATCCCAGATGGATTCTGTAATGTACTCTACATGGGGCTAGCTTTGAAAAGTGTTCAGAAATTTTGACTGTCTCAAAAATCTGCAGCCAGATTGCTAACTGGGGCTGGTTACTGGGAGCACACAACTCCCTTTGTTATAACAGCTCCACTGGCTGCCAGTCCATGTACAACCACAATTCAAAGTTCTGCTTTTAACCTATAAAGCCCTATATGGCTCAGGTCCAAGTTATCTGAAGGATAATGAAATGACTTGAAGGCACACAACAGTAACAATTCTCCCTTACAAACTTGTTCATGCTTTGAGATCTGCTGGGGAGTCTGTCTCTGTGTCTAACCGCACTCACAGATATACCTGGTGGGAACACAGGAGAAGCTCTTCTCAGTGGCTGCCCCACTCTCTTGAACTTTCTTTCCAAAGAGGTCAGATTAGCACCCTCCCTGCTTTGTTTCCATAAACAGCTGAAGACTTTTCTAGTTTGACAGGCCCTTGAGGATTGTTTAGGCAGGATGAGAATTATACAGTGTGCTGGATTTTCAATATTTTGTTATTGTTGTGCTTATTACAGCTTATATTTTCAAGTGGTCTTATTTTTTTTGGATAGTTCATTTTTAAAACTTTTTTATTTTGTGAATTTTTAAATATTTTATTAAAAAAAAAACTATTGTTAAGCCACTTTGAGTCCCAAACTGGGGGAAAAGTAGGATAAAATTAATATAATAGTGATGATACTTTTATAATTACATTTAATTATATTTTGTATGAAGTAAAAAATTTTGGCTGTGTAAGTCTACTACAAGTCTACTGTATCCCTGATGGCTCTTAAGGATGTGCCTAAATACTTCCAGTGCAGGACCACTCACCAGCTCCTAGGCCAGTTTACAGAACTCAGAAAAGCAGAACACAGACCCCTCTCAGACCAGAATCTTCCTGTGGCTTTACACTAATAGGTAGCAAGTGTGTACCCAATTTAGCTGCTGCCACCACCTTCTGTGATTCTTGGGCTGATAGAAGTTTTGCACATGGATGAATGAAACAAGTGAGGGTTTATACCCCTAGTATACACCCCTGAACACCTCATTTTATCCTGGAAGTGTGATTTAATTTTCTGCCAACACATTGCCAAATTTCAGCAGTGCAATTACAAGGGATGTGACACTGATAAGGGTTATCAAAATCAACACAAGGATACTCCACTCTATGGCGTCAAACAGGACTCTTTTCCAGCTATACTTGGAGACATCAGGAGTCAGACCTAAGATCTCCTGTTGGTATAGCATGTGTTCTGTCACTGAGCTACAGAACTTCCCTGGAGGGCCAGAGCAAAGACCTACCTAGTCCATCAGTCTGCTTCTCACAGAAACCAAGCAAGTGTCTCACAAATATGGTAGGAAGACAAATATTTTCACAAGAAAACTAATCCCATATATTCAGCCAAAAGTACTAGTCCAATAGGTCAGCAAAGCAAAACTTAAAATAAGAGTGGGGAGGGGAGAAAATAAAATCTTATCTATTCCTCTTTGTTAATTTAAACTCCTTTCTGAGATTAATCAAATGTTTTGGCAAACTGGTAGAAAACAGCTGCACTCACATTCCATCCAGGGAGTAAAACAGGGCAGAAAGCAAAGAGAATGTGACAGACAATGGAAACGAGAGGTTTCATTTCACACAATGAAAGGATTTGCTTGTCTTTCAGGTGCTGGTCCACTGCTGAGTGATTGCAGGTGTCCTGGAATCAAAAAAGAGAAATTCATGCTACAGTTGATCTAACACACAGCTTGATGTAATGCTGTTCAGGATATGAATGACAGGGCTATTGTTGTGGGGTCAGTTTAGACCATGATGTCATTCACTTCTATCCTGGATCTGGAGAAATAGCTCAGACTCAAACCCCATCAGCAAATGGCAGATATCATTTGTTTATATTGCATTAAGAAGCTGCACAATAAAATTCCTGTACAACAAAAGCTGTACAATAAAAGACAAATCCTTTCTAACATTTTGCTTCATGATTATTTCACACCATTCACTATGACAAAAATGATGGAAGAGGAAGATGTGATCTTCCTAGAAACATGAAAAATAATCATTAATATTTATCTTCCTAGAAATTTGGGGTGGGGTCCTGCTACTCAAAACATCATTCTGAGGAACAGGAGACCAATCACGTGTTTCTTCACAATTTGGGACTTACTTGGTTGGGAAAAATAAGTTTTTAGGTTCTATGACAAAAATGCATGATGTTTCATTGTGCAGAATCTGTGTTTATGGGTAGAAAACAGCTATTTTTCACAAAATATACTGATGCCGGCCATATTTTTTTTCAGAAAACACAAGTGGGAAAACACATAGTTCTTTTGCATGGTGATCTGTATATGTACAAACTGCATAAATTCTGCACAGTTTGCATGACTATGCCATTTGCACAAATACATTTTTACTTATGCAAAAAAAAAAATGTTTTCCTGCACTATTTTCTGCCTCTACCCACCATTTTTGCAAAAGAATCAGTGAATTTTGCACAAAATACATATTTTCTACTCCTGAATGTGTTTTCTGCACAGGAAAAACCATGTCCAATTTTGTAGGTATAAATTTTCCCTGAAGGAGTCCCAAAATAGGACCAATATTCAGAATGGCTCAGAAATATTTTTATTACCAAAACACTTGGAGAAAATTACTGAAACTGCCACCTCTCAAGTCTTCTTGGTAAAGATGAAATTGCAAAATTACTATTTAAACGTGATTAGCACAACTTAAGGGAACTATCTGGCTTTTCTTGTAGGAATATTTTGGTTCTATATCAAGCAGAGTGCAGCATAGCCAGTGCAATATGAGCTTGTGGTAGCAAACAGGAGAAAATACTCAGGATGCTCTTTTAAGATTTGTTTTTTTTTTAAAAAAAAAAAAGGAAAACCCTAACATTTATTGATTCAGAAAATCTATCTTTGGATAGGAAAAAAGATAGACAAAAGTAGATTACCTAACTTTCAATGGAAAAGCCCCTAAGGCTGGCTATCATATATGAATGTTTGGCTCGTATCTATCCTGATGTGGAAGCCTTATGGATGCTCCCTCCCCAAAGAGATATGAAGGACTAACTTTTGGAAGAAGAGGAAAGTGATCTTTGCAGGTAGCAGGGGAGCAAAAGTTTTGAGTACATAGACAAAAAAAGAAAAAGAGAGGTGAAACAAAAGGACAGTCATGCTTTCTAATGTTCATTTTTCCTAATCACTTTATACAAGCACTGGTATCTCTTTGCTTCCAACATTCTGGCTCTTTGGAATTCTGCTATACTGGTTTGGAATTATGGGAGTTGCACATCAGCAACATCTGGTTAGTCACACATTCCCTAGCCCTTGTATGTATTTGATTTGGATCAAAGTTTGGCTCAAATCCCAGAATTTCCCAGCATGTTCCCTTGCTGCCTGGGGGATTTTGGTAGTTGCAATTTAAACAAAAAGAAAAAGAAAAGAAACACTCACTTTTCCAGGCTCTGTTTTGGATCCATGCTAGGTCTGAAATCCTGCTTTCTCAGGATGTTCATAGGATAATCTTGGGGCAATTATTCTCATTCTACATTACAGGTTTATTGTGAGAATGGAATAGGGTAACTTACACAATCTCTATGGTCCTGACAAGGAAAAGCAAGACACTAGTTAAGTCAGGGATTCTGCTAAGCAGCAGTACCTTGACAATGCATATGTCCAGTTCCCCCTTTCTATTTCATTTTCACTTACAACATGAATATCTTCTAGGAAGATGACTCCATGCATACAGCTGTACTCACAACTTGATTGTGCATCATTCCATGATTCATGGAACCCTTTGTGTGTTCAGCAATTATATATGTGAAGGCTTTCTGCCTGAAAATGTTCATGGTATTCCTTAAATTTTGTTTTTCACCCTACTGTGTTTGTTTTAAGTGGAACATCTGAATATTTACAAGAAAATGAGCCTAAGAATAATCAAAAGGAAGAAACCTAAAAGTAGCACTCTCTATTCTAAACCAGTCTTCCTCCAGTTTTCATTTGATATCACATTTTCAAATCAGTTTGAAGTAGGAACAGTAAATATTAATTTTTCTAAGTCTTGACAGCTGTCAAGAACAATGAAACTATTTTTTAATTTTTTATTTTTATGTTATTTTTTGTCTTGTAGCTTTGAGACATTCAGGAAAGTCTCAGCAATAGGAAACACCATAGTTTTTCCTGAAAGTTGCACTGCTTGCCAGAAAGCTGTGTAGTTTTCCAGAAACCACAACACTTTCTCCTGAGAACTGGGCAGACTTCCCTGAAAACTGCACAGCTTTTTGCATGGAAAGGAAATTGAACAGCATTCAAATCTGGAATTTTGCAGAAAAAGACAGACAGTCAGGTTTTGTTATGCAGGTTATGTTATGTATTTGTCATGCAAGACAGGTTTTGTTCTGCACGATTTTTATTTTTTGTGCAACATTTTTGTTGTGTAAGATTCTGGTTGTTCAAGATAGCTGGTTTCTACATTAAAAAAGCAATGTTATACAACAAAAATCTTACATAATAAAAATGTTGTGCAGAATCCAGCAATTTTGCACAAAAATAGATATATGTTTTTGTTATGCAAGACTGTAAGATTTGAAAGATTTCTGTGTAAAAAAGCCAGCAGTCTTTCACAACAGATATACTAGAGAAACATCACACAGAAAACAGCAATCTTGGACAACAAAAGCTTTTCTGAGCAAGATTCTGCAACATTTTTGTTGTGCAAGATTTTTGTTGTACAATATTGTTGTACATTGTTGTACAACAGTCATTGTTGTACAATTGCACAATCAAAATCTTACACAACAAAAACGTTGCACGGAGTCCAGCACTCTTACACAACAAAACCATGTACCTTCTATTTCTATAAATTTGTTGGATCTCGGCACAATTTTTTGTGGAAGCTTTTTGCTGTAGAATATTGCTGCTTTTTGTGCAACATTTTTGTTGTGTAGGCTTGCTTTTTTTATATATAAAATAACAGCAATCTTGAAACAAAAAGGAAAAAAAACCCACTATGTATGATTCCAGCTACAGTCAGCCCAAGTTTCTTTTCCTGCTGTCTGACATTTGGTTTGCACAGGTTTCAGACACTGGGAACTTTCAATGTGCTCTTTTTCTTCCTGCTATGTTTTTCAATGGGTCAGGAACATCAAATTTGAACCAAAGTTGGAAAATTGATGAATTTCTGTTCTATCCCTTATTTGAAGGAACATTGCATAGTAAAGTACCTTTAAAAATATCAAGAAATCTTACTGTTGATGTTCTCACAGAGTGAGGCATGTTATGTTAAGGGAGAGGCTGGAATCCAGACCTACGCAAATGGCTACTAAGCTGCAAGCCTAGAAAGAAAACTCATGCTATCTGGCAATTATAGCCATTTCAAGGCTTCCATTCATGATCCTGGCGTAAAATCATGCACCAAGTCTCATGAGATCCCAAATCTTGTAAGACTCAGTGGGATGCCAGTGGGCCTATATATAGGCCTGATGGCTTCCTGATCAGTAATTTTCAGCCGGACATCTTGTGTGACCCTCTCACTGACTCTGTGTTTCTTCATCCATCCCATATAGTTTCCCAAGCTCTCGCTGGTCACCTTTGGGTCACAAAGGATTTTTTCTGTGTCATTACATCATGATTTTCATCTTCATGATTTTGATCTTCTTTCACCTACTTTCTGTAGGTCTGCTCAGGTTCTATGAACACTTGGTGAGTTTATGTTATACTAATCTGTGTCGTAATTTGTAGTGTATCTTCATCACAACTAGCAAATATGTAAGAAAGGATGGTGAACACTAAGCATTATTCACATTTGGGAAAGGGAAGCTCTGGGTGGTCAGGGCAGCTGTCAGGAGTTTGGGCATCTGAATATCAGCACACTTCTTTTAGACTGTCTTGATCCTTTCTCAAATTGGTGAATCTTACCAAACAATATCTGTCATTTACCACATGCCCTAATTTCTTCCTGCTTTCCTTGGACAGGCACTACTCTTGGCTACCCAATACTTCACATTCTCCCTTCTTCTTGCTGTTGATTGCCAATATATTTGTTTATAATCATTTGTTCTCTAATAAAATTGTGACCATTCACATTTAACCCATAAATGTGTTGTCAGGCTTCGGTCTTAGGGCAATATCCTTCTCTTACTGCTAAACAATTGGATCATGCCCTCACATAGTTTAAATAAAAGAGCAGGGATTATTTTCTAAAAGGCTGGTATAAGTCCCACATAAGCCTAAGACATGACAATCTGCTCTTTTTTTTAATGAAGTGTAGATCTCACTTTATCAAAAAATCGGACAATATGAAATCACATGCTGAATATTTTAAAGCTTACAGCGGAGCCAGTAAACCTGGTTACAGCCATTGTTCTAATTTCATGTGATCCTTGGCCTTATTCCATGTCAATTGATGGAAAAAAATAAAGCTCCAAAAGTTACCTTTAAGAAAAGTGAATATAATTACATGTTTATAGGGCTACATTAAGGTTTTCATACGCCCAAGGTTCTCTTGTATTCTGCTCCCTGCCTCACCTCAACATACCACTAGGGATGTTTTTGTAGGTCCTAAAATCCTGCTTTCATGTGCCTAAAATGTTTCTATACCCTAGGCACTGTGCCTAAAGTGCCTGATGGAAAAGGCAGTCCTGCATGCTTAAACTGTCCATAGCTGAGCAAGAAGAGATCAATGTCTTTCCCAATGTTCAAATTCACATATTCTCCAGAATGATGCCAACTGGTTGCAGACCAATATTTGTCCTCCTAGGACAGAGCATCCTCCTTCTGCCTTGCAAAGTTTCTCGCTTACTGCATCCTTAAGAGGCAACAAACATTACAAGAACTGTAACCATGACTAACAGAGCCCTCCACCCACCTCTGCCAATTTCCCATATTATTCACACTTCAAACTGTAGGGTTGACTTGGTTGGAGTTTAGTTTGTTTCCTATCTGAAGCACACAGTGTCACAGTTGTTGACAGCTAGCTAATCTGGCACAAGATGAAAGAAGGATGTCAATATGAGGAAAAAAGAACAAAGTCACACTTGAGTGATAATGTTGACATTGCGACTTCAGACAGGGGCATCTTTTGGTAGAGTCAGCAGGCAGGCACGTCAAAGGATTTAATCCACAGTTACTGTTTGGCTTTCCAGCACACTTTGGATGCAAATTGAATTAGTTCTGAACATTTTTAAACACAAAAACTCTTCACTGGCAGCAACAAATTCTTATTTCCCCTTCATTCCTTCCTTGCTCCCTTCCTTCCTTCTTCCTTCCCTCCCTCTCTCCCCTTCGGGGTGCATTGCTCATGTATATAATGTTAAGGGGTGGACATATAGAGAGCATTGAGTCTATTCCATGTTGTTGAAATAGATCTACTGCCCCCCCCGTAAAAAAAAAGAAAGAAAGAAAGAAAGAAAAAGTTGTTGATTTCTGAGGAAAATAGGATTGGAAACTTGTGGTACCCCAAATGCTCTGGACCGGCAGTCCCATAATTCTTTACCATCAAGCGAGAATTGTAAACCAACACATATGCAAAGCCAAATACAGTACTGGCATGCCTTGGGAACACATACACATACAGTACACAGGCCTCAGTTTCCCCATCCCTACTCTAGACCAATGTATGGCCTTCTAGATGTTGTTGGGCTGCAAGCTCAATCAAGTCTAGCCAGCATAGCAAACATGAAAAATAAAAGTTGTAGTCAAATAATCTGGAGGACCACAAGTTGCCCATCCCTGAATATCATACCTGTGTCATACTTGTGTTCATTATATTCATTTTCCAACAACAAATATGTACAATGTAAATAATAGGCAGACCTAAGGACATCAGCACTTTGTTTTTCTTTTTTTGATAACTGTAATTCAACAACATGTCATGGGCATATGCATACAGATCTTTAATAAAAATGTACTTCTGTCTTTTTCCCTAGTTGACACATGGGTGCACATCTTGTGGCCCTTCCTATGTTGGCTGCAGTCCAACTATACCAGGAAGACTTCAAACTGTCCACTTCTAATTTACATACTATTGATAGGAAATGCCAGCGCATTATCTACATGACAGCCAGTGCAAACATAATTGCACAATGTCATTCATAGCACATGTTTTATATGTTGAACATGCTTCATCTGTACTATCTTCATAAACTTTTTAAGAACCCTGTTGGTTAGACCACTATCATTAACCACAAATTTTAGGTGGAAGAAGGGGCTGAGGGGGAAAAGACAAGGTCACACTATTTACAAGGACTTTACAACAATACGTGTAATTAAACCTTCTGTTAATACTTTTATTTACTTTATTAACACATTATAAAAAAAGAAAAACAAGATAGGCTTCAGCTGATGGTGACCAGGAAGAATGTATTTGGTAGTATCACACAAGTCTGTTCAAGAGGGATTTAAACTAAGCACTTGAGGTGAAGGAGATTATAGTCAGATGTCAGTTCAAAGGGAAGCTCTAAACACAAGGATGTGAATTCTATAGAAGAAGTAAAGGGAGAGAATGACATTCACAGCAAAACTAACAGTAAATAAATAGATGAGAACAACACAGAGAGTTTGGAAAACATAACAAATAAGATGTGCTTGAAGTCCTAGCACAAAAAGGTAAATACAATTTTACTGGTGTAATGGAGACGTAGTCGGATGACTCTCATGATTGGAATATACCATATTTGCCAGCATATTAGACTCACTGGCATATAAGACACACCCCACTTTTCAAGGGGTATTTTTCAGGAAAAAAATGTTTTTAGTTCTCTGGTGAGCAAAATGCACAGGAAAGGAAAGGAAAGGAAAATAAAGAGTGCTGCACCAGGAGAGGAGAGGAATGAAAAGAGTGCTGCACCACTGCCCCTCCCTTTGTGTTTTGCCTGGGCAAGGAAACACCTTTCACTCACCTTCCCTTCCCTAGGTTTTTAGTATAACAATATTTGCTGGTGTATAAGACGCACTCCATTATCAGAGGGTATTTTTTAGGGGAAAAAATGTGTCTTATACACCAGCAAATAAGATAACAACTGAAGGATATACTCTATTCAAAAAGAATAGATGTGCGGCAAGAATGACATATGCACAACATTGGAAAGAAGGAAATTATATTGATATAAAAGAATGGAAATTAAAAGTTCTGGATATGATAGAGATAGAAAGGTTGTCTTTTTCACTTAAAAATAAACCAATCCAGACCTTTGAAAGAGAATGGCAAGAAGTTCTGAACTGGATAAAGGAATGAGGGAAAGAATAAGAAAGAGTGTTGGAAGAAATGGTAATGAAAACTAAGGGTGTTATACATAGGAGGGGAAAGATGGCATCCGGTTGCAGCAAATGGTGCTATCTGTGAGTTGTTCTCCCCGTTTTTGTTTTATTGTGGTAGGCCTAGCCAGCTGTAACCTTTTAAGTTGGAAGTTTTAAGTATTAAGTATAAATTTAACATACCATCTTACTATCTTAGCTGAGTTAATTAGTGTGGGTATGAAGTTACGAAAACGCCAACACTCCAAGGCAAACGCTGACTCGGATAGCAAACCCTCTAAGCAGACCAAAATAGACTCCCTTTTTGCCAACAAGGAAGCTGCTTCTGCTCTGCAGGCTGATTTGGAGTTAAATAATAGATATGTGGCATTGGAATCCCTGCATGATGAACAATTAATGACAGATAATGACCGTATGCAGAATGTGGAGAATGTGGGAGTCTTGGCTTCTTCTTTAAGTAAAGATGTTATAGAATAAATATAAGCTGAATGTAATAAGGTTAAAAGTAATAATGTGTTAACCTTAGAATAGAAAAAATGTACAAATGGGATGTAAACACAAACTCAACTGGAAAAATGATGCTCGGAAGCGGGAAGGGGGGGTTATTTTGTGTAAAACTTTAAGAAAAATATATACACAAAAAAAAAAGAATAGATGTGGCAGAAATGGAGGGGAAGTAGTATTATATATCAAAAGCACATTCACTTGTACAGAAATCTATGAGAGTGATCAGAGTGGATCTGTTAAGAGCAAGAAATAAAAGCAACATTGTGATAGGAGTATCTATTACAGGCCACTAAACCAAGAGGAGATGGTGGATGCAGTTTTTTTCGGAAGCAAATCTCAGAAATCTCCAAGGTGCAAGAATTAGTAGTCATGGGGAACTTCAATTACTTTGATATCTGCTGGGAAACTAACTCGACTAAGCATAAACTGTCCAGCAAATTCATCATGTGCCTTGCAGATAATTTCCTATTTCAAAAGACAGAGGCAGGAACAAGAGGATCAGCAGTTCTGGACCTGATCCTCACCAACAGTGAGAAGCTGGTCACTGGAATCAAAGTAGCCAGTACTTTAGGGTGAAGTAAGAATGTCATGCTAGAATTCACAATTGTAGGAAAGGGTGGAAGAAGAATATAGTAAAACACAGACCTCAGTTTTCAGGAAAGTCAGTTTTAACAAACTCAGGGAAAGACTGGGTAGAATCCTATGTCTAGAAATACTACAGAAAAAAGACTCAGAACAAGGGTGGAAGTTCTTGAAGTAGAAGTTGCAAAAAGCATAGTCACAAACTTTCTTATGGAATAAGAAAAATGGGAGACATATGAAAAAGCCAATGTGGCAGCACAGCAAAGTCAAAGAGGAAGTGAAAAGGGAAAAGAGCATGCATAAGGAATGGAAGGAAAGATGAGTCACCACGTAAAGGTACCGATGTGTAGCCCAAGCTTGCAGTATTAGTATAAGGAAACCTAAAGCTCAGAATGACTGAGACTGGCTACACAAGCAGGAACAAGAAAAAACAATATTTTCATATATTGTCAAAGCAAGGGAATGACTTAGGAAATTGTGGGACCACTGCTCAGTAAGGATAGTAAAATATTAACAGATCACAATGAAAAAGCCAAACAACTCAATGCCTATTTCCTTTCAGTTTTCTCCAAGAAAGAGAATTGTGTACCTACATGCACTAGCAGATCTGCTGGTGAGAAGTCTGGACTGAACATCAGTATTGACAAAGGCCCTTTTCGCATTTAGGCTTCTTGCGCGAGCGGGGGAGGGCGGCTCGCGCAAGAAGCCTTCTCCGGGAGGCTGTCGCTTCCCCCCTCCTTCGTTCCGCACGCCAAGGAACCAGCGGGGAAGCGGCAGCCTCCCGGAGGCGGCGGCGGCGGCTCGCGCGTCCATCCCCCCCCCGCGCGCGCAGGAAAGGAGCCTGTCCCTTCCGCACCCCCCGCTCGCGTGAGAAGCAGGAGCCGCTCGTGCCGCCCCCCGCACGCGCGCGAAGCGACAGACAGTCGCGCCCGCCCCCCCCGCGCGCGCCAGGAGCGACAGACAGTCGCGCGGGGAGGCGGCGGCGCAGGCTCCTTTCTCGCGCGCGCGCGCGCGGGGGCAACGCGACTCCTGCTTCTCGCGCCCCCCGCGCGCGCGAGAAGCGGGAGTCGCGTCGCCCCCGCGCGCGCACGAGAAAGGAGCCTGTTGCGCCGCCCCCCCGCGCGCGAGAGAAGCGAAGGCAGTCGCGCCCGCCCCCCACGCGCGCGCGCGGGAAGCGGGAGGCTGTCGCGAGCAGCCCCCCGCCCGTGCGAAGCAGGATGCTCTCGCATCCGCCGCGCTAGCTCCCCGCCCCGCCCCTTCCTTCCGCACGGGCGGAGGGAAGGAGGCGCGACCCGGCCGCCTCCCCAACGCACCGCACTACAGGTGAGTGCGTGTGGGCGCCGGGAGCGTAGCGCGAGTGCGGGGTGATTTTCGCTTGAAAGCGAAAATCAAAAACCCCGCGCTCGCGCCGCTGCAGCCCTGTGAGAGCGCCGGAAGTGGGAGCGCGTCGTGCGGAGCGACGCTCCCACTCCCGCACGGCTCACGGGGCTATTTCGCCCAGGAAAGCCCGTGCGAAAAGGGCCAAAGAAATAATCAGGAATCAAGTAGTTAACCTGAATGAGTTCAAATCTTCAGGGTCAAACAAACTGAATCCCAGAATGCTGAAGAGACTTGCTGATGTACTCTCTGAACGACTTGACATTATTTTGAGAAATCTTGGAGAATGAGTGAAGTGCCAGATGACTGAAGAAGGACAAAGATTGACCTTCTCTTCAAAAAGGGCAGAGGAGGAGGAGGGGGAGGAGGACGCAGATCTGGAGAAGTACAGACTAGTCAACATTACCTCAATAACAGGAAAAAAAATAGAATGGATTACAGATTGCAAATATCTGGATGACAATGCAGTAATTAGTAGAGCCAACATGGGTATGTCAAAAACATTGGGTCACTTGTTGAGCAGATGGTGGGAATGCTGTAGATGCCAGTCATCTAGATTTCACCAAATCATTTGATAAAGTTGCCCATGAGATTTTGATTTCCAGACTCATTAAATGTAGAATAGATGAGGATAACATCAGATGGATAATAACTTGTTGGAAAATCATGCAACAAAGAAAAATAAATACTATTTTATCCTACATTAATAGAACCATAGTTTCTAAGTCAGGGGAAGTAATACTTTCACTATATTCTGCCCTGGCCAGACCTCAGCTGGAGTTGTGTGTTCAGTTCTTAGGACTTCATTTTAAGAGGGATATAGAAAAATTAGGGTGGTTTCAGAGAAGGGCAACAAGGATGATTAGTGGATGGGAAACAGAATATATGAGGAAAGGTTGAGGGAGATGGGCATGTTCAGCTTGGTGAAGACCCTTTGTATATATCAGGGCTCTCAGAGAAAGGGTTGTGCAGGTCTGTTCTCTGCTTCCTCATAAGGTAGGACCAAGTCTAATGGCTTTAAGTGATAGGAGGGCAGATTTTGATTGAACATTAGAAGGAACTTCTTGACAGCAACAGCTTTTTGACAGTGTAATTAATTACACCAGTGTGCTCTTCTTTCTCTGGACATCTTCCAAAAGAGGCTAGACCTGCTGGAGATGATCTAGCTGGATTTCCTGATTTAGCAGGGGGGAGGTAAATTTCAATGTCCTATGGAGCCTCTTCCAATGTTATGATCCTTGCTTGATGTTGAGGTTATGGGCTCTGCTTGAAATCCTAAGATGGAATGAAGAAAAGAGCAGAGACTGCAGGGATTCACGTGAGGCTTTAGGAAGGGATGTGAAAACTTGCAATTGCAGTTGCTATTTTGCTCTGTTTTTCTGAATTCGTCCTTCACATTCACTTCATATCTGTGTAATTTTGGGTTACAAAGGTGGTTGTTGGGGGATGGGAGTATTAAATGGAAACTCATGCTCACTGTCTGCATGTTTCCTGATGTCTATACTTGATCTATACATTTTGCCCTATGTGTGCATTTTTCTCATTGCTTAAACTGTGTTTGTGTGTGTTCTTCAATTGTCCTTATTTTAGATGTTCATTTTTTAAATGCTTTCATTAATTTGTGCACACCTTATATCTCTGAAATGCCCCATAAGCCTTAGAAATGTGAACACAAGTTCCATTTCTTCCCTTAATTAACTTAGAGAGGTGGTAAATGGCTACTTCAGTTGATTATTTTCCATCCCTGGCTCTGTAAAGTGATGTGATGACACTAGATTTTTTTCGACATTACTCTCCTCTTCTTCCCTGTCCTGCTCCATTTAACTTTTTTTTCCCCCAGTAACATTTTGCCTTAGGAAGAGAAAGAGAGACCTCAGAAGCTTGCACATTTTGAAACCCTTTTGGTTATCATAATAAAACCACTCTTATTACATTTTGAAATGATTCACACAGGCAACATGGAAACCTTTGCTTTAATCTTGCCTGAATCTACACAGTTTGCTGATAACTGTGGCAGGACTTGAAAGGGATTTCCTGGTTTTTAGCCCACACACTACACTACATTCTCAAGGTATATGTTACATAAAAGCTTGTAATTATCTGGTTTACATCTTCATGCACTGAGTCAGTGGCAGCAATTCACTCTGATCTTTCTTATGTTCAATGGTCTCTGTAGATGGCAAAATATGTTTCTTCGTCA
This sequence comes from Ctenosaura bakeri, assembly GCA_948474755.1. Taxonomy (NCBI): domain Eukaryota; kingdom Metazoa; phylum Chordata; class Lepidosauria; order Squamata; family Iguanidae; genus Ctenosaura; species Ctenosaura bakeri. Next base: position 353,850 of record CAOLHI010001287.1, read on the forward strand.
TAGTACATACACTCCCTCCCAAACACAAGTAAAATCCTAAAGAAGTGCAGTTGTTGTTAACTGTTACCCTGTTTGCTGGGGGGTCCCGGGAGGGACACCTAAATAACCAAACAACAACACACCTTTGGGGAAAATTAGCTGGAGCATTCACTAAAGCTAGCAAGAGGCAGGGTAACTTAGCAGGATCTTGCAACCCAGCGTCTACGGGGTCAGGTCAGTCAAGCAGTCAGATGGGTTAAGGTAATAAAAATGATGTTTATTAAGTACAGACAAATATTAAAGACACCACAGTCACACAGATAACTAAGGAATCAGAGATTGACTTGGAATAAGGATTTTTAGAGGGAAATGGGTGATGTGACACCTGTCTCGCAGTACTGGACCTTGAGAGAGAAGTTGGGGTGCGATGAAGAAGCTCAGCGCGATTGGCTGAGGAAGCTCGCCAAGCAGAGCGGCGGCAAGGCTGGATGGAACTCAGGAGAAATCGGAGGAAGGTCTCAGAATCAGGGGTTTTTATAAGGTGAATTGTGACTGCAGGCCATACCTTACTCAGTGAGAACAACGCATTTTAGAAGTGGGACAAACCTTTGGAAACGTCAGAATTTAGCATGATTGAATCAGAGCCAAATTAACAATAGTGTAGCCAGTATGCAAATGTGGGGCGCTTAGTACAGCTTTGTCAGGTTGCCTGCTCAGGGCAGGAAGCCTTTGTTAGTATCACGCATATGCAATGAGGTGTTTGCCGGAGAGGTCCCTGAAGTGACGAACCGGCTGTATCTGGCCTGCCTGGGTGGAGAATGGAACGTCTAGCAATTATCGGCCGTGCCTGTTTGCGTGCTTGTCCAGTGGCCTCACAAACACGTGGAGCGGGGTGGCAGAGGAAAGCCGAATTGTTTGATATCAAAGTGATATCGAGTGCTATCTCCAGGTAGGCCTAGACTGCAGTAACATAACCCAGGGTATGTGAAGTTGATACCCAAACATATGTATGTTTTTCAGGAAGCTACTGAAAAGCCACATTTGAATCACGTGAATATGGGAGGTTATTATTCTGCAATCAAATGGGGAATCTGAATTGTTGTATCACTAAAGCTCCCTTTAATAGTAATTTCAGACTGCAAGGTCTTTATAGGCCATTTCATATTTTCCTTTAACACAATTCTGTGGGTTCAGCACTTACTATTCTCACTGGACAGAGAGGGACAGTACCTTACCCAAGGCCACAGTCAACTCTATGCTGAGTTTGCTCATACTTCTAAATCACTGAGGAAACAGTAGCACTGCTTGGACAAAGGGGTTTTCTTTGTGTTACTATCACCTTGCTGAGCTGAGAGGTGTTCTGAAGAGAGCTGGCTACTTCCGTCCCAACTGTTAAAATTAATTTCCCCACCCCAAAATATAGCTATGTATTGTTTGTTCAGGCAAGCCTGCACTACACTGCAGTGCTATCTGTTCTTCAGATACTATGGCGATGAAAACGAGCCACAGAAGAAAAGAATGGACTTGCCAGAGCAAGCAAATGAAAAGGTATATCAGAGCGAATCCATAGCTTAGAGGTTAGAAGCTGTTGCTACTGCTGCTGCTATTTCACATCAGTTGTGCTGACTCCAACTTGTGGTGACCCAATCACAAGGCTTCCTTTGCAATATTTATTCAGAGAAGGTTTGTAATTTCCCTCATTCTGAAGCTAAGAGAGTGTGACTTGCCCAACACCGGTTTCGATGGCCAAGTGGAGACTGGAGACCTGGACTTCCTGAGTCCAACAGTCAAGCCACTACACCACACTGGCTAAAGCACATACTGGCACTTCAATATGGATAGACCACATACGAGCAAGTGGTATTTGGCATCCAAATCATTGATAAAGATGTTGAATAGCACTGGGCCCAGGACAGAACCTTGTGGCATCCCAATAGTCACTTCTTTCCATGATGAGGAGGAGCCATTGGTGAGCACCCTTTGGGGCTATATTTAGTCAAGACACAACCACTAGCCGGATCCTTAATGCTTCCAAATTTTCCCATGTGCCCATTTTCTGGTCAAAAAGAAGAACAGACGTGAATCGCCTGTCCTGGAAGCTTAGAGTTGCAATTCAGCTTTTAAATACACTTATAGACCTCCAATTTACAACCATTTAACATTAGAAAAAAGTATTTTAAAAATCTAGATGAAGACTTCTGTCCACTTCCTTTTGTTTTTTGTATTTTTCTGTTTTAATATTTTAGGCAACCAATGCAACCTCGGGGGGGGGCCTTAAAGGAGCACAAAATTGACCTCCCAATCCTACGTTAATTGCCCACCCTGTTTTCCACTTTTCCCGGTCCAAAATTCTGTAGGTGATTCTCTAGAGATCATAAAACTATTGCAGTGTAGTAGCATAATAGCATTATTCTAACCAGGTGAGGAATAAAGATCTACTTTGCAATGTTGTCTTGAGACAAAGAAAAGGAAATACTTTCTCTTTCACCTCCAATCTAAACTCACACACATATTTGAGCAGTGCCCTGACAGGTTTTCCATGTTTGAAGATTTCTTTTTTGCCAATGACATGTCAAATGTGTCAAGTGGCAGAGAATGGCTGCCCATGGGAACATCACACTGCTTAAAAAAGCAAAACAAAACTTTAAGTTTTCCTTTGCTCTATTCTACTCATTTCAGCACTACTGCTGAAAAAAGAGTAGAAACTTATGGCAAAATACCTGCACAGCTTTTTAAAAACAAGCACCTAAAAATAGAAGGGAATCTGACCCATCGTCTAACTACTTTGTTAAATAAATAAAGGAAAGTTGGACAAGGAAAAATTACACTTCTTCAAATCAATTGGAAAATGCAACCCATACTCAAGAGAATATTTGGAGAAATATTGCAAGCTGTGTTGTTGTGCATCTTCAAGTAATTTCCAACTTATGGTGACTCTAAGGTGAACCTATCAAGCGGCTTTCTGAGAGTTGAGTGTGCATGATGCACCCAAGATCACCCACTGGGTTTCCATAACTGAGTGGGGAACTGAACCCTGGTCTCCAATCCTCCAGTGCTCAAACTACTAAATTCCACTGGCTGTCCACCCGCAAGTAGGGTAGAGAAATTTGGGAACAACAACAAAGCCAACTTCACATCATACTATTTTTTAAAAAAAAATCATGGAATTATAAATTTAAGTTAATATATATATTAAAATTTTGGTACGAAGTTTCAGTTACTGTGTTAAAAGGTCAGCTTTTGATGGGAGAGAAGCTTGTCTTGAACCAGATTTCATGAGAATATAGAGTGCTTCCATATTTTTAATTCAAGTTCATGACACCAAACGTAAGTAGCAAGTAATTAACAATTAGCAAAATTACCAAATGTAATTAGCTGCACAAGATGCTGTTGTTGGGAACCCCCCAAGTGTGCTCCCCTTCTCCTTCCTTACTGCCATTGAGACTACCCATTCACTTGTTTCTTCTACCATCAATCTGTACCGTGTCCCAGAAATAACTAATTAGGAATATGAGGAAAGAGAGAAAACAAGTAAGGACTGGGCCCAGGGATTCGTACTAAGTAATGTACTGAATAACAGACCTGGGCAGGTGACTTGTCAATCCCAGCGTTGATGCCAGTTCATTGTTACAGAAGGACTGGAAGCCTATTAGCAGCCCAACTAAAGTGGATCCATTAAAACAGTACCAAGTTAACACATGTAAATTCTATTGAATTAGTAGATCTACTTGATTTGGAATTCGCAATAGGATTCCATCTACAGAATCCAATGTTCCGTTTCAAGAAGTTGACATATTTTTTGTTTCTATCAACTTAAAGCCCCTGTCATTAGATCTCTATGCATCAGGTGTTGTTGAAACTTTAAGCTAGAGAAAAATGAGGAAAATTAAAGCCACCCAAACAGAAGTAAAATCTTTGAAGTTTTCAAAATCTCATGAATACTTACACCTATGACGCCTGTCATTTCTGGAACTAATGAAGCACAAATGCAACCTTATCTAATGCTATTGTTTATTGCATTATTTCTACAATGTTTTGAAAAGCACAAAGGACGAAGGTGTGAATTCTCTGTGTCTAAACAAGAAATAGAGGGAAAAAATCACTAGGTTTTCATTAACCAAATGGGATGAACATTCATAATAGTGTTTTGAGTAGCAATAGGTATCAAAAAGAGTTATAGTCAATTGGATCACATATGACTCCTTCACATCTGCATGGCTAAATCAGTTCATGTTTCCTATTCTTTTCCTTTATTTTTTCTATTCTTTTGCTTTATTTTATTTTCAAACTAAGATGGCAATATGAGCATCCTCATATTTTGTTTTTAAATATGGAAAAAAGCTTTTTTTAAAAATCAAAGAAAATAGAATTTAGATTTTCCTGTGCTTTGTTCTTTTTAATGAAGCTTTGAAAATACAGCATCAGATGTAGGAACACACAGAATACTTTCAGAAATTTGGCTACTCTGATTAAACAAGGTTTTTTGTTTTTGTTTTGTTTTTTGCTTTTCTTAAAACTTTGTAGACTTTTTTTTTATAAGTAGAGCCTACAAAATTCATCATGAAGTTTTGTCATTTCCTGTCAATTTTATCACCACAGTTGATAAATTTTCTATCTTACACAAATTGTGTGTGTGTGTGTGTGTGTATGCACACAAGTGTGTGCATGTTACCTTCCTAAACTTCCAACTGGATGACTAGTTCTGCTGAAGGTGAGCCAATACCCCTAACACAGCCTATGTTAACCCTCTCCCCCATTTGTGGTTGTGTACCTTCAAATCATTTCTGACTGACAGCAACCCCATGATGGACCTATCATGGGTTTTCTTGGGCTGAGAGTGTGTGATGCACTCAAGGTCATGCAGTAGGTTTCCATGGCCAAGCAGAGAAGTGGACCCTAGTCCTCAGAGTTGTAGTTTAATGCTCAAACCATGCTGACTCTCAACCCCCACCCCCAATTAAGCTAGTACAATTGCTTTTTTTATTTGTATGGGAATTCTTCAGTGATTCCGCTTTCATCCTCTGAGATTAGGAGACACGAGCAGAAGAAAGACCTTCATATCATCACTGTGTGAAGGACAGATACTCCTGCTGCTTGAACCATAGACTGTTGGAAGATAAATGATAAGAATAGGTTAGAACGCTTCTACAATGGCTTCCAAATTTTGGAACAATCAGTGAAGGAAAGGGTCTGTCCAAAGGTGTTCTGTTGCTTGAGAATAAGATGGTTCCCTTCGCAATTCCAAGTACAAAAGTTGGCTCAAAGGACTGCTGATTCTTACTGCAGACCTGTGATAGGATAGCATCCTCCACATCACCTGAGGAAAGCAGTCTGGCTTAGAAGGTACTGTACACAGATCTATCATTCCATCACTGCTGTCTTCTTCTTCATTCCAGTTCAGCATCCCTTCTTCAGAGAGAGTTATGCTTGATTCCCGCTGGGAAATCCCAGTGAGAGCAAACTCATAGATCTAACAATATTTTCATAAGTGTTGACTCATTCAAGCAGATGATTCAACAGGTCTCCTCTAGCTAGTTCTGACCAATAATATTCCACTCCCAACTTGTGCCTACTGTATTATCTTTTAGGTGCCAGGTATAAAAAATTTGTATGAGCCCAAACTTTAATTCAGTGTACAGTTCTTTTCAGTGTGCAGCTTCAATTATTCTGTTTTTTAACTTGTGTTTTTATTGCTATCTTTGACTTTTTATGTTTTCATTTTTATTATTTCAGCTTTTTATTGGTGCTTTCATTGCAGTGTTTATTTCTATTTTATTTTCTTGTTTTGATTGGACAGTTTCTATTTTAATAGCCCTCTTGGAATCTTTTGTATGTTGAAAGTGGAAGTATACATTTTTAATTTTATATATATATAAAAAATCCTCAATCAGGGCTTTCAATTTCACCTCTGTATTTTACTCTTGACAGCATGAATCCAGCTATTAGGTAGGCTAAAAAAAACTGCTTTCATGTATCAGATTTTAGCATGTTATTAATATACTGCAAATTGCCCATTGTTTAGGGGTTTTGTTTTGTTTGTTTTTTTGCTACTATTGCAGACTTTCATTTTATTTTATTTTATTTTTGTCTTAGCCTCCCTAATATCTTGAACTGCCTCTGACTTTAGGCAAAAATGCAATGGTCTATGCTTATAACAGCCATCCTAATGCATCAATTTCTATGGTCAAGCCAGCCAGCCTCAGCCCATTGGGAAAAGGTGAGATTAACTACTACAGCTGCTAAAAGCAATAAGAGCTCACACAGTCACCACTTTAGCAATTTGTACCTTCTGAGGCAAGATTTACAGCCTTCAGATTGAATCATAGAATATCCGGTCCCTCACTTACTTCTGTGCCACTGTGGCTATACATTGATCTTAAATAAAACTGATAATATTCCTTGGGTGTTAAAATCTGTTCTGTGTAAAGAGAATGTTAAAAACACGACCAGTCAGAACTGGAGGCGGGGGCAGTTTCAGTACAGTATGCTTGGGGTTATTTTTAAAACAAATGAAGCAAAAATTTCTGCTTCTGTGTGTGTGAATGAAAAAGATAAAGAAAGAAAAAGTGGAGAGGTTTTGGAGAAAGCATTGAGTTTTCCTTTCAATGCTTTTGTCTTGGGAGTATAGTCAACTGGCCACATATTGTTCAAAAAAATTGCAATCTGCGAATAAGGACCATTGAGCACAATGTGTTTTTCTACTGAGTAAACATGCACTTCATTGTACTTCAAGAGTTTTCTTTTTTATTATTATTATTACCACTGAGTAACATATCCCAAGCAGGCCAGAATATCCTACTCACAAGCTGACTGCACTAACAGCAAAAGGACTGGTCTGAGAAAAATAAATTGGAATTAGTCCTTGTGTTTTTACCTCCCCACCACCACCCAGGGCCACAGCTAACTGGGGGAAAACTCTCATGGATCACTATCATGCTCATGTCTTATGCATAAGTTCCCCTATAGACAAAATTAGACTTTTTTGTCCAATATGGTGTCAGTATGCATGCAGATAACTCATGCACATTCTGTTGCACAATCAATTGCAGAATCAGGTCAGCATTTAGTGGCACAACATTACAATTCAACACAAGCGTTGTGTAGCACAATCAGTGCATAACTCTCTATATTGATGTTTACATTAAACAACCCCAATATAGGATATCATCCAGGGTATCCCAAAAGTCATTCACTGCAGTGAAGCCAGCTACATTCCAAAAACTATGATTGATGCATAAATTGTGGTAATCTTCCAAAAGCACAGCAACATATGAACAGCACTTCCGAAGTGGCCTTCTTGACCCACTATGCCATAATACTTTAAAACTGCAACACTTAATCAATGTACCTTAAATGTTTTTTAAAATGTTGCTCCTGAATTTTAAAAAGCCACACTATTTCTGAAGAGCCAGAAGACAACTGAGACCTCAGTGGATCTTATCTCCAAGCAAACAAGAGGATTTTAGCTTTGGTCCAAGGCAAGACAGCACACACACACCAAGGATAGAAAGAATATTTAAAAATACTCTAGAAATAGCTAAAAACAAGAACAACATGTTTTTGAAGCATTGAAATGATGAGAAACTCAGATGAAAAGAATCCTGGACAATCAATAATTTTCACACCTCAGGAGTTACGCTGTGTAAATTTCAGTTTGTACCAAAAGCAGCATTTTCTGTACAGGAAACAGCATTTTCTACATGGATTTATACACTGAAATATTAAGTCCTGTGCAGAAAATCTTGTTTGCTGTGCAAAAAAAAAAAAAAAAGAGGCTATAATTGGGCATTCATTCTGTGTAAAATCTGCACGTGATTAACTTGCCTTAAAAACAATATGTTCTGCACAGAAAACAACATTTTCTGTTCAGGAATTAATATTTCTGCATCAAAATCTTTTCAATCCATCAAATGGTATTTCCTGAGTAGAAAATGCTGTTAACCATGTGCAAATTTTATGCAATTATTTAAAATTATAGCTTTTTTTTCTGTGCAGGAAACATTTTCTGTGCAAGAATTAATAGTTCTGAGTTCAAGTATTATTTTCCACAGAGAAAATGTTATTTCCTGTGCAGAAAATGCTGCTTTCTGAACAAAACAACCATGTGTAAATTTTTCACAGAATAAATCCCAAATTGCAAATAGCATGGTTTTTGAATACTTTCTTGCAGTAGAAGGAAAATTGTTGAAATTACTTTTTGCTTCCCTCAAGAAGAAACTTAGAGAAAAATTACATTGCTAGTACACACACAGAGAGACACACACCAATGTGCATAACCATGGCCATTTCCGCACGAGGCTGTTATAGCGTGATGATTCCACTTTAAACATCCTCTGGAATCCTGGGGTTTGCCGTTTCGGGAGGGGTCGCCCAGCCCCTCCCGAAACTGCAAACCCCAGGATCCCAGAGGATGTTGAAAGTGGAATCATCGCACTATAACAGGCTCGTGTGGAAATGGCCTAAGCCAGGATGGCTGTTGTTGCAGCACTGGCAATTAGAGGACAACAGCCAATTGCTAGTGTAGTCCCATAGAATAAATGAAATGTATGTAGATACTGACCTGCAATCAAGGATTGTTCAAAAGGGTCCATATTTGCTTCCTTGAGTCTGTGGCCTTGGACCAGTGGTGCAACGGTAAAACTGACAGTGCAAATGTTTATCATGGCAGTTCCTACTGACAGTGCAAATGTTTATCATGGCAGCTCAGTCTCCAAGAAAAATCCAAAAATGTAGGTGACTTTGTTGATCCATGTTCTCAAAGTTTTCATCTCCACAAGCAGCAGGTGTGTTATGAAGCTAAAGAGAGATAATTACCCATTTAAGACAAAGTCCTTCTCAAATACTTTGTGTTACAGCAAAGACAGCTCAAAACAATATATAGTTACTGGGAAAATCTGAGGAATGAAGCTAAGCTTAGAGGAACAGGGAAGCCTGAAGTGCAATAGATGAGGTCATCACCCTGCTATTAAAAAAAAATCCCAGCATTTCTCAATGGTGAGCCCTGGCTTCACTACATTACTATCTCAGATGGCTGCCTGTCTGCCTTTTCCTGTGGCCAGAGTCTTTCACATGTTAAGGGAAGACCAATGACATGGGTATTCATCACAGGACAGCAATGTTCCAATTTCTAGAGTTTTGGCCTAGGAAAATTAGGTTGGTGGCTGGGAGGGGACAGGAATTGGGAACATAGAAATATTTTCCTTGCCACCCTTTAGCATCTACTGCCGAAGCCAACTGCCTTGAGTTGCCTAATAGTAAGGCTGACTTGAGGAAGAGGATACATTTTCTCAGGAAATAATTGACTTTTTTCCTACAAGGAGGAATTGTAGTTCAATATTGCAAAAGAAGGGGAAAATTTGTGCACCCATGCATATGTGTTTCAGCTGCTTGTTTGAAAACCCAAGTGTAAAAAAGAAAAGAAAAAAGGAAAGAGTCATTTTGGCACAGTTCTCTCTTTAACTATTTATATAAGCAAGTAATTTAATCCACAGTCCTTGCCATTTCTGCATTATCTGTTGTTTGTTGGGTCTGTGCTTCTGAGGTGAGAAGAGGAAAAAGGAAACTGACAATCGCGTTATTGCAGACTATTCCAATTACTTAGGCACTTGATATGAAGCATAAATAGTATGAAGATCATATTAGAAATGTGTTGGGATGTAAATAGTTGTTGACAGATTTCTACCTATGGAATACAGGAATCATGTTGGCAGTTTGAGAGTTTCATCATGAAACAGGCAATCAAGCTGCCAGAGTCTGTTTCAGAATTCAAAGTGAAATCGCTTGCTGCACAAACTTTCTTTTTGCAAAGGCTTTTAATATATTTATTTTAAAGAAACCAACAAGAAAAATACTTCATCTATAGGCACAGACTCCACCAAACAAACAAGCAGTTAGAAGGGAGGGGAGTGGGCTTGATATACCTCCAGAAGGTATTGGAAAAGTAAACAAGAGACTCTGTTTCAATGTTTTTAAGATTGATTGCTATAAATTTAGTCAATGTTGTTGCTAAGGCTTTTACTAAAAAGGCTTTCTTTTAATACATTACCTATATGGTAATTTATTATGAATTGAACAAATTGCAATATGGTGGGCAGTGTATGTGTATATGTGCAAGGGGATCTTTGCAAGGTTTACTCAGAGGAGGTTTGGCATAGCTTTCCTCTTAGGCTGAGAGAACAGATTGCTGAAGATCACCCAGTAGGTTTCTATGACCCTGGTTTCCTGGAATCTTAGTCCAGCCACTGCATTACACTGGCTCTTCATCTCTCTCTTATAGATTTTCAAATATGATAGAACATTCTAATTCAGTCATAGGGAGTAGGTGGTGGAGGACCACAGAAAGGTAAACTTTGTCTCTTTTTTCAAAGGGCAAAAACAAAGATCCAGGGAATTACATACCAGTTCGTTTGACCTCAATACTAAGAAAAGTATTAGAACAGATTGTAAAGGAGTCTGCAAGTATGTAGATGACATTGCAGAGACTGGTCAGAACTAGCCTGGGTTTCTCAAAAGCAAATCCTGTCAAATTCATCTTACATCTTTTTTTGGTCAGGTCACAAGTTTAGTCGATGATAGGAATGTGGTCATTTATCTGGATTTTAACAAAGCATTTGATATTTTGATTAACAAACTGATTAAAAGTAGAATAGAGGGATCCATGGTTGATTGGAAAACTATGTTCAAAGATTCATCATCAAAGCTTATGCTGCAAACTAGACAGAGATCTTGAGTGGAGTGCCACAAAGTTCTATCCTGGGGCCAACATTATTTAATATTTTTGTCAATGACTTAGATGACGGACTAAAGGGAATTCTTATCAAGTTTGCAGATGAGACAAAACTGGGAGGTGTAGTAAACACTTTGGAAGATAGAAACAGAATTGAAAAGAACACTGATTAACCAGAAATGTGGTCTGAAACTAATAGAATGAAATTGAACAGAGTTAAAGGCATAATTGCACATTTAGGCTTCAAAAATCAAATGCAAACTGATAGGGTGGGGGATACTTGTCTTAGCATCAAAACATGTGAAAAGGACCTTGGCATTATTCTTGATGCTAAGTTGAACACGACCCAGCAATGTGCTGCTACAGCAAAGAAGACAAATACTATTTTAGCCTGCATTAATAGAACCATAGTTTTCAAGTAATAGTAAGGAAGTAATAGTGATAGCATATTCTGCAATGATCAGGTCTCATCTGGAGTACTGTGCTTAGTTCTGGACACCTCATTTTAAGAAAGATATAGATAAATTGGAGTGAGTTCAGAGAAAGGCAACAAGAATAATTAGAGGTATGGAGAATAAAATATCTGAGGAAAGCTTGAGAGAGCTCAGCATGTTCAATCTGGTGAAGATGAAGATGTAGGTTTGTTCTCTCTTTCCCCAGAAGTTAGGACCAGGTCTGAAAATTTTAAGTTACAAAAGAGCTGATTTTGATTATACCTTAGCAGGAACTCCTTGATAGTAACAGCAGTTCAACCATGGAACCAGTTAACTACAGAAGTGGTGGGGTCTCTTTCTCCAGCTGTATCAAAAATAGCCTAGGCAACTACTTTAGGGAGACACTGTATCTGGACTTCCTGCATTGAGCAGGCAATGGACTTGATGTTTTATAGAGTCCCTTCACCTCTTTGATTTTATGATATGCAGCCTTCCAGGTGTTATCAGATTGCAGCTCATCATCTATTGTCATATCAAAATTCCTCATTTTTTGCCATGCTGGCTTGGGATGAGGATCATTACAGTCCTGCAAGATCTGGAGTACCACTCATTTGACCACCATTTTTGCAAATAAGATGTGGGAGAGGTAGGCAGATAGGCAGAAAGAGAAAAATGTTCTTCCAAACACTGAAGCCAAGATCCTCTGGAGCAAGCCATTTTGGGCCCATGTCCAAGACATACTTAATTGAGTGAGAAGAACAGCAGCAATGGATGGTAGAATATACAACTCATGGTATGAAGTCCTGGCCACCTATTCCACTCTCACATTACCACCTGAGGAGAAGATGTTTACCTGGTACAAACCTCTTAACAGAGACCAGCTGTATCTATGGGTACTTCTTTCCTCAGCAGCTGGCTGTATAGGGTCATCAGAGTGAAGAAAATATGGGAGCAGTGTCTTTTCACTGGCTATTGAAATGACATAGCAATTTCAAAAGCCCCCTTTCTCAGATTGCTTTGGCTCCAAAGACTGCAGAATCAGACACTGGAGAAAGAAGTTGTCTAGGGACCCTGGTCTCCATTGGGAAGCATGTTCTAAATGATTCCTTATATTAGCACCAGTGCAGCATTTCATTCCACTGTAGATTAAACTGTAGATTAAGGCTTTTTCTAGATTTCATTCATTTGAAGGCAATAATTTACACACAGAAGGCTGCAGTGGCTAGAATCTTCATGTAAGACTGGCAAACCACCTTTGAAAGCTGCTGCCAGCCAAAGTAGGCAAAATGGGGCTAGATTAGGTGGAAGCAAATAGCACTTCTCTGGAAACCAACTTCCAGGTTCCACCCCAGTCCCTCAAACTCCCCATCCACCATATGCAGAAGTGGGTAGCAGTACATTTCCAGTTCAGCAAAATCTCTTTAGAGGTGGAGAGCAAAACAAAGTACAAGTAGAGATTGTTATAACACAAAATTGCCACTCCTGAGGTTCCAGGAAGCTAAAAGGTTATTGCATCAACATGGGGGAGGGGACTGGGAGAAACACAAACCAAGTCCTTGGGCATGCTGCAGCTCTACTGCAGAAAGTGACTCTTGAGTCAGTGTCAGTGAAGTGATGAATCTGCTCTGGGTCTTATCAAAACTTTCAAAAAGCTAAACTATTTGGAGGATATAAATCAGCTTCTTGGACAGTCTTTTAAAGTTCAGACTAAAATCTGGAGTGAATTCACTAACCACCTTCCTGTCATGGAAGCCATCAGATTTAGGGCACTGCCCTACGTTCCTGGGCTTCTGCAACTAAGTGCAGAAATCAGATGGGAAGCATTACAAACACAGGTGTATTGCGCTTCTTGCAACTCACTCCAGCTATCTTCTGGGAAGGGGAAAAAGACAACAAACAAAAGAAAGACAATTCTGGCAATAGCTACTATCCCCTCCCCCTCTTTCCCTATCAAATGCAATTTGGGATGCTTTAAAAAAAATGCTGATACTTTCATAGTGTTGTAGAAGCCCAGCTCAAGGCTACCCATGAGATCAGCAGATGTGCCAGTCAAGTGACCCCCAGTTCAAGAAGGAGCCAGCGTTTCCAATTCTCCAGCCACTGGAGGCCATCAAAGCAATGACACACTGGCTCTTGGGGCCTTGCTGTTCCAACTGCAATGTATTCCAGTTTGTTTCATTGTCAGGAGTTCAGGAGGGAGCCATTCATCTGCCCTGCCAGCCAGAGGCTCTAGAGCTACTTTCTTACCAAGCTGTGATCAGAAGTGGGAGAAAATAAAAGCAAGTGATAAAAACAATGGGATTCCAAGGTACAGGACAGAAATGCCACAATAATTTAGACACCTGCAGACAGAGATACCTCTTGTGACTTAAAGGCTCTTTCCACACGGGGGTATTAAAACGGTGTAGCGCGACCTCTGATGGAGGTCGTCTACACCGTAAAATGGATTGGGGCGGATTACTTTAGTGTAATTCCACACCCCAATCTGCGCTAGGGCGCCCGGAAGTGGCGGCGCCGCATGCTTTTTAAAAACCACTTTTCAAGTGGTTTTTAAAAGGCACGGGGCATGCAGCCACGTGCAGCCGCATGGTAGCGCCCGGTGTAGATTTGCAGACGCACGCAAGGGCATGCCTGCAGATCTGCTGGGGGTGGGCTTTCTGGCTGGTGAGCTTCTCTGGTTGGTGGAGAGCCTCCCCCAGCCGGCAGCCGCCATTTTGGACACCGCAGGACGCTGACTAGTGCGGAGCAGCAAAAAGCGCTGCTTCACGTGGCTATGGACTTACCCGGATGCAGGTAAGGTCCATCCTAGCGTGTTTTTGCCCATTTTTTCCTCCGTGTGTGGAAAGGGCCAAAGCCTCCTCTATTCCACACAATTAACAACTTAATTGTAGTACCTACATTGCCTGAATTGTCGGCGGAAGTCCTCTTGGATACAAAATTGTTTCAAAACAGCAGTGGACAACAGTGCTTTTTCCTTTTTCTTGCACCTCACTCAGAAGGCCTTGACAGTATCTTTCGGGCAACAGGAAGTCATCTCACATCACTTCTTGTTTCACTTTCCAGTGAAAATGGTGTCCCCCCCCCAGGTTCTCTGTGATGTAGATGATTACAAAGGAAACCATGGGGCAAACTGACCCAAAGTGCCATATTTTGTGATAATTTGGGAGGAGTTTAGCCCATTTATACTTTTTGGAAATGTAGTGGTTTGAGGACCTTCAGGACTGCCAAAGGGGGAGTTGGAGACCACAGGTAACCCAGGGCACACATTTTCTCCATGTTTGCTGTAAACAATAAAAGATGCTTTCACAAGGCAGCCAACAGCTTAAGGCAATGCAAATCTGCTTTCTGCTGTAACTTAATAAGATTGATTTGATACCTCTGGCTTTAATAAGAATTTTTAAAAAACAAAGTTAGTTGTAAGAAATCTGGCTGTATCTTCCTGTACTTGGGATGTACTTGTAAGGTACTAGCTTTGGATTCATATTACTTATTAACAAGTCAGACCTGCCACCAAATACTGCAGTAGAGAATGAATTCTTGCCCTGTATCCTCTTCCAGGATAATAATCCCACCCACCCCCCTGTGTAAACCAGAGGCTTGTCTAAGGTTCCTATCACTCTATACCATTATATATTATATATTATATATTATATATATTATATTATATTATATTATATATATTATATATTCTACTTTAACTGCCCTGGCTGCACCCTGTGGAATTCTGGAGTTTGTAATTTGGTGAAGCACTGGAGCTCTCTGGCTGAGAATTCTAAATGCCTCTCCCTAAACTGCAAATCCCATGATTCCATGCAATATTGCCAATGACAGATAAAGTGGAATAATAGTGCTATAACAATGTAGTGTGATAAGGCCCTCAAATTTATCTGTTGATTTTTCTTTCTGGTTCATGGGTTAGTGCCATTTTGCCTACCAAAAGTTTGTTACAGAACTGAGATTGATTTTGGCATATTTAGATTTGCACTTTCTTCTGGATTCTGGCCTCTTCATTCCACCCTTTCTTCATTTGGCCCCTATGGTCATTTTTTATTGTGTGGCCACTGTCTTTATTGAATTGTTTTGGGGAGCCCACTCCTTGTAATTTGTGTTCGGGTTTGTCTGTCTCATATTGTATAGACCTGTTCTACGATTTCCATACTGGTATACCAGTAATGTTCTTTATTAAATAATTCTTTCGCTTAGCAATGAACACTCCTTAGTTACAGTTTTCCAAAAAAGAACAAGTTAAAAATACTTTAGCTGATGCTTGTTTTATTTTCCTCCTTGTCCTTTTGATACTTCATTTAATGGGGCTGCTAATGAATCTCATGGATATAATGAATTAATGAAATGAAAGGTGGATTAAATTACTACTTTTCTGGCCTTAAGTCATCAATCAGACAGCCTGAAATTTCATTACAGGGAGCTGTTTTGTGAATCAGTTTTACCTCATTCATTTTAATTAAATGAATATTTATATATTCATTTTGCAAAAAAATATATACATACGTCCATAAATCTTTTGTTGGAGGAGATGGCAGTGTCATGAGGACCAGATCTTGCACAGCTTTATTGAATAGGAAGGTGAGGTGGAATTCAATGGGGAAAAAGTCCACTTTAAGATATCACTGTTCCTTTTGTCAGATGGGGCCATAGCATAATGGTAGAACAGATTACCCAAGACTCTACTCCAAAATCTTCAGTTCAAAAGATCATGAATGAGGTGGTACAAACAACTAGGGATGGTAGTCTTGGCAATCTTCACTCTAATAAGTAGGAACAAATAACTTCTTCACTATTTTGCCTGCAGCATAAACCAAGATGTTTGTGAAATGTTTAAGTGCTACGTGCACTTCAGGAAGTATTTTGCAAAGAAATACATTTTTTATTTTTAAATTCTTATTTTATTATTCAGGTCTTAGTATACAAATATATTAAAAAGTGAATACATACAGAAATATGTACAAAACAGACATATATTAGAGGAAATCCCATAAAAATGCATAAATTAGGAAAAGTCTCACACAAAGATAGTTTTAAAAAAGATTGAATTCTAATGTAGAAGCTGTACTTATGACATATATAAAAAGATGATAATGATGATGGTGCTGGTGGTGATCGTGATGGTTTCCTGCTTCCTTCTCTGACTAGAACTCAGAGTGACTTACAACAGGTGCTCTAGAGCTAAGGATTCTTCCTTGTGCATACGTGGATATATATAAGTAAAGTCTAGATACAATAAAAATGGTAACAGTAAAAGTTGCAGGACAGAAAAAGACACCTATCTGAGATGCTGGACATGATACAGTGTAAGATAACTTCATGTATTCATCATCTTTTGTTTCTGTGTTTGAACCATGCCTGCAAAACTGGGTCTACCATTAGGCAGAAGTACACAGCAGCCTTAGGTGGCAGATGTAAATGGTAGCAACCACCACATCAGCTCCTCATCCTTCTGAGCTCCCCAGTCACTCCAACTGTTAGAACTCAGTATGGTATATACCACACCTTCATGCAGACTGTTAGCTAAGATGAAGATGGAAGTGACTATTCTACTACTGGTGATGAAGTAAGATTCAGCTGCAACTTCAGCCACCGTTGGTAAATGGAGTGGGTGAGGGACATTATACTGTTGTTTAATTCATCAGCAAAACTTCTTGAAATGGCCCACATCTTTGGGGCAAAAGGATGCATTAGAAACCCTTATTTCTCTCCTCTGCAGCTCAGAAGCTTACAAGATGAACACTCTCTCTCTCTCACACACACACACACGTGGTCTAAGCACACATAGATACTTTTCTGCTCCAAAACAAAGGTCAGAAGTGCCAGCATGGCAATTCTCAGAAGATCTAACACAGTTGAAATGCAAACATTCAGATATTGATTTTTCACAGGCTGTAAATGTGTAGCCATGAAGCTTAACTAGCCTAAAAATGAGCACCTTAAATATTTATGAATTGCCAGCCTGCTGAATGTGAATGTCTGGCAGACCATGGATTTTAAAACTGAAATTTAGGTTTTGATTATTTCTATATATGGAAGTCTGCATTATATCAGCAATGTGACCTTAAAACTTTTGTTCCACCCCCATGCCCCCAACTGGGCACTGGAGGAAATGTTCTGTCATTGTTTTTTCTTTCACTTTAAGAAGTGGGTGTGGCTTCAGAAAGAGCAGAATATGCTTAAAGACAGACCAATCACAATCATACCCCAGAAGAGTCCTCTCTTTAAATGAAGGGCAAGAAGGTAACAATAAGAATAGCTAGAAGATAATCAAGTGACAGTGAAAGTAATTGAGTTTGGAAGGGTTTATTGATTTCTGCTCTGTCATTTTCAAATGTGTTCTTTGGTAGATCTATTTTTTCTTACATCAATTCATCACTGTTTCATTTATTTCTTTTAAAAAATGTTGTGAAAATGTGTGTTTAAATATTTATCCTTGAAATGCTAATCTGCCCTGTATCATTTTATCTCTAGTGGTGCTAAGGATGCAATTATTCACCAAGTTTTTTTCTTGAAAATAGCAACAAGGAATTTCAGCAAATTTTCTTCCCACTGCAAGAAATCTTTGAAAACCACATAATTTTCAAAGGCTAAAGATTTATTCTACTTCAAATTTGCACATGTTTGTTGTGCATAAAAAACAGCATTTTCTTCACAGGAAAGAGCTTTTTTTGGGGGGGGGACATTTCAATGGAGAAATATTGATTCCTACACAGAAAATGATATTTTCTATGTAAATCAATCCTGTGCAAATTTTTCACAAAATAAATCCTCCATTACTTCATTTTCTGCACAGAAAACAACATTTTTGTGCAAGAATTAATATTTCTGCATTGAAATATTATTTTCCACAAACAAAATACTGTTCCATGCACAGAAAATGGTGTTTTCTATGAAAAACAACCATGTGCAAATTTTGCACAGTCTAAGGCCCTAACCGCACCATGGTGCCATCTTGGCATGGAGACACATTGCTGCTGGTCCATAATGCATGCCATTACATGATATCATTTTAGACTTGCTGTTGTTAGCCATAAACCATTAATGGAAAAAGTCCAGTAATGACCTCCCTTCATGCAATGATCCCATTGGCTGCAGACATTCAAGAAGGGTGGAAGACCTATCAAGTGTTTCCTTCCACAATACAGCCCAGGAAGAGGTCAGCTGTACTCTGGAATGAAGGAGCATGTCGCGATCGCTACCCATCCACCAGCAGCCAACCAGTGCAATGGGGAGCATTTGGATCCTGATCCAATTCTGGCAATGGCATTGCTGGGATCGTGACCAGATGACATGGGATCATAGTGTAGTGCAGTAAGAGTCTAAGTCCCAAAGATTGGAGCTTGTCATCAATCTAGGATTCTTCTCATCAAGGTTCTTCAACAATTAAAATACATGTTTTCAACCATCTTTCATTTAAAAATATATATATATATATATATATTTTCTTCCCCTAGACATACAACCTCACCCTAAAAGAATAAATCAATTTAACTAATTTAAAATAATTTGAATGTTATAAAACACAAAATTTTTAACAATTCAAACAAGCCAAAATGCAGAATGAAATATTAGAGACCAAGGCATGATTTTCCTACCTGTTAAAAGGCTCAGATGAATAGGCAGGTTTTAACTTGGCACTGAAATGAAATCATTGCTGGTGCCAGTCAGAACTCCAAGGGGAGAGCTTTCCACAGCCAGGAACTTTTACTTTTGAATATGTTTTCTCATTATATATGTGTATTTTTTCTGCAAAGATACATTTCTAGATGTATTGTATCTGCAAATAAACATTTTAAAATGAATTTCAATGTTTTGAGCTGAAAATTACATTGCAAATGAGAAGATATGCAAAATATAGAAAACAACATTTTGATACAATTATTAGTGCAGGAATTGTGCAAGAACTCACGAAGATCAAATTCCTCAGACAGCCACAAAAGTAAAGTAGGGCAAGTTTATTTCCAAAAAATCTTTGTTGAACAAATAGCATGGGAAGGAGGAGAACAAGTAGAGGCCATTTAGAAGACCATTGAAAATGCACCATGAATAAATGATCATTTAAAATATTTGAAGGGTTACTGTATAAAGATAATGGGGTTTACAGCTCTTGAAGCTTTGTTGCACTATTCTGATCAACCCCAAACTGGGCAAAATTAAAAGACTGAATGATTCTGAATGGCACCTCTAACCCGTCTATTGATTGCAATAAAATCATTAAATAATGACATAGCAATCACAGTAAGATAATTAATTGTATAAGGAGGGAAAAAGTTCTTGGGAAACAAAACAATGTTCTGGGAAAACTTGAAAATATATAAACATCTGGATTGGGGGGCATTATTCATTGACAATCAAATGAAGGCCAGTTCCTTGCACACTTTAAAGCCATACAGCTCCCCTTCCAATACACAATTAATTAGAAGAGACCAGAAAGAAGAAGTTCAAGGTAGAAAGCAGAGAGCAGAATAAGTGTGAGGATAATTTTGTGGTTCAGTAGAAACCCATGATTGGCTCCATCATCTTCCTAATTTTCTTCCTCTTGAATAAAAATCCCCAGAGGAATGAGTATGACAATGTTTAGGATACCTTGAAACAGAAGGTGAGCTAGAAGAGTAAACCAAGATTAAGAGTTCCCCAAATGGTTATATTTTTACATTTAGTTGTGACTGTCAAATTGAAATGAAATAGAACTGGGTTAATTGCAATCAAGCCTCATTCAGTAGCTTCAAATGAGACAATTGTATGACTGTTTACTTGAAAATTCCACTGTGAAGCGTTTTCCATTCAAGAATGCATTAGACCAGAATCTTCCCACTGGGTGGCAGGGGGAACCTGCAGATCTCCTCATCTTCGTCAAGAAAGGGTCTTGACAGACTCAGACATCCTATCAGATCAACCATTATAGGAATTTTCACACTTTTGTGAAAAAGCAGCTAAAAAAAACACCACTTGTTTTGTGCAACAATACTAGGGGCATGCACAAACATTTCACAAATCCCTAAGTATGAAAGTGTATCTAAAATGTGTTAAAACTTGCACAATTTCATGTGCTCTTGTATGTGATGATGAAATAGGTAAAAATTTACATCCATGTCTTCCATAGAACTAAGGCTGGTAGAAATGCACAGTCCACTTCTGCCAATTGGCTATAATGCTGTCCCAGTGGCAAATCTTAGACAGGTGTCAGTACTGTGGACCACTTCCCAGGGACCATTACCAGTGCCTAATGCTCCCATGCTTCTCCTTTCTTCTTTAACTGTTCATCTCTCCTCTCCAAGGACCTTTCCACACACCGCCACCAATCCGCAATGGCGATGGGATCATAACAGGATGGTGATGTCAGCTCTGCATGACATCACTGCCATCCCATCGCTATCCTGTGGCCACCTGTCACAATTGCAAATTAAATCATTGATGGTTTTTTCCCATCAATGACACATGATCACACAGTCCTCCCACATTCCTCCTGCATTTACCTGTCATGCAGAATGTCAGGAAGTGCAATAGATGCACTTCCTCCCTCAGCATAGCCTGGGAAAGTGCTGGGCTGCACTGTGGAAGGGAGGGGCAGAACCATTGTGCTTCCTCTCATCCAGTAGGCAGCCAGTGCAGAGCGGAGTGCTTCTGTTGCATTTCCCACCCAGAAGAGGCAATCCCGGGATCCCCATGGAATGGATTCAGTAGCAGGCAAGCTGCGGAAAGGGCCCACATATGAGAGTTATTTGTCGTTGTTAATTGCCATCAAGTCACCTTCAGTTTTTGATGACTCTATGGATGAAAGACCTCACTACCCTATTCAGATCCTACAAACTCAGGCCTATGGCTTCCTTGATTCAGTTCATCTACTTGTAATGCAGTTTTCCTATTGCCTCCCATTTTATCAAGTATTATTATCTTTTCCAGTTATTCATTTTATTTCATAAAGTGGCCAATGTCCAGTATCCTCAGCTTAATCATTTTGGATTCTAGGGAGAGTTTGGTATTAATTTGCTCAAGGACCACTTGGTCCTAGAGCAATTTTGGTAGTTCATAGTATCTTGTGAATTCTAGCATCATATTTGATGTTGTTGATTCTCTTTTGGACCATTTTCTTCACTGTCCAATTACACAGAAATACAGTGGCATGGGTGATCCTGTCTCTGGTGTTCAGTTATATATTTTACAATTGAGGATCTTATCTACTTCTATCCCATTCTTATCAGATTCTTTGGAGGAGAGAAAGATTTCTGTTTTCTTGATTCACTATTCCATTCATTGTCATTAGCACAACCCTCACCTCATTGTCATTAGTACAACTCTTAGTTATCATTTTGTCAAATTTGTATTACTTTTGTTATGCTATGCTTTTATTTTCTTTTATTGATTACATTTATTTGGGATTATTTTACTATTTTTTTTTAAATTAATTTTAAAAATATTTTGGTCTAAATCCAATAGCAAATCCCAACTAGTCAATCCCTTGACTCTATGGTATATACATAAATGCTGACAATTCAATTCAGCAGTTGGTTCAATTGTGCTACTCAAAATGGGATTAGCAACTGCAGTTAGCCCTTCATTATTGGTTTACTAAAGTTATTTGTACTGGGAACAGTAACAATTTTTGATTAATGTCTTTGCAGCTAATGTTTTGGTGCTTCTTTATTTTCCCTCTCAGAATGCCCTAGGTTTTACATGGTGGGAAACACTACTCACAAAAATAGCATCTCCCATTTTAAGCTACCTTTATTTCCTGCATTGATGGTATGTGCAGGATAGTTTGGAGGGGAGAAATGCCCATTTTAAGGAATGACTGAAAATACATTTCTGTTCCCTTAGAATCTAAGGGAAGGGCTTAGATGGGAACAAATAAGTTTTCCAGCCCCAGAATGGTATGGATGAAGAACAAAAGAGAATCTTGATATGGGAAACTTGTTACCCTGTATTGTGGAGGTCCTGGGAGGGACGCCCAAACAACCAAATAAAAACGCGAGATGGGGAAATTAACTCAAGCACTTTCTTAAGCTAGCGAGAGGCAGGGTAACTTTAGCTGGGATCTTTTAACCCTATGTATACAGCGTCAGGTCAGAAGAGCAGTCAGGCAAGGTTTTAAAGTAACTAAGATGATAGCTTTATTAAAGGACAAACAACGAATAAGACACCACATGCACACGACTAACTAGAATAGAAATGGGAATTTTTGGGGGAGAATGGGTGATAAGACACCTTATCTCGTAGCCCTGGAGAAAAATGGAGAATTGCAGGGAAGAAAGCTCAGCACGGTTTGCTGAGGGGAGCTCTCTGGACAAACCGACAGCAAGGCTGGATGAAACTCAGGAGCGATCCGAGGAGGACTCGGAATTGGGGACTTCTTATAGGGTGGATTGTGCCTACAGGCCATGCCATGCTCGGTGAGAACAAAGAGAATTTGGAGCGGGACAAAGGCGTTGGAAAAGGTCAGGTTTTACATGATGAGCTTAGCGCTGGATGACAATAGTATAGCCAGTATGCAAATGGCTCAGCATTGAGAGGGTGCCGGCTCAGAGCCGTGCATCTTTGTGTAAAGTCGCGCTTAAGCAAGGTGTGTCTGCAAGAAATGGTCCCTGAAGTAACGGAGTGGCATTAATCTGCCTGCCTAAATGGGGATTGGAATGTCCAACCATTAACGGCCGTGCCTGTTTACGTGCTTGTCTGGTGGCCCTTGCAAACACGTGGAGCAGGGTGGCAGAGAAAGGTCAAATGAAGGCCAAATAAGTTTGATATCAAGAGATATCTAGTGCTATCACCAGCATGACAGAACTGTGGAAACAAACTGGAAATAATGAAATTTGAATAAAATAGGGTTCAATTTAGTTCAATTTTCAATAATTCTAAAGCTAATTAACACCTCTGTTCTCTAGCACCCTGTATATTTTCAGCGGCCTTTGATCCAGAAGGGATGCATATAAACATACACAGTTTTTGTTAGTGAGTACAGAGAGCTTAAGGCATTTAAAGATCTCAGAATCAGAAAGCTTTGGAAAGTGGCCATGGATCTGAGAAAGGCAGCAAGGTCCTGTATCTTTAGTCATGTCGCAAAAGCCTCACAAGCAATTTCTAGTTGGTTAACTGAAGCTCACCCGTCATAAAACAGTGACAGTAGCTTTAAATTTCAAAAAAAGGTTGCATACAGAGGGGAAAACTTTTCACTACGATCTTTGTGAAACTTATTAGACAAAGAATATACTTAAGAGCTTGTGGCAAGTTTGAAGAAAATAGCAAGAATCTGTCATTTCAAGCTGAAATGTTGAATGGTGGGTTTTCTTCTGTTTTTTGTGGCCACATGAGCTGAGAGACTGTGTGCTGCCAATCTTACTCCAGCTTCAGAGCTGCTCACAGACTGAAAGAAGGAGAAGCTGTAGCAAAATGTCAAAAGCAGAAAAGGCCAGCTTCCTACTGTTTGCACTATGAAAGAAGTTGTTAGCCTAATGAGTTTGCCAAGATGTCCTAATGCCTAGGGAATTGTCAGAAAATTTCCATCAATGCTGAATCCAATCTGAAGGCTTCAACCCAACAGATAAGTGATCTTCCTCACACTCGTGAACAGGTGAAGCACCCCAATGGAGCCTTCATGGATAACTAGGATAGTGTTCAATGGGTTTTGGTAAGAAATGTCCAAGTGTATTTCTATACAAAAGAATTTTCTACAAGATGCCCTGAACTGCAAAGAATCTCATGGCTATTCTGTTTTTTCCCATTGCAGTTTTCTAACTGTTCGGTGTCAGAAACTGTTCGGTGTCAGGAACAGATTCCAGTTTACAGTCGAAATCTGTGTGTGGGGGCAATTTGTCAGCTTCCCTCTCGTGGAAAGCCTTATGCAAGTCCCGGTAGTGTGAAGGAATATGTTGCATATCTTCATGGGAAATGGGAAAGTTTGATTCTGAAGAGGATAGAGTGCCAGCAGTCCAGTTTATTTGGGGGTTATATTCACGAAGCCAATCGATTCTCAAGACCAATTTGAACTGCACCGCCTTGGGAACCAGAAAGTGCATGCTGTAATTGTTTTTTCCCATTTGAAATGAGATGGGCTTAGTAATTTTGCCAATTACTCCTCCAGTCAGTGAGGTCCCATCCATTTGAGTTAATTTGATGGGGCGTTCCAAGGGCTCATAAAGGATTTGTAAATCCTTAGCCAGTTTGGGGTGTAACAAGCTTCTGGAGCAACCAGAGTCAATTAATGCACTATGTACATGCATAGTCCCATCTCTGCCAATAAGCATAACTGTGGTGTAGAAATGGGGGATTTTTGGAGTTCTTACGGCTGTTCCCGCTGCCTGCCAGTCATCGCCGTCGTGTTCAGAATCCCCGTCTGTCTCAGATGAGGACGAAGTGGTGGATTCAGCGTCGGGAGCAAAGTTTCCTGTCGCAGCTGCCGGGGCCTTAGAAGCGCGTCTAAGTGGTTGTTTGACAGCCGCTGGCTGACTTGTGGATTCCTTATTCTTGGTGTCTGCTCGTGCTCCCTTAATCCCAGCCGGGGCTTGGTTTTCAGGGCAAGTATTAGCAAGGTGACCCGTTTTGCCACAGTTGAAGCACATTCCTAGACGGAGGCGATTGTTCCGTTCCTCAGCGTTGAGGATGATGGGACGGCGAGGTTGTCGTTTTGCCATGTCTTGTCGTTGCCGGTTCAGCTGCACCGTCTGGGTTATTCCTTCCACTTCAGTAGCTAGCCTGATCCAACCTAGCAGGGTCTGTGGGTTCGCCTGAAGTAAGCACCCGTGTAATATATCGGGATTTAGGCCATCTTTGTATAACTCAATAAGGATTTCGTCATTCCACAGGACTTTGGTGGCCAGGTTTCTGAATTCACGAGAATATGTCCCCACATCGTTCCTGCCTTGTTTCATTCATTTTAGTTGATAATTTGTGTTTTTCCAGTAGATGAGGGTCTTCAAAACGTTCACGCAGGTGGTTCATGAAGAGCTGCAGATTTTCAGTTTCTGGGGCGCGGGTGTCATATAGGTTCGCGACCCAGTCTGCTGCCAGTCCTTTCATCCTTTGGCTGAGGTATCGAATTTGGGCCGCATCATCCCAGAAAAGATGGCCATTATCAATCATGAAATTATTTGCCATGGTCATAAAAAAGAGAGCTTTTCCCCCTTTCCGTTGAATGACGCTTTCAGGTCTCCAACATTTCTGAGTAACGGTGGCGCTGGCACTTGCCTAGCTGGTTGCCAGGGTGGACCAGGGGTGCCTGCTGTTGGGACGGCAGCTCGTGGTTCTCGTCCTGGTGTTCTCCCTGCCTGCGAGGGACGGAGGCGCATCTCGCGTAGCATGGTCTTGAGTTCAAGTATTTCCTCATCTTTTCTCTCCAGTTCTGTTTCCATTTGTTTTATCTCCTCCAGAAGGGAAAGGTCTTTTGCTGATGTGTCCCATCTAGCAGCCCTTCTGCGTTGTCTCAACGACATACGTGGTTTCTCTCCCCAGACCCAGGTTTGGCCGCTGGTGGGGGTTTCTGGAGCCTCGGTCAGGTGTAAGTTTCCCTTGGTATCCATGAGCACTTTGGTCTCTGCGGCTTCATCAGATTCTGCAGATGCATGCTCTTCTGCAGTAATTGACTGGTCCGTCGCTTGATACATTTTAGGAAAGAGACTCTCGAGCTTTCTGTCAGGAACAGATTCACACTCACACGTATTCAATAAACTTGATAGAAGATTTATTGTAACATAGCAAGGGATGCTGTCTTACAGACGTCAAAGCTCGAGAGTGGGATCTGGTTCCCACACTCTACACTTAAAAGGACAGTTTCCCCTGAGATAGTTGTAAAAAGGACAAACGACCCCAATCACCATGACGACTATCTGTCCAACAGTTCCTTTGAAATTCCAGCCGGAAGGAATGTTCAACACCTAGGAATAACCTAACATTCTACTATCACCATTCCCACAGGCAGCTGCCATACAAAAGCAATAAAATGTGGGGGCACCCCGACATCCGGACATTATGTTTTTTTAAAAAAATGCAGAAGGAAGTACTAATGAATATTCTTTCTATCCCTAGTTATGCCTTAACTGTTGAAAGAGGAATTAATTACAAGTAACATTGTTTGCTAATCAACCATGGAATAAGAAGGCCAGACACAGAAAGCTGAGTTGATGAAGGGCCACTTTATTTAAACTAAACCCCTCAACCTTCCCTTGTGCAATCCAATACTTGGGTAGTTTTCTGTTCCTGCTACTTATTTCTTCCCCCACCTATTTAAGGACTCCACTCTTAGCCAGTTGCCAAAGTCTAACCAGTACAGTGTGCATCGGGGGAGGGGGGACAGATAACAGGAAAACAAAATCCAGCCCTGCCTCTGGGTGACCAGCAGAGCTCAGACTGCACTAGAAGTGGGAGAGTGAGTTGAAACACAAAGAGAAAATGAAAGAGGAAATGAAGGGAACAAAGAGGAAGTGAAGGGAGATAGGAGGACTTAAATATTCTTTGGCCCCATGTCTTTTCCTTGAGAACCAGCTGCAATCACACCTAACAAACTCACAGGTGGCTTTTCTCCACTGGAGATCGGCAACAGCAGCTTCTCTCCAGAAATGGCTCATGGGAATTGAACTGGATTGCTAACTAACCACAGAATAGCAAGACCAGACACAGAAAGCTGGGTTGAATAAGGGCCACTTTATTTAACCTAGAAACTGGAGAGAAGCAAGAAAGAGGAAGCAACGTAATGTGAGATCAGCTGAAGCAAGGGTCCCCCTTGACTTCCTCCTCAGCCTTCCCCTGGGTGAACCACCTGAGACCCAAGGACAACCCAATAGCTAAGTTGCTCCCCATCCAGCCATCTACTGCGAGGCAGTGCTAAGGAACCCCAACTCCAAGCTGGAGGCCTTGAGTGAAGACAGAGCCCCCCCCCAGCCAACCCCAAGAGTAGTCTTCTTCCCTAATCCCAGGTCTCAGAACCTAAAGAGGCAGTTTCAAAGACCTCTCCTTCACCCAAAAAGGGTGCCAAAGTGTTCACTGTAACTCCCTCTACTACCTGCCATGTACAAGTGACAAGTTTCTGCTTAGTCCCTTTCCCCACCAGGCTGACCAAAATGGCCCTCACTCCTTGTTGCAAGTCCCCTAGGAACAATCTATTATTCTCCTCAGATAAATATATGTCACTTACTCTATAAACCTCAGAGCGCTGAAAGACTATTATATTCAGATGCAAGAAGTAGCCTAACCCCCTGTTTAAGGAATTACATATTTCCCTATTTACCCTTCTGTGGGCTATATCAATAGATTCAGGATCACCCTCACCCTGCCAGACTTGGTGAGGCAAAATGGATGACCACATTAGTATTATTACTGGTCATCTATTCTGTACAACTCAGAAATCATGCAGAGACTGAAGGATAAGGGCCTTGCCCTTCAACCACACCATTTCATTCCTTCCCAGGTGAATGACCAAAACGTGAGGAGGCTGTTGCACTCTCCAAGCAAGAGAGGCAACAAACCATGCTACCAAAGAGCCCTTTTTCCAAACCTAGGGTCTGGTTGCTCAGTCAAAGTTGAACACCAAACTAGCCATTCCTGGCTTAGCACCCCATCCAGTTAACCATTCTATAGACACAGATCAGAGTTCCCTGCTTCTGCAAAAACAAAAAACAAAACCTAGGACCTGTAAAATACAACAACATTAGAAAACAGAACCATACAACTCATGAATTGAGAGGTCAGACATATACCTTGTAAGCATGAGCTTTCTGACATTCAAGGTGCTGGATTTCTCCCATAGCCAGACAGATGTCAAAATCCATAGAAGCTGCCTCAATCTGAAATGAATGGGTTCCAAATTTACCTCTTTGAAGACCCAAACACTGCCAGGCCTGGGAGGTAACAGAAAAGAGTGAAAGGATGGTGTGAGAAAATAAAGGCCCTGGTCTAGATTCCCTAACCCTTACATAATTCTGTAATGCATGAAGTGTGCATAAGGCCATATCATGACAAGGTCTTAATGTTACCATCACCTCTGTCCCCGTCTGATCCATTTCACAGTTACAGATGAACAATATAACCTGTTGCCCAAAAGGCATTTAGTCTCTGCAATGCCCTGATACATCACAACACAACCATCTCAGTAACTTGCAAGGCACCAGAAAAAGTAGTCAAAAACACTGTGTGAAACAAAATGGTTTCACAATCAGAAGACCAAATGGCAGACTAAAGTCACCTCAGCCCCTTAAGACAACAATGGTCTATGCCTGAATTCAATCTGGTTGAATTCTGAATTCAATCATGTTAACCTGATACCCTTGTCCTCTGGCAGAAAATGCTGACAGCCTAGCCTCCATGGCCCACAAGGTCTGGAATGGGATAATGATATCAGTGTTAGGTGACAATGGACTAAAAGCTGTTGTGATAGTTCTGTAATGGATGGACAGGCATGAGGACAATAGAAAGATTTACAGGACAGTGGGAGGAAGGGTTGGAACAATCAGCAGTTTGGTGAGAACTTCCCCATCACTATTGTCCAAAAGCAGAATCATTATGGCTAACTTAAGCCTATGATCTCTGGAGTTACCTGATGATTTCCTGACTATGACCTAAGTGTGTGTGTGTGTGGTGTCTAACCCACTTTACCACACACGTTCAGCCAGTTTCTTCCTCTTGTACAGCTTGGCCATACAGTCACATCAGGGTACTTTTTCTTTCAAAGCCAATTAATACAGCTTGCCAATTAAATCATATTTTGTCAATTAAACCATATCAATATGTGGGGGTGTACAGCCTGGTAACACTATTGATTCATGTTTTGCTTGTGGTCTATTAAGACCCATAGATCCTTTTCACATGTACTGCTTTTAAGCCAGCTCTCACTCATTCTATATTTGTGCATGTCATTTTTCTTGCTTAGATGTAGCACCTTACATTTATCTCTATTAATATTTTAAGCATTGGCCCATCTCTCCAACCTGTCAAGGCAATTTTGAATTCTGTCCCTGTTTTCTTGGACATTTGATAACCCTCCTGTCCCCATTTGGCATTATCTACAAATCTGATAAGCATGCTTTCTATTCCATAAACATCTTATAAAGATGTTTAACAACATCAGGGTCAGGACAGAACCTTAAATGAGACAAACACACACCCTTCGTCATTTCTC
Source organism: Ctenosaura bakeri (assembly GCA_948474755.1). Taxonomy (NCBI): domain Eukaryota; kingdom Metazoa; phylum Chordata; class Lepidosauria; order Squamata; family Iguanidae; genus Ctenosaura; species Ctenosaura bakeri. Next base: position 383,095 of record CAOLHI010001287.1, read on the forward strand.
TCCAGAATGAAGAATAACCATTGGTGAGTACTCTCTGAATTGTGCCTATCAGTTCAGAACCACCTAACTGTAACACTGTCTAGTCCAGAATTCACCAACTTGCCTACAAGAATATCATGAGGGAGCATGTCCATGTCAATCTGAAGTCAAGGTATGCTACATTCACAGATCTTCTCTGATCTATCAATCTTGTAACTCTGTCCAACAAACAAACAAACAAACAAACAAACAAACAAACGCATTTGGCATTACTTGTTTTTTTGAGAAACCCATGCTGACTCTCAGTAATCACAGCATCCCTTTCTAATTGCACACAAACTGACTATTTAATGATCTGCTCTAGAAGTTTTCCCTGGTATCAAGACTGAGAGTAGTCAGTAGCTACTCAGGTCCTTTTTTCCCCACTTTTGAAGATCAGGACAACTTTTACATTCTTCCAAACTACTGGAAGGTCCCCCATTCTCCAAGAAGTATCAAAGATCATTAGCAGTGGCTCTGCGATTACATCTGAAATTTTCTTTAGTAATCATGGAAGCAGCTCATCCAACCCCAAAGATTTACATTCATTAAGAGTAGCTAGGCATTCATGTACTACTTCTTTAGCCATTCTGGGCTGTAGTCCTTTTACTGCATGATTTATTCTATTTTCACCACTTTTTGGAAGAAGACTGAGACAAAGAAGATATTAAATAATTTAGTCTTCCCTCTGTCCCCTGTTAGCATTTCATCATCTTCTCCAACGGTCACTATACCATTACCCTGTTTTTTCTCTTACTCTGAATGTTGGCAGCCACCATTTATTATTTTTAACTCTCAAGCAAGCCTGAGCTTATTCTGAGTTTTTGGCTTTTCTGACTTCCCCCATACAACTACTGGCTGTTCATTTGTATTTATCTCCTCTTACATTTCTTTAAATCTCAGCTTATCTGAAAGTTCTTTGTATACCCACTCTGGTTTTTTTAGAACTCTCTCACCTTTCTTTCTCATTGGAATTGTTTACAACTGTGTCTTCAATATCTAACATTTAAGAAACTCCTATGCATTATGAACTCCCTTCCCTTTGAGCATTTCTGACCATGGAATATTGCCCAGTATTTCCCTAATCTTACAGATATCAGCTTTATTAAATCAGAGTGTGTCTTGGCTTCTTTTCCTCTGTATAACAAATCCTGAGAAAACATGGTCACTCCCATCCAAGTATCTCGATATTTCCACCTCTTTGACCAAATAATTTCTCTTAGTCAGGGCCAAATCCCAGATAGCTGATCTCCTTGTTGCTTCTTCCACATTTTGCACAACAAAATTGTCTACAAGGCTGGTGAGGAATTTCTTCAACTTTACATTCTTGGCAGAGCTTGTTTTCCAACAAATATCAGGGTTGCTGAAGTCTATTAAGACTCATAGATCCTATTTCTACTCTCTCTCCCTCCGCCTGATCTCTCTCTTGACTATTTGATTGTTTGTTTTAGGAAGGCCTTATCTAAATCTTGAGTCTGCCTAGTGGGCCTGTAGTATTATTTTTTATTTATTATTCATTTGTATCCCACCTCTTCATATGGATCGAGGTGGCGAACAACTTACAAATAGCATATGTTTCGATACATTTTTCTATACATGCCCCCAACAAGTTGGGCACTCATTTTACTGACCTGCGGAAGGATGGAAGGCTGAGTCAACCTTGGAGCCTGGCAGGATCGAACTCACAACGTTGTGGCTTGCAGTACTGGCATTTAACCACTGCGACACCAGGGCTCCCTGGTAGATGCCATAATGAAGTCACAGTTGTTTCTGTCCTCTTTAATTTTTACCCAACAACTCCTAATCTGTTGCCCATACTCCATACCATAGATCTCTTTACAGGTGTTCACATCTTTAACATATAACACTACATCTTTATTTCTTGATTTGTCTATTCCTTGGAATAGATCATACCTTTTCATTACTATGTTCCAATCATGAAACTCATCCTACTAGGTTTCATTGATGAATATTAATTCATAATTCCCTTCCTGTGTTAAGTGTTCAAGTTCATTTTGTTTCTTTCCTATCAACTGTGCATGTAAGACCATGAGTCATTCTCCACAGCTGATTCCTTTTTCTTGTTTTTTTTTTGTCTGCCCATTATTGGGCTCCTGTACTGTTGGCCCAATTCTCTCCATATCATTAATGCCATTGTCAACAGTATTTGGTGTTCTCCTGCTCTCTGGAACACCATCTCCCTCCCCTCTATAACTCAGTTTAAAGCACTCCTGATCAGATGTGCAAGACTCCTAGTAATCACATTGTTTCCAACTGTGAGCAAGAAATACCTGCATAGGACTTTTTTTTCTTGCCAGGCTCTTTCCAGTGTAAAGCTTCAAACACTGATAAGTAAGAGCAAGCTAGATGGCATGGAACGTTTACAAACATTCTCAGTAATCAAGCAGAATATTTGCAGCCCAGATGCAAATTGTGACTTAAAATCCTCACAGAGGCCTTTCCCATTTAGGTAGCTTAGGTACTGTGAAGAAATCAAAGGTCAAAGAGTTCAAAAACAAGGTGTCTGAAAAGAGGACAGAGGAGTCCAAGGGACTGCAAAAAGCAAACCTAAAGGAGATTTGGATGAAGGAGAAGGAAACATGAGCAAGAGGTCAGCACAGAAAGGGAAACAAGTGATTTCATATATTAACTGGAATTAACCAGACAAATCTTTAGCCTCAGAGTTCTAGTTTATACTGTAATTCCCCAGATCCACCTGCTCCATTTTTCCAAAGTGCAAGTGATCATAGACAGTGTCAAAAGCTCAGATTAGTCTGGAATGAGGTGACACAATCAATCGATTTATACTCTACTAATCCCATTTTAGAAGTCAATCCTTCAGTGCTAAGAGGTTCTCACAATTAACCCTGTTCTGAAACCTGACCTTCCTTAAACCTGACCACAGATATTTAAGGCCAAAGGCTGAACAGTTAAAGCTTGATCCTCCCCCTGACACACACACACATACACACACAGAGGTAGACACTGTATAAAAGCCAATGAAGTAAGAAAGAAAATGTTACTTTTTAAAAAAATAGAAGTGCCCTGGCTTAGACACTGAATTATTATATTTCAAGAGCCCTCAAAACACATGTGAGGTAAGTGCTCAGAACTCCTGTAGAAGCTGGGCCTTTCGATTTGTTTCAACGGATATAGCTACTCCATTTGGATAGATATGTGTGTTCATTTGTACACCACTCTATCAAAACAAATGGAACACCCTCACATATACTGAAAGGTCTACATGTCTATTAGACCCCTTATTTAAAAAACAAAACAAAACCCTGAATGATTGTAATGCAGAAGATGGCATAACCATAGTTGCTCCCAAAGAGAGGATTGGAACCAGTAGATGGGAAGTTACAAAGAAGCAGTTTTCAGATTATCATTAATCTTCTGAATGATAGAAGGTGCTTGACACTTTAACAGCCTGCTATAGTAAATGATGTTCTCTCCATCTTAAGCAGTTTTAAGACTGCACAAAAGGAGTGCTTTTTTTTTTTCCTTTTCTGAAGCTATATACACATGCCTCTGCAATACATGGCATACAAGGCAATGCATCCTGCACAAAGTAAGTGTTGGATTAGATTGGTCATTCCATCTTCTGTGATTCCAAAAATTGTTAGATTGTGGCCTAAATCCTATTGTTTACTCCCAACTGGAGTATAGTGATTGAATTAATTATCAATGGATGAGTTACCACATAGGTAAATACCATTGATTCAATGTGTCTACTCTAGTTTGGACTACCAACAAGATCCAGAATCTTGTCTCATTTCTCAAATTACTCTTGCTTACATATTTACAACATAGGGCTCACCAAGCTGGCTGGAGTTGATTAGCCATGTTTGGTATGATCTGCTAGGAACTTGACACATATTTGGTGCGTTATTGGAACTGTGGAGTGGGGAGATGATTATATACCTGACAGGAAGATTAAGCACCAACTGCAGGGAAAATGGTTTGGGCTAATTTTGAATGCTTACACTCTAAAAAGTATGCTCAGGATTTAAACTTAGGTAGCAGGAGAACAAAAAAAATCTTGCCACTGCCAATATACTAGTTGAGACAGGCAGTCTCAGCACAGTGAGATTGTGCTGGAAGTCCTCTCCACCTCTCCTCTCCAGAAATCTCACATCCAACTGATATTCCTGGAGAATTGTTTTTAACTGCCACAGTTTCTGTAATATGTTCAAGATCTCCTTTGTTTAAAAGTCTTGGCTTTGCACAGATGTGGTGTGTTTTTCCTTTTGTGAAGTTATACATACATGTGCATGCATACACACATACACATAACCCAAGCATAGCAAGATAGGTTGATTGATCACAAACAGACAGACAACCCATCCAAGGCTGCTGCTTTAAGTACAAGACAGCCATTACATCATTTTGCTTTCCTGTATATTTTACACAAAAAATGTGCAATTTCCCTGAGACCAATAACAAAAGACCCCACCATCCGCTTGCATTGAGAAGAATTTCTTTTGAGGCATCTTATTTCTCACACAAGGCTGCATCGAGTCAAGATTTCCAACCCCTGGATGCAGCCTAAAAGCAGAATCCTATGGATGCGCTACACTAAAAGTTGCATCCCCCCAAAAAAAATCTGGTGGCTCTTCTTCTTCTTTGTTGGCATCATTGTCATCTTCTTCTTCTTGTTTGCCTTCAAGATGTTTCCAATTTTGGCAACCCTAACACCAACCAATCACGAGCTTTTCAGAGGCTGAGAGTATGTGGCACACCCAAAGTCCTCAAGTGGGTTTCCATAGCTAAGCAAGAAACTAAACCCAGGTCTCCTGAGTAGCAAACACTTAAACCGCTACACCATGTTGGCTCTCACCAGGCTATTATTCCAATGCCTTAATTTTTTTACAGTTACTATGCCCATAGTCTTTTTCCTCTTGCCTCCTACAAACTTATGCATATAGAGTGCACTTATAGGTTTCTGGCCCAAATCTCCATTTTGATCAAGTCCAGCTTGATCTCACCCACCACCCCACTCTTCAGCAAATGATTTATACACAGCTCTGCTTGTTTTGAGATTCTCCGCTCTCTTTCTCTTTAAATAAATGCCTCACTTTCTTTGCAGTGTTGCCAAATGAAATTCGTTGCTGCCCTGAAAGCATGAGCCCAAGAGGGCTTTTAAAAGAGACTGACCTTCACTTTGATGCTACACTAAGCAGCACATCTCTTTTCATGCCTTCTTACTCAGCTGAATGTTAATCACTCCCAGAAATATCTGGGAGAGCCTTTGAGCACCCCAAAGACTTAATCCAATGTAGGTTGTGCCTTCTTGGCTTATGCCTGCCTGACTCATAATGATTTTTATTAATGATTATCTCCTGGGCATTCTTTTTCCCTGACTGAAATATAATGATAAGGTGCCATAGGCACCACAGCAGACAGTACGGCAATCTTTATTCTCAAACAAGCAATTCATATGTCACAACCATCCTAGCATTCATGCAACTAAACTACTGAGGTCTTCTTCACTGGGAACAAGGCGCATCTGATTAAATAAAATCATGTTGACGATGAGAGCTGAGCTGACTGTTCTCTTTCCAGTAGATATTTTCAATGCAAAAGAAGGAAAGAAGAAAAGAAAGGCAGACGTGGCTTTCAGGAAACACACACACACAAATACACCCTATTTCTTTGCTAGTGTTTTTGGTGTTCACAATTCAGTTGAACTGCTGTTCCCATATTAGGGGAAATGGTAATGGCCCCTTTTCTTCACTTATGTGCCTTCACATAGGTAATACATTTTGGTTATGCCACAAAGCTAAGGTTAAATAAAACTAACTAAGGGCTGCTAGGCTATCCAAATTTCCCTCTGTTCAGTGGCTCTTCTCATGTTCTTGAACTATAGCTCTCATCAAATTTAGCTATCAGGACAAAACATATGAGATAATGGTATACTAGTTCATGATCAGGAAGACGATACATTCCCCACTTCTGGTGTACGTTGCTGGCATCAAAGGGAACCTATTTCAAAATATAAGGTTATTTCCCTAAGTCACTGCCTCTTACGTGTGATAAGATGTCCTACAATGTCTGTGTGTCTATCTCTTCAAAGTTTACTGACTTCCTCAGCAAAGTTTCTTCTGAAGGCATTCCCTGCTATGAAGCAGTTCTTCTATTTTCCATATCTCCAGGATGACTTCTGCACAGAAGTGTAATATCAAGCTTTGTGTACCTAGAATGACATCTACCTGGCTATGTTAAAACACACAAAAACTTTGGCCCTTTCTGCAACTCACCTTTTCTCGGCTCTAAGATGCAGTGTTTGCACAAGCAGCCTCCGGAGAGAGGCTTTCACGTCCAGGGTCCTTCAGCTCCGCATGAGCTTCCTGCTCGCGTGAGAGCCCTTCCTCTTCCTTTCGCAGTGCAGCCTGGGACCTTCCCAGGCTGCACTGGACAGGAAGAGTGACCAGCCCGGCTCCCAAGCAAGGTAAGTGCACGTGGGGCCCAAGAGCGATGTGCAATCACGCACCACTTTCGGCTTCAATTCAAAAATGAAAAAATTCATGAGCGGTCCCTGACAGGCCCTGGAGCGTCACGCAAATGTGAGTGCGTAGTGTGGACCACTTCTCACATGTGCACGACACTCTAGGGGCCCTTTTGCATCAAAAATGCCGTGTGAAAAGGGCCTTTGAGTGCTGTGAGAAAGAGCCAAGTTTCACATTACCCAGAGACGAGGGGAAAATAAGAGCTATAATAAATATGGTTTGGAGTAACTACATGTGATAGTTTGTAATGTATGTGAAAAAAAGGGTGAAAGCATCAGAAAATGGAAGAAAAAAAGACACAAGTAAGGAAAAAATCAAGTTGATGCAAAACTTAGAATAATAGAGTTGGAAGAGTCCACAGAAGCCATCCAGTCCAACCCCTGCAATGCAGGAACCCACATCAAAGCACTCTTGACAGATGGCCATCCAGTCTCTGCTTAAAAGCCTCTCAAGAAGAAGAATCCAGCACTCTTCGAGGCAGCATATTCCACTGCTGAACAGCTCTGACCATCAGGAAGTTCTTCCTGAGGTTCAGGTAGAATCTCTTTTCCTGCAGCTTGAATTCATTGCTCCTGTTTTGTTTGGGGAATTAATCACATGCACATGAGATCCAAACAGTTTAACAATCACACAAAGCCAGCTAAAAGAAAGGGAAGAAAGATTGAATAGAGAAGAATTAGGGTGAAGTGGATGGTATTTACCTATCTGTAGAGAAGAGACGAAGTGATATGACTCAGACTAGGGTCCAAGGGTAATAACAGAATGTGAATCTGAGCAGCAGAGTGACAGTCTATATCCAGAGTATTCCGAGTTACTTGGCTCAGAGCCAGGGTTTAAATACTCTTTTTCCACCCTGAGGTGGAAAAGTAGACAATGAGGTCTAGAATGAGCTAATGGCCTTAGCATTAGGTGACAAGAGACTGATGGGAATCATGATAGCTCCATAATGGTAGGACAGGTGAGGGGACAAAAGGTAAGCTTTGGTGGACAAAGGAAGAGGGTTGAAAATAGTTATTCTGTGGATCTAGTTTTGGGCACTATTGTTTCTAAAGGCTGAGTTGTTGAGGGACATTTGCAAGTCCTTTATCACTGCAGCTCCCCTAACTTTGACCTAGCCGTTCCCTGAGGTCCTGATCTAACCTAGTTGTGCAACTTACTTGTGCAGCCAGTTCCTTTTTGCCAGAAGGCTTCTCAGCTATTGAAGGATATAATTTATAATTCATGCCAACTAAAATTTGCCAATTAAACCATATAATGCACTGGGATGTACAGGCTGGTAACAGTGCCATCAGTGTACCTGGCACTTGATACGAGTGGTTTACAATGCTTAATTTGACAGTTCCCTCCCCTCAGGCTTACAATCTAAAAAGACACAACACACAAGGAACAGTGAAATGGCAGTGGGGGAGGGGATTTAAGTCCAGCAGATGCTGACTGTGTTGTCTCCTTCTGAAGCCATAGTATAACAATTGGGATGGAGAGAACGCTTTTCATCAGTTACCCTTCCAAGGCCTGCCCCTTCTCCTCTATCATTCACCTTGTCCTTTTATGCTTAAAACCCCTTCCTGGGTTTGCCCCATGAACCTCCAAAGTGACACTTAAATTAAACATGAAGATGTGTTGATTGTTGGATCCAGTTTGGTAATACATGACTGGCAATTATTATAATGATAATTATAACTATAATTATATAATTATTATAATCATTAAATTGAAAATATCCAGATAGAAATGTAAAAGATAAAACCAGTAAAGATTTATTGCATAACAAGTAAGTGAAACATATAGCCATATGCTGGTTCCATACTTAGTACCCTGTAACACTCAGTTAAAATAACACTTCTCTCCAACTCTTTCCACACTTTCAGCTCCCATCAAGCCAATCTGTATTTGGATCTTATCAATTCCTCTATTTCTAACTGGTCCTATTTGATCTTTTGACAAACATGCCTCCGGTTTTATAGTCTTTCCCCCATAATCCCCCCCAACAATAGCATTCCATGAGCTGTGATTGTCTGACTCTGCTTTAGCTTTCCAAGCTCATCATACCAGATTGTAATGTCTTTGTTTTCTTATCTTTCCTCTTCTCAGCAAGCCAAATGGCCATTAGAAGACAACCTGATGAATCCATTTCAATCATTTGTTGCCATTTCCTCCCATACATCTGAAGATAGCACGCAGACTACCATGTTGTACCATATGGTTGTTACAGAAGAGGAGCTCACCTGGGATGGGGAGGGCAGAGAAAAGGAAACTCTCTCTCAGCACCATGAACATGACTGAGGCCCTTTCCGCACCTTACCTTTTTTCAGCGCTGGGGTGTGGGGATTGCGCAAGCAGCCTCCGGTGAGAGGCTCTCGCGTCCCTGCTGCTTCAGCTCCGCACAAGCTACCTGCTAGCATGAGAGCCCCGCCTCTTCCTTCTGCAGTGCAGCCTGGGAGTTTCCCAGGCTGCACTGGGGCAGGAACCATGACCCGCACGGCTCCACAGGCTCCGCACACCAGGTAAGTGTGCATGGGGCCTGGGAGAAATGCATGATCATGCACCATTTTCGGCTTCCAGCCAAAAATGAAAAGGTGTGCTATCGGCGCCTGCCAGCCATGCTTGTGAGTGCATTGTGCAGATCACTCCTCACAATTGCACGACGCTCCAGGTGCCCTTTTGCATGGCAAATGCCGTGTGGAAAGGGCCTGAATGTTCAACCTCAGACTTTTCAGTGCTCAGCACTGAAAACCTTCTTCCTGGAAACAAATCTGTCAGTTTTGCTTAGGACTGTGTAACTGATTTAGTTGATACCCAAAGCAAAATGGTACAATTAGGGCTGATTTATAGCAGCTCTGGATTAAATCAGGTTGGCCCAATTTATTTTTGGAGTGGAACAACAGTGTAAAGCCATTCAGATTGATTCAGATATGGAGATGTCAACAATAAGAAGGAAAAACAAAACAAAACACCCAGACTGCTTGTCTCCAATATGTTGATATAACGAAACTGCCCAAGTGATCTGATGTAGCAGGAAAGGAAAGTACTTGGGCTTTGCTCACTGACAGCTCTAATAGTCAGTAGGGAATGGGAACCTCTGCTGCAGTCTTCAGTTATTGTGCAATGACCTGTGAGGACTTTGAAGTTGTATAGTCATCTCTTATATCTCTTCCTTGTTTACTGGATTTAGGTCTTAATAGGGATATGAAGAATACTTGCAAATTTTCTAAGACTCAGTGCAAGACTTGGTACACATTTCAGGCATATTTGTGAAAAGTAAAAAATCTTTCTGCCATCCTTCCCCCTCAACCCCAAAGCAAGTTTTGCCACAGAAATAGTGGCCAAAATCTTCTATTGACCTTGACAAAATATAAAGCTTGACAAAAGTATATCTTTGCTTCCTCCTCCTTCTCCTCCTCCTCATCATTCTTTTCTGGTGTTGCCCTGTTTTCTGGGGGTCCCCGGAGGGATACCTAAGTGCGCTCTCAATCACACAAGTTGGGGAAATTAGCCAAGAGCACAAGCTGGCAATGCAAGAGGCAGGGCAATGGAGCGGAATCTTTTACCCAGTGTCTACGGGATCAGGCCGAGTCAAGGAGCAAACAGAATTGAAGTAATAAATGTTGTTTTATTAAAATACAATCAAACAGTGTATGCAGCACACTCACACAGATACCTATAGAAATAAAAGTTGGAGTGGGATAGAGGGAATTTTAAGAGGGAGTTGTTGGTTTGGCTAATACTACACCTGTCCTGGAGCCCGAGTAGTCTGCAGATTGAGTTCGTAGGTATGAAGTCTCAGTATGTGGGACTGAGGGGAAGGCTCGCCAAGCAAAGTGGCAGCAAGGCTGGATGGAAGTTGGGAGCGATCCAAGCAAGCTCACAAAGTCAGGGATTTATATAGGGAGAAATGTGGCCACAGGCTATTCTGTACTTGGGGAAAACAATGAATTTCGGGCTGGAGACAAAGCCTCCAAAAGGTCAGAATTTAGCATGATTGAGTTAAGTATGAATTGTCAGTGGAGTAGACAGTATGCAAACGCAGAGTGCTTGACAGATGAGGATTCTTCTAATCAAGCTGCCTGCTCGGGGCAGGGAGTTCTTTGTAAGTAGCGTGCATACACAATAGAGTACTTGCCTTTGAGGTCTCCTGAAGCGGCGGGACAGCTATTTCTGGCCTGCCTGTATTGTTTGGAATATTACAGCGATTACTGGCCATGCCTGTCTGCAAGCTTGTCCGGGGGACCTCACAACACGTGGAGAGGAATAGGTAAAGAAGGCCAAATTATTGCTATCAAAGTGATATCTAATATCCCTCAAGTCCAGGCTAGAAACTACAGTAACACTGGTGACCCCCCATGTAGCTATATAGTGGCTGAGGTAGGATGGGAGTGAAAAGGTAAAGTCTCATCTTGGTCTCGGCTGTCAGAAAGACAAAGGGGGGGGAAAGCCACTACTTTACATACATTTTATGAAGAAATGTATGAATTTTGGAAAGTTTTTATCAAAATTGAATCAAATAAATATATTATTCTAGTTTTGGCTTTCCTGTTACTCAAAGAAAAATATGAGGAAGAACATGAAGCCTCTGCAAATAGACTCAGCTCCATTGTGCCCCAGCAGCTGATGAGAGGCCCTTTCTCTGGATTCCAACTGCCATTGCTCTGGCATCTGAGGGAAAGAGGAGCAGCCAGCACCTAATGGACTTAATCTCCTCCTCTACAGCCACCTTCCTCCTTTTTCTCCTGTGTCTTATCTAGATTGTTAGCTTGAGGGAGGCCCACATCCAAAGAAAGAAAGAAAGTTTATATTCCACTCATTTCCCCAAAATCAGGACTACAAGCAGTTCACAATTTAAAACAGCAATACAATTAAAATATACAAAAAGTAAACATTAAAAAACAAGTAAACAATTCACACCTCAAATTAAAAGAAAAAATGTCTTTAAAAAGAAAAAAATCTTTTAAAAAGAAAAAAGTATTCTTTTAAAATCCTATTTTAGTACAGATGTGTCTTAATATTGCATTTGTTGGTGTTTTATTCTTTACTTTTTAATGTTAATGTCATCTGCCTTGAATCCCAGCTTGGAGGTGGGCTGCTATATAAATCAAATGCACACACAGTCTAAGGGCTGTAATTTGTCTATCCCACTTTGTCCCAGTTTACAGGCTGGAGATAAAGAGTCTATAGGACAGCAAGCAAGGTAGCAAAGCCTTCAAAATGAACTGGTACACATAGAGACAAAAGTCATTCTTACTCATAAAAACTGTTCAGGAATAGTGCAGTAGTTTTTGGGGAGCTGAGGGCTAGGGACCCTGAGTAATTCTTTGTTGCTGGAACCCCCAAGACTTAATTCAAGATTTCAATATTTATTTAAATATTCAAATATCTATTTATTTATTAAAGGCTTCTGGAGATTCATAGAATCATAGAGTTGGAAGAGACCACAGGGGCCGTTCAGTCCAACCCCGTTCTGCCATGCAGGAACTCACATCAAAGCATTCCAACAGATGGCAATCCAGACTCTGCTTAAAAACCTCCAAAGGAGGAGACTCCACCACACTCCAAGGCAGCACATTCCACTGCTGGACAGCTCTGACCATCAGGAAGTTCTTCCTGAGGTTTAAGTGGAATCTCCTTTCCTGCAGCTTGAATCCATTGCTCCTAGTCTTCAGATCCCTATTCAGACACAGGGTGACCTTGAGCAAGTCACATTCTCTCAGCTTTAGAGGAAAGCTCAAGGCACACCCCTCTGAACAAATCTTACCAAAAATCTCTGTGATAGGTTCACCTAAGGGTTGCCAAAAGTCAGAGATGACTTTAAGACACACAACAAGAAGGTACCACTGATCGGGGAGGTTCTTTCTAGCTATCATGCCTTCCCTTTTGAAAACTGACTTATGGTGACTTACAGTGAACCTGTTAGGGGGGGTTTCTTGGGAAGATTTGTTACCTTTGCCTTTTCTCTGAGGCTGAGAGAATGTGACTTGGCTGAGGTCACCCAGTGGGTTTCCATGGATGAGTGGGGATTCAAATCCTTTTCTCCTGAGTCATAGCCCATTTCCACACCTTGCCTGATCCCACTGTCCTCCCATTATGGTTCTGGCACTGCCTTTGCTGGGAGGGGAGTGCGACCGTCTGCACCCCGCCAGCTTCTGTGGAAGGGAGCGGGAGCAACACTGGCCTGGCTACTGCAGTGCAGCTGGGTTCTTTCCCATGCTGCACTGGGGAAGGAAGCACCTCCATCGTGCTCCTGCCCTTCTACATGGCCAGGAAGGATGGAAGCATTGTGCAATCATGGGTGTTTAATGGATTTATTTTGTTAATTGAATATCTCACAATCATGACAAATGGGGGCAAGATGGCAGCGGGATCACAACAATGTCATGTAAAAGCATGACTCATGGACTGCTGCCATCACGTCCCTAACCCGGGACTGTGACACCATGCAGAAATAGCCATACTTTTGTGCACACACATGCCTACAGCTGTGCCTCTTTTGTCAGGGACATGGCAATGGGGAGGGTTGTCAGAGACATGGCAGCGGACGGACAGCAGCCAAAACTGCTTCCTCATTTGCAAACAAGGCATCAGTTTGGGCATACACACACACACACACCTGCCACCACATCCCTCAGCACCCACATTCCATACTGCCACATCCCTGACAAAAGTGACATGGCAGCAGGGATGTGTGCATGCTCAAATTCCTCCCTCATTTGCCAACGAGGAAGCAGTTTTGGCATCCACCCCCTAACACACACACACACACTGCTTCATCCCTGCTGCTGCTGCTGCTATTGGTGGTATCTAGCAGCAGAGCTTCACAGACCTCCTGTGAGGGCTTCACAGACCCTCAGAGTCCCCAGACCCCAGGTTAAGAACCCCTAGTATACTACAGGTGCATTAAGAATTCTGTGTTAATGGTATACATTCCAGTATGTCCTAAAATTAGGGAGACATAGCAAATATGTAATACCTGACCTCTGCATAGACCTATCAGGAACACAGAGCTGCAAAGTCTACTAAAGCCAGCACTGGAAAAGGCAGAACCTGGGGGGGGACATTTCCTTCCTGCAGTTCTTGGCTTCTTTTGTTGACATGAATAAGGTCTGTTAGTGTCAGGTCAACCACAGCAGCTGCAAAATGTTCTTATTTCAGGGCAAACATAAGATGTCTGGCCATTCTCCCTCAGGGTATTCTGCTTACAATACAGTATTTTCCCTTTTGCAGGCTGGGCATATGGGTGATCCAAAAATTGAATTGTGAAAATGTGAGAAACCAACGTATCTATTACTGAGTGAGCTTATGTGCAGTCTAAGATCATTTCCACACTAGCCTGTTATAGTGCTTTAATTCCACTTTCAACATCCTATGGAATCCTGGGTTTTGCAATTTAGGGAGGGGCTGGCCACCCCAGGATTCCATAGAATGTTGAAAGTGGAATAATAGCACTATAACAGGCTAGTGCAGAAATGGCCTAAATGTTCTAAGTTTTGGCAGTCTGTTGGAACCACAAATTAATTCCTTAAAGTGATGCAAACAGTCTCAAAGGTGTCTTTTATGGTTAATAGTTCTTTTCCCCCCACATACTATCTAATTCAATTCCCAAGACATCAGTCTCAGAGACAAACATAGGCAGGGGGTGGAGCGACCAAGTATGTTGCCCACTGAGACAGGTTAACTCCTACGGTTACATAAGAAATATGTTTTCTTTGATAAATGGCAACTGTGGATTGGCATGCCTTAGTCAATTTCAATTTGATTTGGTCAAAAGCAAGAACAGGGACAACAGCCTCACTTCTCAGAATGATTCAGTGGATGGAAGGTCTCCTGTCAGTTTCCAGAAAAAGAAGAGGCATGTAGTCAAAGAGACATGCATTCAAAAGAAAATCATCCATGATATATCAATTTACAAAACTTACCCAAACTCATAGACAACTTCCAATCCACATGGTAACAATGATACTGCTAGATATACCCTTCAACTTATTCCAAGGGACTATAAGTCTCAGAGGGAGAAGCTAAAGAACTCTGGGACAGAGGTTGTTATATCATTGCTAATGTGACCAAGGCAGAAGGAGAGGAAAACTAGAAATGAACAAGATACACAGATAGTGCTGTGTTGATAGATATGTCTCCTTGGACAATGGTCTGCACTTTCATGGAGAAGGACTTCTTAGATGAGAGAAATTGCACCTCACAGCAATTGGTAACATCAGTTGGCTATTTCCTTGGAGTCTTACAAACCTGATCAAGATGACTTTAAACTTAGGTGGGGGAGAGATACAGTAGTCCAAAGGACAGAGAGATGCTATGCACTGGGGACAATAACCCTAGTGATACAGAGGGAATTGGACTAATAGATCAGGAACCAAACAATGGGAAGAAAAGAAGGGGAAAAAAGAAATTAGCTGAAGAGAATGGCCTTTTTTCTCTGTTGTCTCTACATTAATGCACAGAGCATGGGAAATAAATAAGATTAAGTTGAACTCTTAACATAGGAAGGCAAATATGATTTCATAGGCCTCATTAAAATGTGATAGGATGAATCTCAAGTTTGGGATGTAGTAATGGAAGGGTATAACTGAGAGACAGACAGACAGACCAAATAGGAGATGAAGATGATGATGGTGGTGGTGGTGGTGGTGGTGGTGGTGGAAAATTGAAGGGTGAAAAATAAATCTAGCAGCACCTTTAAGATTAACTGATAAGAGATTAAACAAGAAAACACAACAGGGAAAAGAAGTAAGAGAAGAGTTGTCTGGCCAGGGCCATGCCATATGAGAGAGAGAGAGAGAGGAAGATGAGAACGAGGAGACAGAGCTTGCCTTCCTGACAGAGGTTCTGTCAGGAAATCAAGCCAAGATTAGAAGCTCTGTGCGTATCCATCCCCTGCATTTGCCTGCCACAGAAACAGCCAGTAGTGACAGCAAGGGAGGGGGACGTGTGCACTGCAATGGTGATTTCCCACCTTTTTTTTGTCACAAAAGCTAAACCCCTGTAAAAAAAAAGAAAGAAATTATATCTTTATCATATTCTTTTTTAAGAAGACTTTGAATTTTTTCCCAGGTAGGGACTTGAAAGCAGCTTAAATCATTTTTTAAAAATAGTTAAAAACCATAGAATACAAACATTAAAACGCAATTAGGCAGTCAAAAGAGATTTTAAAAAAGTTAAAATACATAATTAAACACTCACACACCCAAACACATCAGCAACACCATAAACAATATCCAGGATATTCTATCAGACAAGCCACCTATAATTATGCATCAAATGCCTGTCAGAATAAAAATGTCTTTACTTGGCTGCAGAAAGTAGGGAGGATACCAGTCTGATTTCTGTGGGAAGGGAGTTCCAGAGCCTAGGGGCAGCCACTGAGAAAGCCTCTCTCCTGTGTTCCCACTTGATGTACCTGTGAGGATGGTGGGACAGAGAGAAAGCTTACCCCAGCAGATCTCAAACCCCGAATTGGTTTATAAGAGAGAATACACAAGGCACTAAGGGTGAGCTCTCTGAAAAGGAAGAAAGATGTAGAGAAATCAGAGAGGAGAAGGCACACAGCGTTACCTCTTTCTCTCCTCTTCATTTTGCGAAAGGAAGAACAAGGGAATGGAAACTAAGAGGGAGGGAAGACAAGAAAATGGTGTCCAGAGAGGGAGGAAAGAAAGTCCAAGCTAAAGAAGCACAATGGATTCCCCTCCTCCTTCCTTCTGTGCATGCATTAATGTGTGTCTGTGAGTTGTATCTTGTCTTGTTGACGTGCCCTTTTCCACCATTACTTAATCTTTTTTGTGTACCCCTAAATGTTCTTCTGCATAACCCAGGTTGGAGCCACTGCTCTATGGGAAGGGAGGTCATGATGTATGGAAAGTTTCTTGAAGGTGAGATATAGAAGGCACAGTTGCAAACAATTCCAACAAGGAAGAAAGATGGGAGGTCTCTAAAGTAATCAGAGTAGATACACAAAGAATGTTCAGATAAGCTGGGATTTAAAAGAGACCTGTGTAAGAAATATAAGGAGAGGGAAATCACAAAGAGGAATATAAATGAATAACCAGTGGTTCTGGGGAGAAAGTCAGAAAAGCTAAAGCTCAGAATGAGCCCAGACTTGCTTAAGTGGTTAAAAATAATAAAGGGATGTAACAATGTTTTGAGGAAGAGTAAGGAAATGGTGAGGCCACTGGTGGAGAAGATGATGAAATTCTAACAGAGGACAGAGAGAAGGCCAAACTGTTTAATACCTTCTTTGCTTCAATCTTCTCCCAAGTGTTTTAACTGGTAAAAATAGAGCAACTGATACAGTAAGTGGACTACTACTCATAATAGGTAATAATAGGTAAAGAAGTAGCAAAGGAATACCCAGCTACTCTACTAACTACTCTAAATGAATTCAGGTCTCCAGGCCAGGTGAACCGCATCTGAGACGACAATAGGAATTTTCTTATTAATTGTCAATATGTTTGAGAATTCTTGGAGTATAAGAGGTTGGAGGATGTTGGAGAAGGAGGACAAATGTTGTGCCCATCTTTAAAAAAAAGGGGAGAGAGAGAACAACTACCAACCTATCAACTTGATGTCAACACCAGGAAAAGTTCTAGTTGCTGTTGTGTGCCTTTAAGTCACTTCTGAATTACATCAACTCTAAGGCAAATCTATCACATGGTTTTCTTAGTGAGGTTTGTTCAGAGGGGGCTTGCCTTTGCCTTCCTTTGAGGCCGAGAGTGTGTGACTTGCCCAAAATTGCCCAGTTGGTTTCAATGGCCAAGCAGGGATTCGAACCCTAGTCTCCAGTTGTACTCTAGCACTCAGTTCACTACACCAAATGCTCTCAAATGTTGCAGTAAAGATCATTAACAATGTGTGTACCCTGGTTCCAGCATCCAGTTGCATCAATGGCAGACATGATCTAGTGAGCTCTGCTAGCTCACAGTCTGTTCACTCAGGAACAGAGTGGCCATAGCAGGTCCTGAGGATCTGGGAGAATTATGTGTTTTCGTGGAGCCAGGGGGTGAGGATTTCACCTCCCCCCACATATGAACATTACATTTCCTGTGTCCAGACCTCTCATCCAGAAGACAAGAAACCCTTTGCATGCAACACCATGAACTTGGCTATTTAAGATTTAAGGTACAAAAATCTCCCATTTCTACCAGCTAGCTGCAGTTTCTTCACTTGCTAGATGCCACAATTTTACTCTGAATCTTGAATTGTACTACCCTTAGACACAAGTCTAAGCCACCTTGCAGTTTTGTCACTGCTCTTCTGGACTGGTAATTATAACACAAAAACCTCAGCCTCATTATCCATAATTTTTCCTCCCTTTATCCTTCAGTTAGGTCTTGTGTGAGTGTGTGACTATCTGAATCCCGTGTGGATGCCTGAGTGAATTCTCCTCAATAAAACACATTTTCAGTTTACTTTTGTGTCTTTGGCTGGTTTTCCTGCAAGGACCCCAGGCACATTGGTGGAAAGATCCTGCTAGTTACTCATCTCTTGCAGCCTTCTTGCAGTCTGAAGTCTTATTTAGGCACATCTAATTCAATGATTATTAAAGGCCACATTGACCTTAATTTTGTCATACCATAGATACAGATGCCGTCCAAATGTTAAGTCATGTTCTTCCACATTCAAGAGTTTGTTGTCTTTTAATATTATCCATTTTTAACCCAAGTCATACATGAAGCTGCAAAATAAACTTTTAATGGTAGTCTAAGACCTCCCTGTTCTTTTGAATCTTGTAAAACTTGAATCTTACTCTCGGTTTTTTACCTCCTTAAACTATGGATTGTTAATGGATAACTAGTTGATGGATAACTATAACAAATAGTTGGTGGATAACTATTTATCAAATCTTTTTGCTATATTTTGAATGACATTTCTTTAGTCAAAATTGGGATCATCTGAAAAGGAAATATCATCTTAAGAAAGATATTCATCTTTATTGTTGAAATTCTTCCCAGTAAGGATAAATTTAACTTTTGCCACTTTTCCAAGTTGTTCTTAATCTTTTCCCAAGTCTTCATGTAATTATTTTCATATAATTTGCTTGTATTTCCAGTTAGGTTGATATCTAAATATTTGACTTTCTTTTTAATTTAAAAACCATTTTTAAATTGTAATTCAGTTTTATCCTGTATATTCATATTTTTAGTCAACACTTGCCTTTTTATTATTTATTTTCAAACCAACTAAAGTTCCAAATTCTTTTATTTTTCCTTGTAATTTCAATGTTGATTCCAGAGGGTTTTTAAGCATAATCACCAGTTCATCCACAAAAGCTCTTTATTTTAAATTCTGCTTTACTAATTTTAACTCCAGTTATTTGAGCATCTTGCCTAATTTCAGGATTTAGAACCTCCATTGCCAAAATAAATAAAAGTGGAGACAAAGGACAACCTTGCCTTGCTCCTCTATAAGTTTTTTTAAAAAACCATAGTCATATCTCCATTAACTATTCTTCTTGCAAGATGATTTGAATATATAGATCTCAAAGTCAAACAGAGCCAAAATTCATAAATTCAATAACTTGGAAAAGAAAGTATCTGTTTAAATTACCAAATGCTTTTTGGCATTCCCAAAAATGAATGTGCCTTGTTTTTGATTGTGACTTTCAAAATATCAAGGAACTTAAAATGTAACAAATGGCTGAAATGACATGATCGGAACAAGAGGAAAAAGAAGACATAACACAAGTGCCACAAGAGTTGATCTGTGATTCAGAGATCATGTTTCAAGATGAGATAAATACACAGAAAGAGATGGAGATAGGCAATACAGCTGATTTTGGAAATATGAAGAATGTAAGGGATGTCATAATCAAACTAGCAACTGTGAAGTTGAATGTCCACAATTATAAAACTGAAATGACTTTGGAGAATTTATGACAACTGGTCTGTGAGTTTACAAGTTTTATTTGGAAAAAAGGAGAATAACAATTTATTGATGGACTTAACTGATGGCCATATTTCCCAGGAAAAATATTCTTTTCTTTTCTTTTTTAATTTTTTTTTCATTTGAAAAAATATTTTAATCTTCTAAAATGGACATTTTTGTAATTTTAACTATATATTCTCAATATAATTAAACAACGAATTTTAAAAATTTTGGACTATAAAAATACTAGTTGAAATCTTATGTTATAGAAAAATATTCTTTTCAGGGGAAAAATTTGAAGAACTTTTATGTATAAGGATGAAAGTCACAGATTATGCATTGTTGTCCTTCTAAAAGTGCTTAAATATGATCCCGTTCTGGGGGAGGGAGAAGAAAAAGAGGAAGAAAGTGTCTGATGAAGAAAATGTTTTACAATCTATCTACTATAGTAAAGTCAAAGTTTGTCTGTTTGTGAGTTTGTCTGCGTTAGGTAGGCACAGACCTCATACGATTGGCTGTGTGAGGCAAGAAGACCTCATAGGATTGGCTGGCTGTGAAGATTCTATGGAATCCTGGGGTTGGCAGTTTAGGGAAGGGCCTTTAGAATTCTCAGCTGGAGAGCTCTTGGGCCTCAGGCCGGTTGCTATGGAGATGAGGCCTATCATTGATAAGGATGCCAGAAAACATTCAGTGGCATACATGAGAAAAATTAAAGTGAGATACACAACATAGTTACAAGGTCTTCTTACCTCACACAGTAGCTTGCATGGGTTCCATATGTAAAGAATCTTAAAGTTGAAATTCAAAACAAAAATGCTTCCAGAAAAACATAAAGCCATTGCACAAAAGCAAAAAAATCAAAAGCTAGTACATCAGTGTCACCAGAGAACACAGATTGGATTGGGGAATATGGGGAAAATTACAGGTACTGGAATAGGCCGATTTCTACAGAGATGATGCCTAGCAGCAAGGAGGAAGACAGTGTATTCCCTCAGGAACCCAACCTCCGAATCTAAATAACTCTGAATACAGATGCATTGGGACATATTGAAAAAAGTTACAGGTACTAGGGAAGACAGTTGGGTGAGTTCTTAAGATGAAAATAAAATCCTGGGCAATGCCAGGTAAATATTCTAGTGTTTTATAAAGATGGTCTGTGATCATGAGCTACTAGAAGACTTAGTTATGAAGGGACTGAGGATATTTGGTGATGACAGAGAGAGCTCTTTTTTTTCACTCTTAAAGTGTTAATCCTAAATCTGCTATTTCCACTAAGAAGAGTAATTGGAAAATAATTTTACTCTCTTCATTGTTTTTAAATGATACTTACTATACAGAGAAATATCATTTTAAGAATTACTAATTTTTAATATAGCATAGAATAAGAATAAGTCACTAATGATTAAAATTGATCATTATTAAGTTTTTAAATAGTAAATATCAATAATTATTTTAGACTTATTATCAATAAGTTACTTAGAATCATTAACTATTAACTCATTTTGTAAGTTTAGATTTATTATAAAGATAAATCATAACCAACAAGTATTAACTTTAATTTTAGTTCATGATCTAACAATTAGTTCTTACTGCTAGTGTCAGGAACAGATTCACTCTTACACGGATCAACAAACTTAATAGAAGATTTATTGTAACATAGTAAGGGATGCTGTCTTCAGACGTTAAAGCTCGAGAATGAACGTTTTCCCCCCACCTTACACTTTAACAGACAGTTTCTCCTAAGATAGTTGTAAAAGAACGAACGTCATCATGCCAAACGGTTCCTTTGAAATTCCAGCCAGAAGGAATGGTTGGCGCCTGGGAATAGCTAACAGCCTACTATCACTATTTCCTCAGTCTACTGCTATCCTAAAACAATAAAACATGGAGGACTCCCGACATCCTGCCCCACTTTTTTAAAAAAATATATACATAAAGATACACAAAATATAGAAAATATCACGGAACAGTAGAAAGACAAGAAAACTAAATAGTAATATGAATGCAGTAGCAAGTCAGTCGGGGCGTTGAGGAACATCAGCCGGCGAAGAAGTCAGCGAAGGTGCCCTCTTCAGCAAACTGGAATGAAAAACAGGATGAATAGCCTTGAGGGAAGAAGGGAGATCTAGTTCAAAAGAGACATCATTAATAGCCCTTTTCACAGGAAAAGGTCCGAGAAAACGAGGGGAAAGTTTTTTAGACGGAGAAGGAGAGGAAATGTTCTTAGAAGAAAGGAAAACCAAATCCCCGGGCTGGTAAAGGGGATTAGGCTGCCGTTTACGGTCAGCGAAACGTTTGTGGGAAGCTTTAGCGGATGCTATAGCATCTGAGACGGATTGCCAAATGCCAGAAAATTTAGAGACCCAAGCAGAAACAGAAGGAGGAGCGGAGGAAGAGAGGGAGAGGGGGGAAAGGAGAAGGAAGGAAGCCGTAAACTATTTCAAAGGGGGGTTTCCCAGTAGAGGTATGAACCGCAGAATTGATGGCAAACTCAGCGAACGGAAGGAGCGGAGCCCAATCATTCTGGTTCTCAGAAACAAAACACCTAAGAAATTGTTCAAGAGATTTGTTAACACGCTCAGATTGGCCATCTGTTTGAGGGTGATAAGCACTGCTGAGTTTCTGAGTGACTCCCAGGGTTTTCAGTAGACAAGTCCAAAACTTGGAAGTGAAAATTGGATCCCTGTCCGAAATGATCACCGAAGGTAGTCCGTGAAGTTTCCATACATGATGAACGAACAGGTCAGCCAGCTGGTCAGCACGGGGTAGTTTCTTTAGAGGCACAAAATGACATTGCTTGGAAAAGTGATCAGTAACAACCCA